>JAPYKT020000050.1:0-455000 GCA_028749325.2 Caryopteris x clandonensis
GTAAAAAAATGGCGGGTACATCTTGATGGTTGTAAAGAGAAGCAACAATGGAAATGGGAAGCATGGTCATCAAAGTACTGGGTAAAGCTGTGTTTGCGAATGTAAGTTGGTGCAGAGAGAGAGAGAGAATGGAAAGTGGAGAAGTTGGCAGAATTGCTTTGCTAAGTGAAGCTTTAATCTGTCGAGGCCCTCTTTCTCCAGAGGGAGGTTGCTAAATCAGCTAAGCCAGCACCAACAATAGCAACCCTTTTCTTGTGCTCCATTTCTCTTTCTCTCTCTCTTTCTCTCTCTCTTTCTTTCTTTCTTTCTTTCTTTCTCTCTTTCTCTCTTTCTCTCACTTGTTCCTCTATCTTTCTCTTGTTTCTTGGCTTGATTTTCTTGAATGTGTGACCATCTCTAAGAAGAGGTTCTTGATTTATAGATGAAAGAGCATTAAATAGGGTTTCTATTACGTCGGATGTCATTATGAGTTCTGATGCCAAGAGATAAGACCGACATTGAATTCGAACTAGAGAGTTGTCTTGTTTTACCGACTATGCGGCATTGAATTCCAACTACAGAGTTGTCTTCATTTACCAGATAGAGCTTTGGTGTTTTTATTGATTCGATTTCTTTATTGTAATTTACCTCTTATTTTACATTTCGGTCACACGAGATCATCTATTTTACTTTTTATTATATTTTATATTCTAACTTCACATGTATACACCCACTATATTTGTCCCCCCACTCTCTTTCTTTCTACATGACACATTCAAACCCTCCCCCAATTCACACCACCACCATCTCAATCTTTGTGTATGAAAGTGTACTTTGACCCAAAAAAGATAAGAAAATAAAAATATTATTTTTATGTAAGCATGTAAGTATTATTTATATAGTATATAGGTGTTGTACCAGAGTATATGTGTGGGCAATTGCGTGTGTGCGCTTTGTGCGAACTTGATCTTCTCCTTTGAATAACCAATTTGAGAAGCATTTTCCTTGTTTGTTTATCCATCCTCATATAAAAGGTAGGTGAAATTCACATTATTATCTTTTGCTGAGACACACTAATCAAATTCTTTGTTATGATGAGACATGTAGAATATTCTTTAAAAGAAAATGGTGAATGCAAGAAGGATCAACTAAACTAATAGAAGAATTATCAAATGTCTAAACTTGTGCTATTTCCTATTTGCACTCTCTCATCTCCATTATATTCACCGGTGATGTGTTTATAATATTTCATATTTTACAGTCACAATTTTCTTATTTTTAGCTAATTATTACATATAATTGATCTAATTAATGAATTTTCTTTGTAGGAGGAAAAATAATTTAATTTGAAAGGAAAGAGACCAAACAACAAATGTTTTGGGCTAATGTGCGAAATTGTGTGGGAAGTAGAATGAAGAAAAGAAGAAATGAGACGGCTTGGATAATTAAGTCTTAATTAACTTTTAATGTTATATTGTTATTTAATTTAGAACTTAAATCTTTATCTGTAAATTTAGAACCAAAACTGAAAGTGGAACCCTTGTCCGCAACCAAAACCAGCTACGCTAGAACTTGAACAAACCGACTAATTTTTAGTTTTGATTCTGATTCCGGGTAGAAACTGGATAAACGGTTCAACCAAACCTTTGACATTCAATTTTGATTTCGAACCAAAATGATGGCGATGTCCAGTGCAAAGGTTATTTTCCAATGTGTTCTTGATAGACCTGCAAGTGATAAGATATACAAGAATATGTTTTTTTTTTATAAGATGAAATCTTTATGTCTTCTAATGCTCTTAGAGATTAATTGATGGTCACACATTCAAGAATTTCAAGCCTCTTAGCGTAAAGCTGGTCACACATTCTAGAATTTCAAGCCAAACAACACAAGAAAAGAAAAGAGAGAGGAACAAGTGTGAGACAAAAAGAGAAAGAGAGAGACAGAAAGAGAGAGAGAGAGAGAGAGAGAGAGAGAGAGAATTGTGAGTGTTGTTGGTGCAGTCACAGTTGGTTTAACAACCTCTGCATGTCTAAACTTGCAAAATATACCTAACATTGTCTTAGAAAAAGAAAATTGCAATGCTTCCCTTCGGAGGAAAAGGGCCTAAGACAGATTAAAGTGCCACTTAGCAAAGTAATTCTGCCAACTTGCATTCCCAAACATGGAGTTACCCAATACCTAGATGACTATGCTTCCCATTTCTCTGTCGCTACTTTTTACAACCATCACATCATACCATCATTTTTTACGGGGTTTGGATCGTTGTGGTTGAGAATGTGTGATCTGGACCAAGGGAGAAGAGGTTGCCAAGTTTCTGGGTGTTGCGACTGTGGAGAACAGTGAGGGGTACTTCCTTTCGATTCTAAGGCTAGAGTCCTTCGAAGGAGAATTCATGCATTCTAACCACTACAATAATGTGGAGAAATTTGAGAAGAAGGACGTGCTCGTCGTCGGAAGTGGAAATTTCGGCATGGAAATCGCTTTGGATCTGTCCAACTGGGGTGCTCACACTTCAATGGTTGTTCGTAGTCCGATGAGTGACTTGTTTTTATCTATAGGATTTTGGTTAAATCGTCTCATAACCTAAAAATTCTACAAAATTTTGAAGAAAAATATAAAACTGAAAAAAATCAATAAAGAATAATAAACCCAACAACCAAAAAATATCTTGAAATCTTTCAGAAATATGTAAAATAAATTTATTAGATTTTTTTTCAGAATTAAAAAAAATAATTTAAGTGTTTTTATTTTTTTTAAAAATTTTCAAGATATTTTAAGGTTTCAGGGTTCATCATTCTTTAATTTTTTCAGTTTTTTTCACTGTTTTTATTAAATTTCTTAGATATTTCTCTTTAAATATGTATGAGATGATTTAACAAAATCACTACACAAATATAAACAACCCACTCACCGGCTACGAACAACCATTGAAGTGCGAGCACCCTAGATGGACATATCAAAAGTGATTTGCATGCCGGAATTTCCACTTCCGATGACGAGCACATCTTCCTCTCAAGTTTCTCCCATTTTTTGTAGTTGTTCGAATGCATAACCCCTCCTTCGAAGGACACTATCCCTAGAATGGAAGGGATGTACCCTCACCGTTCTCCCCAGGGTCGTAACAACCAGAAACTAGGAAACCCACTTCTCCATTGCCCCTAAGCGAGGACGACCTAATCACCGTAAAAAAAATGACGGGTACATCTTGATGGTTGTAAAAAGAAGCAACAATGGAAATGGGAAGCATGGTCATCAAAGTACTGGGTAAAGCTATGTTTGCGAATGTAAGTTGGTGCAGAGAGAGAGAGAGAATGGAAAGTGGAGAAGTTGGCAGAATTGCTAAATCTGCTAAGCCAGCACCAACAATAGCAACCTTTATCTTGTGCTCCATTTCTCTTTCTCTCCCTCTTTCTCTCTTTCTTTCTCTCTTTCTCTCTTTCTCTGTTTCTCTCACTTGTTCCTCAATCTTTTGTCTTGTTTCTCGGCTTGATTTTGTTGAATGTGTGATCTGGACCAAGGGAGAAGAGGTTGCCAAGTTTCTGGTTGTTGCGACTGTGGAGAACAGTGAGGGGTACTTCCTTTCGATTCTAAGGCTAGAGTCCTTCGAAGGAGAATTCATGCATTCTAACCACTACAATAATGTGGTGAAATTTGAGAAGAAGGACGTGCTCGTCGTCGGAAGTGGAAATTTCGGCATGGAAATCGCTTTGGATCTGTCCAACTGGGGTGCTCACACTTCAACGGTTGTATGTAGTCCGATGAGTGGCTTGTTTTTATCTATAGGATTTTGGTTAAATCATCTCATAACATAAAAATTCTACAAAATTTTGAAGAAAAATATAAAAATGAAAAAAATCAATCGAGAATAATAAACCCAACAACCAAAAAATATCTTGAAATCTTTCAGAAATATGTAAAATAAATTTATTAGATTTTTTTTCAGATTTTAAAAAAATAAGTTAAGTGTTTTTATTTTTTTTTGAAAATTTTCAAGATATTTTAAGGTTTCAGGGTTCATCATTCTTTAATTTTTTCAGTTTTTTTAAATGTTTTTATTAAATTTCTTAGATATTTCTCTTTAAATATGTATGAGATGATTTAACAAAATCTCTACACAAATATAAACAACCCACTCACCGGGCTACGAACAACCATTGAAGTGCGAGCACCCTAGATGAACATATCAAAAGTGATTTGCATGCCGGAATTTCCACTTCCGATGACGAGCACATCTTCCTCTCAAGTTTCTCCCATTTATTGTAGTTGTTCGAATGCATAACCCCTCCTTCGAAGGACACTATCCCTAGAATGGAAGGGATGTACCCTCACCGTTCTCCCCCGGTCGTAACAACCAGAAACTAGGAAACCCACTTCTCCATTGCCCCTCAGCCAGGACGACCTAATCACCGTAAAAAAATGGCGGGTACATCTTGATGGTTGTAATGAGAAGCAACAATGGAAATGGGAAGCATGGTCATCAAAGTACTGGGTAAAGCTGTGTTTGCGAATGTAAGTTGGTGCAGAGAGAGAGAGAGAATGGAAAGTGGAGAAGTTGGGAGAATTGCTTTGCTAAGTGAAGCTTTAATCTGTCGAGGCCCTCTTTCTCCAAAGGGAGGTTGCTAAATCAGCTAAGCCAGCAACAACAATAGCAACCCTTATCTTGTGCTCCATTTCTCTTTCTCTCTCTCTTTCTCTCTTTCTTTCTTTCTTTCTTTCTTTCTTTCTTTCTTTCTTTCTCTCTTTCTCTCTTTCTCTCACTTGTTCCTCTATCTTTTCTCTTGTTTCTTGGCTTGATTTTCTTGAATGTGTGACCATCTCTAAGGAGAGGTTCTTGATTTATAGATGAAAGCGCATTAAATAGGGTTTCTATTACGTCGGATGTCATTATGAGTTCTGATGCCAAGAGATAAGACCGACATTGAATTCGAACTAGAGAGTTGTCTTCTTTTACTGACTATGCGGCATTGAATTCCAACTACAGAGTTGTCTTCATTTACCAGATAGAGCTTTGTTGTTTTATTGATTCGATTTCTTTATTGTAATTTACCTCTTAGTTTACATTACGGTCACACGAGATCATCTATTTTACTTTTTATTATATTTTATATTCTAACTTCAAATGTATACACCCACTTTATTTGTCCCCCCACTCTCTTTCTTTCTACATGACACATTCAAACCCTCCCCCAATTCACACCACCACCATCTCAATCTTTGTATATGAAAGTGTACTTTGACCCAAAAAAGATAAGAAAATAAAAATATTATTTTTATGTAAGCATGTAAGTATTATTTATATAGTATATAGGTGTAGTACCAGAGTATATGTGTGGGCAAGTGCGTGTGTGCGCTTTGTGCGAACTTGATCATATCCTCTGAATATCCAATTTGAGAAGCATTTTCCTTGTTTGTTTATCCTTCCTCATATAAAAGGTAGGTGAAATTCACATTATTATCTTTTGCAGAGACACACTAATCAAATTCTTTGTTATGATGAGACATGTAGAATATTCTTTAAAAGAAAATGGAGAATGCAAGATAGATCAACTAAACTAATAGAAGAATGATCAAATGTCTAAACTTGTGCTATTTCCTATTTGCACTCTCTCATCTCCATTATATTCACCGGTGATGTGTTTATAATATTTCATATTTTATAGTCACAATTTTCTTATTTTTAGCTAATTATTACATATAATTGATCTAATTAATGAATTTTCTTTGTAGGAGGAAAAATAATTTAATTTGAAAGGAAAGAGACCAAACAACAAATTTGTTGGGCTAATGTGCGAAATTGTGTGGGAAGCAGAATGAAGAAAAGAAGAAACGAGACGGCTTGGATAATTAAGTCTTAATTAACTTTTAATGTTATATTGTTATTTAATTTAGTTTTGATTCTGATTCCGGGTAGAAACTGGATAAACGGTTCAACCAAACCTTTGACATTCAATTTTGATTTCGAACCAAAATGATGGCGATGTCCAGTGCAAAGGTTATTTTCCAATGTGTTCTTGATAGACCTGCAAGTGATAAGATATACAAGAATATGTTTTTTTTTTTATAAGATGAAATCTTTATGTCTTCTAATGCTCTTAGAGATTAATTGATGGTCACACATTCAAGAATTTCAAGCCTCTTAGCGTAAAGCTGGTCACACATTCTAGAATTTCAAGCCAAACAACACAAGAAAAGAAAAGAGAGAGGAACAAGTGTGAGACAAAAAGAGAAAGAGAGAGACAGAAAGAGAGAGAGAGAGAGAGAGAGAGAGAGAGAATTGTGAGTGTTGTTGGTGCAGTCACAGTTGGTTTAACAACCTCTGCATGTCTAAACTTGCAAAATATACCTAACATTGTCTTAGAAAAAGAAAATTGCAATGCTTCCCTTCGGAGGAAAAGGGCCTAAGACAGATTAAAGTGCCACTTAGCAAAGTAATTCTGCCAACTTGCATTCCCAAACATGGAGTTACCCAATACCTAGATGACTATGCTTCCCATTTCTGTGTCGCTACTTTTTACAACCATCACATCATACCACCATTTTTTACGGTGTTTGGATCGTCGTGGTTGAGAATGTGTGATCTGGACCAAGGGAGAAGAGGTTGCCAAGTTTCTGGTTGTTGCGACTGTGGAGAACAGTGAGGGGTACATCCTTTCGATTCTAAGGCTAGAGTCCTTCGAAGAAGAATTCATGCATTCTAACCACTACAATAATGTGGAGAAATTTGAGAAGAAGGACGTGCTCGTCGTCGGAAGTGGAAATTTCGGCTTGGAAATCGCTTTGGATCTGTCCAACTGGGGTGCTCACACTTCAATGGTTGTTCGTAGTCCGATGAGTGGCTTGTTTTTATCTATAGGATTTTGGTTAAATCGTCTCATAACATAAAAATTCTACAAAATTTTGAAGAAAAATATAAAACTTAAAAAAATCAATAAAGAATAATAAACTCAACATCAAAAAATATCTTGAAATCTTTCAGAAATATGTAAAATAAATTTATTAGATTTTTTTTCATCTTTTAAAAAAATAATTTAAGTGTTTTTATTTTTTTTAAAAATTTTTAAGATATTTTAAGGTTTCAGGGTTCATCATTCTTTAATTTTTTCAGTTTTTTTCAAAGTTTTTATTAAATTTCTTAGATATTTCTCTTTAAATATGTATGAGATGATTTAACAAAATCACTACACAAATATAAACAACCCACTCACCGGGCTACGAACAACCATTGAAGTGAGAGCACCCTAGATGGACATATCAAAAGTGATTTGCATGCCGGAATTTCCACTTCCGATGACGAGCACATCTTCCTCTAAAGTTTCTCCCATTTATTGTAGTTGTTCGAATGCATAACCCCTCCTTCGAAGGACACTATCCCCAGAATGGAAGGGATGTACCCTCACCGTTCTCCCCCGGTCATAACAACCAGAAACTAGGAAACCCACTTCTCCATTGCCCCTCAGCCAGGACGACCAAATCACCGTAAAAAAATGACGGGTACATCTTGATGGTTGTAAAAAGAAGCAACAATGGAAATGGGAAGCATGGTCATCAAAGTACTGGGTAAAGCTATGTTTGCGAATGTACAGAGAGAGAGAGAATGGAAAGTGGAGAAGTTGGCAGAATTGCTTTGCTAAGTGAAGCTTTAATCTGTCGAGGCCCTCTTTCTCCAAAGGGAGGTTGCTAAATCAGCTAAGCCAGCACCAACAATAGCAACCCTTGTCTTGTGCTCCATTTCTCTCTCTCTCTCTCTCTCTCTCTCTCTCTCTCTCTCTCTCTCTCTCTCTCTCTTTCTTTCTTTCTTTCTTTCTTTCTTTCTTTCTTTCTCTCTTTCTCTCACTTGTTCCTCTATCTTTTCTCTTGTTTCTTGGCTTGATTTTCTTGAATGTGTGACCATCTCTAAGGAGAGGTTCTTGATTTATAGATGAAAGAGCATTAAATTGGGTTTCTATTACGTCGGATGTCATTATGAGTTCTGATGCAAGGAGATAAGACCGACATTGAATTCGAACTAGTGAGTTGTCTTCTTTTACCGACTTTGCGGCATTGAATTCCAACTAGAGAGTTGTCTTCATTTACCAGATAGAGCTTTGGTGTTTTTATTGATTCAATTTCTTTATTGTAATTTACCTCTTATTTTACATTACGGTCACACGAGATCAGCTATTTTACTTTTTATTTTATTTTATATTCTAACTTCACATGTATACACCCATTATATTTGTCCCCGCACTCTCTTTCTTTCTACATGACACATTCAAACCCTCCCCCAATTCACACCACCACCATCTCAATCTTTGTGTATGAAAGTGTACTTTGACGCAAAAAAGATAAGAAAATAAAAATATTGTTTTTATGTAAGCATGTAAGTATTATTTATATAGTATATAGGTGTTGTACCAGAGTATATGTGTGGGCAAGTGCGTGTGTGCGCTCTGTGCGAACTTGATCATATCCTTTGAATAACCAATTTGAGAAGCATTTTCCTTATTTGTTTATCCTTCCTCATATAAAAGGTAGGTGAAATTCACATTATTATGTTTTGCAGAGACACACTAATCAACTTCTTTGTTATGATGAGTCATGTAGAATATTCTTTAAAAGAAAATGGTGAATGCAAGATGGATCAACTAAACTAATAGAAGAATTATCAAATGTCTAAACTTGTGCTATTTCCTATTTGCACTCTCTCATCTCCATTATATTCACCGGTGATGTGTTTATAATATTTCATATTTTATAGTCACAATTTTCTTGTTTTTAGCTAATTATTACATATAATTCATCTAATTAATGAATTTTCTTTGTAGGAGGAAAAATAATTTAATTTGAAAAGAAAGAGACCAAACAACAAATTTTTTGGGCTAATGTGCGAAATTGCGTGGGAAGCAGAATGAAGAAAAGAAGAAACGAGACGGCTTGGATATTTAAGTCTTAATTAACTTTTAATGTTATATTGTTATTTAATTTAGAACTTAAATCTTTATCTGTAAATTTAGAACCAAAACTGAAAGTGGAACCCTTGTCCGCAACCAAAACCAGCTACCCTAGAACTTAAACAAACCGACTAGTTTTTAGTTTCGATTCTGATTCCTGGTAGAAACTGGATAAACAGTTCAACCAAACCTTTGACATTCAATTTTGATTTCTAACCAAAATGATGGCGATGTCCAGTGCAAAGGTTATTTCCAATGTGTTCTTGATAGACCTGCAAGTGATAAGATATACAAGAATATGTTTGTTTTGATAAGATGAACTTTTTGCGTCTTCTAATCCTCTTAAAGATGTAATTGATGGTCACACATTCAAGAATTTCAAGCCTCTCAGCGTAAAGATGGTCACACATTCAAGAATTTCAAGCCAAACAACACAAGAAAATAAAAGAGAGAGAAACAAGTGAGAGACAAAAAGAGAGAGAGCGAGAGAGAGAAGGAGAGAGAGAGAGAGAATTGTGAGTGTTGTTGGTGCAGTCACAGTTGGTTTAACAACCTCTGCATGTCTAAACTTGCAAAATATACCTAACATTGCCTTAGAAAATGAAAATTTCAATGCTTCCCTTCGGAGGAAAAGGGCCTAAGACAGATTAAAGTGCCACTTAGCAAAGTAATTCTGCCAACTTGCATTCCCAAACATGGAGTTACCCAATACCTAGATGACTATGCTTCCCATTTCTGTGTCGCTACTTTTTACAACCATCACATCATACCACCATTTTTTACGGTGTTTGGATCGTCGTGGTTGAGAATATGTGATCTGGACCAAGGGAGAAGAGGTTGCCAAGTTTCTGGTTGTTGCGACTGTGGAGAACAGTGAGGGGTACATCCTTTCGATTCTAAGGCTAGAGTCCTTCGAAGAAGAATTCATGCATTCTAACCACTACAATAATGTGGAGAAATTTGAGAAGAAGGACGTGCTCGTCGTCGGAAGTGGAAATTTCGGCTTGGAAATCGCTTTGGATCTGTCCAACTGGGGTGCTCACACTTCAATGGTTGTTCGTAGTCCGATGAGTGGCTTGTTTTTATCTATAGGATTTTGGTTAAATCGTCTCATAACATAAAAATTCTACAAAATTTTGAAGAAAAATATAAAACTTAAAAAAATCAATAAAGAATAATAAACTCAACATCAAAAAATATCTTGAAATCTTTCAGAAATATGTAAAATAAATTTATTAGATTTTTTTTCATCTTTTAAAAAAATAATTTAAGTGTTTTTATTTTTTTTAAAAATTTTCAAGATATTTTAAGGTTTCAGGGTTCATCATTCTTTAATTTTTTCAGTTTTTTTCAAAGTTTTTATTAAATTTCTTAGATATTTCTCTTTAAATATGTATGAGATGATTTAACAAAATCACTACACAAATATAAACAACCCACTCACCGGGCTACGAACAACCATTGAAGTGAGAGCACCCTAGATGGACATATCAAAAGTGATTTGCATGCCGGAATTTCCACTTCCGATGACGAGCACATCTTCCTCTAAAGTTTCTCCCATTTATTGTAGTTGTTCGAATGCATAACCCCTCCTTCGAAGGACACTATCCCCAGAATGGAAGGGATGTACCCTCACCGTTCTCCCCCGGTCATAACAACCAGAAACTAGGAAACCCACTTCTCCATTGCCCCTCAGCCAGGACGACCAAATCACCGTAAAAAAATGACGGGTACATCTTGATGGTTGTAAAAAGAAGCAACAATGGAAATGGGAAGCATGGTCATCAAAGTACTGGGTAAAGCTATGTTTGCGAATGTACAGAGAGAGAGAGAATGGAAAGTGGAGAAGTTGGCAGAATTGCTTTGCTAAGTGAAGCTTTAATCTGTCGAGGCCCTCTTTCTCCAAAGGGAGGTTGCTAAATCAGCTAAGCCAGCACCAACAATAGCAACCCTTGTCTTGTGCTCCATTTTTCTCTCTCTCTCTCTCTCTCTCTCTCTCTCTCTCTCTCTCTCTCTCTCTCTCTCTCTTTCTTTCTTTCTTTCTTTCTTTCTTTCTTTCTCTCTTTCTCTCACTTGTTCCTCTATCTTTTCTCTTGTTTCTTGGCTTGATTTTCTTGAATGTGTGACCATCTCTAAGGAGAGGTTCTTGATTTATAGATGAAAGAGCATTAAATTGGGTTTCTATTACGTCGGATGTCATTATGAGTTCTGATGCAAGGAGATAAGACCGACATTGAATTCGAACTAGTGAGTTGTCTTCTTTTACCGACTTTGCGGCATTGAATTCCAACTAGAGAGTTGTCTTCATTTACCAGATAGAGCTTTGGTGTTTTTATTGATTCAATTTCTTTATTGTAATTTACCTCTTATTTTACATTACGGTCACACGAGATCAGCTATTTTACTTTTTATTTTATTTTATATTCTAACTTCACATGTATACACCCATTATATTTGTCCCCGCACTCTCTTTCTTTCTACATGACACATTCAAACCCTCCCCCAATTCACACCACCACCATCTCAATCTTTGTGTATGAAAGTGTACTTTGACGCAAAAAAGATAAGAAAATAAAAATATTGTTTTTATGTAAGCATGTAAGTATTATTTATATAGTATATAGGTGTTGTACCAGAGTATATGTGTGGGCAAGTGCGTGTGTGCGCTCTGTGCGAACTTGATCATATCCTTTGAATAACCAATTTGAGAAGCATTTTCCTTATTTGTTTATCCTTCCTCATATAAAAGGTAGGTGAAATTCACATTATTATGTTTTGCAGAGACACACTAATCAACTTCTTTGTTATGATGAGTCATGTAGAATATTCTTTAAAAGAAAATGGTGAATGCAAGATGGATCAACTAAACTAATAGAAGAATTATCAAATGTCTAAACTTGTGCTATTTCCTATTTGCACTCTCTCATCTCCATTATATTCACCGGTGATGTGTTTATAATATTTCATATTTTATAGTCACAATTTTCTTGTTTTTAGCTAATTATTACATATAATTCATCTAATTAATGAATTTTCTTTGTAGGAGGAAAAATAATTTAATTTGAAAAGAAAGAGACCAAACAACAAATTTTTTGGGCTAATGTGCGAAATTGCGTGGGAAGCAGAATGAAGAAAAGAAGAAACGAGACGGCTTGGATATTTAAGTCTTAATTAACTTTTAATGTTATATTGTTATTTAATTTAGAACTTAAATCTTTATCTGTAAATTTAGAACCAAAACTGAAAGTGGAACCCTTGTCCGCAACCAAAACCAGCTACCCTAGAACTTAAACAAACCGACTAGTTTTTAGTTTCGATTCTGATTCCTGGTAGAAACTGGATAAACAGTTCAACCAAACCTTTGACATTCAATTTTGATTTCTAACCAAAATGATGGCGATGTCCAGTGCAAAGGTTATTTCCAATGTGTTCTTGATAGACCTGCAAGTGATAAGATATACAAGAATATGTTTGTTTTGATAAGATGAACTTTTTGCGTCTTCTAATCCTCTTAAAGATGTAATTGATGGTCACACATTCAAGAATTTCAAGCCTCTCAGCGTAAAGATGGTCACACATTCAAGAATTTCAAGCCAAACAACACAAGAAAATAAAAGAGAGAGAAACAAGTGAGAGACAAAAAGAGAGAGAGCGAGAGAGAGAAGGAGAGAGAGAGAGAGAATTGTGAGTGTTGTTGGTGCAGTCACAGTTGGTTTAACAACCTCTGCATGTCTAAACTTGCAAAATATACCTAACATTGCCTTAGAAAATGAAAATTGCAATGCTTCCCTTCGGAGGAAAAGGGCCTAAGACAGATTAAAGTGCCACTTAGCAAAGTAATTCTGCCAACTTGCATTCCCAAACATGGAGTTACCCAATACCTAGATGACTATGCTTCCCATTTCTGTGTCGCTACTTTTTACAACCATCACATCATACCACCATTTTTTACGGTGTTTGGATCGTCGTGGTTGAGAATATGTGATCTGGACCAAGGGAGAAGAGGTTGCCAAGTTTCTGGTTGTTGCGACTGTGGAGAACAGTGAGGGGTACATCCTTTCGATTCTAAGGCTAGAGTCCTTCGAAGAAGAATTCATGCATTCTAACCACTACAATAATGTGGAGAAATTTGAGAAGAAGGACGTGCTCGTCGTCGGAAGTGGAAATTTCGGCATGGAAATCGCTTCGGATCTGTCCAACTGGGGTGCTCACACTTCAATGGTTGTTCGTAGTCCGATGATTGGCTTGTTTTTATCTTATAGGATTTTGGTTAAATCGTCTCATAACATAAAAATTCTACAAAATTTTGAAGAAAAATGAAAAACTCAGAAAAATCAATAAAGAATAATAAACCCAACAACCAAAAAATTTCTTGAAATCTTTCAGAAATATGTAAAATAAATTTATTAGATTTTTTTTTTCAGATTTTAAAAAAATAATTTAAGTGTTTTTTTTTTTTTTTTCAAAATTTTCAAGATATCTTAAGGTTTCAGGGTTCATCATTCTTTATTTTTTTTAAGTTTTTTTCAATGTTTTTATTAAATTTCTTAGATATTTATCTTTAAATATGTATGAGATGATTTAACAAAATCACTACACAAATATAAACAACCCACTCACCGGGCTACGAACAACCATTGAAGTGCGAGCACCCTAGATGGACATATCAAAAGTGATTTGCATGCCGGAATTTCCACTTCCGATGACGAGCACATCTTCCCCTCAAGTTTCTCCCATTTATTGTAGTTGTTCGAATGCATAACCCCTCCTTCGAAGGACACTATCCCTAGAATGGAAGGGATGTACCCTCACCGTTCACCCCCCGTCGTAACAACCAGAAACTTGGAAACCCACTTCTCCATTGCCCCTCAGCCAGGACGACCTAATCACCGTAAAAAAATGACGGGTACATCTTGATGGTTGTAAAAAGAAGCAACAATGGAAATGGGAAGCATGGTCATCAAAGTACTGGGTAAAGCTATGTTTGCGAATGTACAGAGAGAGAGAGAATGGAAAGTGGAGAAGTTGGCAGAATTGCTTTGCTAAGTGAAGCTTTAATCTGTCGAGGCCCTCTTTCTCCAAAGGGAGGTTGCTAAATCAGCTAAGCCAGCACCAACAATAGCAACCCTTGTCTTGTGCTCCATCTCTCTCTCTCTCTCTCTCTCTCTCTCTCTCTCTCTCTCTCTCTCTCTCTCTCTCTCTTTTTCTCTTTCTTTCTTTCTTTCTTTCTCTCTTTCTCTCACTTGTTCCTCTATCTTTTCTCTTGTTTCTGGGCTTGATTTTCTTGAATGTGTGACCATCTCTAAGGAGAGGTTCTTGATTTATAGATGAAAGAGCATTAAATAGGGTTTCTATCATGTCGGATGTCATCATGAGTTCTGATGCCAAGAGATACGACCGACATTGAATTCGAACAAGAGAGTTGTCTTCTTTTACCGACTTTGCGGCATTGAATTCCAACTAGAGAGTTGTCTTCATTTACCAGATAGAGCTTTGGTGTTATTATTGATTCAATTTCTTTATTGTAATTTACCTCTTATTTTACATTACGGTCATACGAGATCATCTATTTTACTTTTTATTTTATTTTATATTCTAACTTCACATGTATACACCCACTATATTTGTCCCCCCACTCTCTTTCTTTCTACATGACACATTCAAACCCTCCCCCAATTCACACCACCACCATCTCAATCTTTGTGTATGAAAGTGTACTTTGACCAAAAAAGATAAGAAAATAAAAATATTGTTTTTATGTAAGCATGTAAGTATTATTTATATAGTGTATAGGTGTTGTACCAGAGTATATGTGTGGGCAAGTGCGTGTGTGCGCTCTGTGCGAACTTGATCATATCCTTTGAATAACCAATTTGAGAAGCATTTTCCTTCTTTGTTTATCCTTCCTCATATAAAAGGTAGGTGAAATTCACATTATTATCTTTTGCAGAGACACACTAATCAACTTCTTTGTTATGATGAGACATGTAGAATATTCTTTAAAAGAAAATGGTGAATGCAAGATGGATCAACTAAACTAATAGAAGAATTATCAAATGTCTAAACTTGTGCTATTTCCTATTTGCACTCTCTCATCTCCATTATATTCACCGGTGATGTGTTTATAATATTTCATATTTTATAGTCACAATTTTCTTATATTTAGCTAATTATTACATATAATTTATCTAATTAACGAATTTTCTTTGTAGGAGGAAAAATAATTTAATTTGAAAAGAAAGAGACCAAACAACAAATTTTTTCGGCTAATGTGCGAAATTGTGTGGGAAGCAGAATGAAGAAAAGAAGAAACGAGACGGCTTGGATATTTAAGCCTTAATTAACTTTTAATGTTATATTGTTATTTAATTTAGAACTTAAATCTTTCTCTGTAAATTTAGAACCAAAACTGAAAGTGGAACCCTTGTCCGCAACCAAAACCTGCTACCCTAGAACTTAATCAAACCGACTTGTTTTTAGCTTCGATTCTGATTCCTGGAAGAAACTGGATAAAAGGTTCAACCAAACCTTTGACATTCAATTTTGATTTCGAACCAAAATGATGGCGATGTCCAGTGCAAAGGTTATTTTCCAATGTGTTCTTGATAGACCTGCAAGTGATAAGATATACAAGAATATGTTTTTTTTGATAAGATGAAATATTTATGTCTTCTAATCCTCTTAAAGATTAATTGATGGTCACACATTCAAGAATTTCAAGCCTCTCAGCGTAAAGATGGTCACACATTCTAGAATTTCAAGCCAAACAACACAAGAAAAGAAAAGAGAGTGGAACACGTGAGAGACAAAAAGAGAAAGAGAGAGAGAGAGAGAGAGAGAGAGAGAGAGAGAGAGAGAGAGAGAATTGTGAGTGTTGTTGGTGCAGTCACAGTTGGTTTAACAACCTCTGCATGTCTAAACTTGCAAAATATACCTAACATTGTCTTAGAAAAAGAAAATTGCAAGGCTTCCCTTCGGAGGAAAAGGGCCTAAGACAGATTATAGTGCCACATAGCAAAGTAATTCTGCCAACTTGCATTCCCAAACATGGAGTTACCCAATACCTAGATGACTATGCTTCCCATTTCTGTGTCGCTACTTTTTACAACCATCACATCATACCACCATTTTTTACGGTGTTTGGATCGTCGTGGTTGAGAATGTGTGATCTGGACCAAGGGAGAAGAGGTTGCCAAGTTTCTGGTTGTAGCGACTGTGGAGAACAGTGAGGGGTACTTCCTTTCGATTCTAAGGCTAGAGTCCTTCGAAGGAGAATTCATGCATTCTAACCACTACAATAATGTGGAGAAATTTGATGAGAAGGACGTGCTTGTCGTCGGCAGTGGAAATTTCGGCATGGAAATCGCTTTGGATCTGTCCAACTGGGGTGCTCTCACTTCAATGGTTGTTCGTTGTCCGATGAGTGGCTTGTTTTTATCTATAGGATTTTGGTTAAATCATCTCATAACATAAAAATTCTACAAAATTTTGAAGAAAAATATAAAAGTGAAAAAAATCAATAAAGAATAATAAACCCAACAACCAAAAAATATCTTGAAATCTTTCAGAAATATGTAAAATAAATTTATTAGATTTTTTTTCAGATTTAAAAAAAATAATTTAAGTGTTTTTATTTTTTTTAAAAATTTTCAAGATATTTTAAGGTTTCAGGGTTCATCATTCTTTAATTTTTTCAGTTTTTTTCAATGTTTTTATTAAATTTCTTAGATATTTCTCTTTAAATATGTATGAGATGATTTAACAAAGTCACTACACAAATATAAACAACCCGCTCACCGGGCTACGAACAACCATTGAAGTGCGAGCACCCTAGATGGACATATCAAAAGTGATTTGCATGCCGGAATTTCCACTTCCGATGACGAGCACATCTTCCTCTCAAGTTTCTCCCATTTATTGTAGTTGTTCGAATGCATAACCCCTCCTTCGAAGGACACTATCCCTTGAATGGAAGGGATGTACCCTCACCGTTCTCCCCCGGTCGTAACAACCAGAAACTAGGAAACCCACTTCTCCATTGCCCCTCAGCCAGGACGACCTAATCACCGTAAAAAAATGACGGGTACATCTTGATGGTTGTAAAAAGAAGCAACAATGGAAATGGGAAGCATGGTCATCAAAGTACTGGGTAAAGCTGTGTTTGCGAATGTAAGTTGGTGCAGAGAGAGAGAGAGAATGGAAAGTGGAGAAGTTGGCAGAATTGCTTTGCTAAGTGAAGCTTTAATCTGTCGAGGCCCTCATTCTCCAAAGGGAGGTTGCTAAATCAGCTAAGCCAGCACCAACAATAGCAACCCTTATCTTGTGCTCCATTTCTGTTTCTCTCTCTCTTTCTCTCTTTCTTTCTTTCTTTCTTTCTTTCTTTCTTTCTCTCTTTCTCTCTCTCTCTCACTTGTTCCTCTATCTTTCTCTTGTTTCTTGGCTTTATTTTCTTGAATGTGTGACCACCTCTAAGGAGAGGTTCTTGATTTATAGATGAAAGAGCATTAAATAGGGTTTCTATTACGTCGGATGTCATTATGAGTTCTGATGCCAAGAGATAAGACCGACATTGAATTCGAACTAGAGAGTTGTCTTCTTTTACCGACTATGCGGCATTGAATTCCAACTACAGAGTTGTCTTCATTTACCAGATAGAGCTTTGGTGTTTTTATTGATTCGATTTCTTTATTGTAATTTACCTCTTATTTTACATTACGGTCACATGAGATCATCTATTTTACTTTTTATTATATTTTATATTCTAACTTCACATGTATACACCCACTATATTTGTCCCCCCACTCTCTTTCTTTCTACATGACACATTCAAACCCTCCCCCAATTCACACCACCACCATCTCAATCATTGTGTATGAAAGTGTACTTTGACCCAAAAAAGATAAGAAAATAAAAATATTATTTTTATGTAAGCATGTAAGTATTATTTATATAGTATATAGGTGTTGTACCAGAGTATATGTGTGGGCAAGTGCGTGTGTGCGCTTTGTGCGAACTTGATCATATCCTTTGAATAACCAATTTGAGAAGCATTTTCCTTGTTTGTTTATCCTTCCTCATATAAAAGGTAGGTGAAATTCACATTATTATCTTTTGCAGAGACACACTAATCAAATTCTTTGTTATGATGAGAGATGTAGAATATTCTTTAAAAGAAAATGGTGAATGCAAGATGGATCAACTAAACTAATAGAAGAATTATCAAATGTCTAAGCTTGTGCTATTTCCTATTTGCACTCTCTCATCTCCATTATATTCACCGGTGATGTGTTTATAATATTTCATATTTTATAGTCACAATTTTCTTATTTTTAGCTAATTATTACATATAATTGATCTAATTAACAAAATTTCTTTGTAGGAGGAAAAATAATTTAATTTGAAAGGAAAGAGACCAAACAACAAATGTTTTGGGCTAATGTGCGAAATTGTGTGGGAAGCAGAATGAAGAAAAGAAGAAACGAGACCGCTTGGATAATTAAGTCTTAATTAACTTTTAATGTTATATTGTTATTTAATTTAGAACTTAAATCTTTATCTGTAAATTTAGAACCAAAACTGAAAGTGGAACCCTTGTCCGCAACCAAAACCAGCTACCCTAGAACTTAAACAAACCGACTAGTTTTGAGTTTCGATTCTGATTCCGCGTAGAAACTGGATAAATGGTTCAACCAAACCTTTGACATTCAATTTTGATTTCGAACCAAAATGATGGCGATGTCCAGTGCAAAGGTTATTTTCCAATGTGTTCTTGATAGACCTGCAAGTGATAAGATATACAAGAATATGTTTTTTTTGATAAGATGAAATATTTATGTCTTCTAATCCTCTTAAAGATTAATTGATGGTCACACATTCAAGAATTTCAAGCCTCTCAGCGTAAAGATGGTCACACATTCTAGAATTTCAAGCCAAACAACACAAGAAAAGAAAAGAGAGTGGAACACGTGAGAGACAAAAAGAGAAAGAGAGAGAGAGAGAGAGAGAGAGAGAGAGAATAGTGAGTGTTGTTGGTGCAGTCACAGTTGGTTTAACAACCTCTGCATGTCTAAACTTGCAACATATACCTAACATTGTCTTAGAAAAAGAAAATTGCAAGGCTTCCCTTCGGAGGAAAAGGGCCTAAGACAGATTAAAGTGCCACATAGCAAAGTAATTCTGCCAACTTGCATTCCCAAACATGGAGTTACCCAATACCTAGATGACTATGCTTCCCATTTCTGTGTCGCTACTTTTTACAACCATCACATCATACCACCATTTTTTACGGGGTTTGGATCGTCGTGGTTGAGAATGTGTGATCTGGACCAAGGGAGAAGAGGTTGCCAAGTTTCTGGTTGTTGCGACTGTGGAGAACAGTGAGGGGTACTTCCTTTCGATTCTAAGGCTAGAGTCCTTCGAAGGAGAATTCATGCATTCTAACCACTACAATAATGTGGAGAAATTTGATGAGAAGGACGTGCTTGTCGTCGGCAGTGGAAATTTCGGCATGGAAATCGCTTTGGATCTGTCCAACTGGGGTGCTCTCACTTCAATGGTTGTTCGTCGTCCGATGAGTGGCTTGTTTTTATCTATAGGATTTTGGTTAAATCATCTCATAACATAAAAATTCTACAAAATTTTGAAGAAATATATAAAAGTGAAAAAAATCAATAAAGAATAATAAACCCAACAACCAAAAAATATCTTGAAATCTTTCAGAAATATGTAAAATAAATTTATTAGATTTTTTTTCAGATTTAAAAAAAATAATTTAAGTGTTTTTATTTTTTTAAAAATTTTCAAGATATTTTAAGGTTTCAGGGTTCATCATTCTTTAATTTTTTCAGTTTTTTTCAATGTTTTTATTAAATTTCTTAGATATTTCTCTTTAAATATGTATGAGATGATTTAACAAAGTCACTACACAAATATAAACAACCCGCTCACCGGGCTACGAACAACCATTGAAGTGCGAGCACCCTAGATGGACATATCAAAAGTGATTTGCATGCCGGAATTTCCACTTCCGATGACGAGCACATCTTCCTCTCAAGTTTCTCCCATTTATTGTAGTTGTTCGAATGCATAACCCCTCCTTCGAAGGACACTATCCCTTGAATGGAAGGGATGTACCCTCACCGTTCTCCCCCGGTCGTAACAACCAGAAACTAGGAAACCCACTTCTCCATTGCCCCTCAGCCAGGACGACCTAATCACCGTAAAAAAATGACGGGTACATCTTGATGGTTGTAAAAAGAAGCAACAATGGAAATGGGAAGCATGGTCATCAAAGTACTGGGTAAAGCTGTGTTTGCGAATGTAAGTTGGTGCAGAGAGAGAGAGAGAATGGAAAGTGGAGAAGTTGGCAGAATTGCTTTGCTAAGTGAAGCTTTAATCTGTCGAGGCCCTCATTCTCCAAAGGGAGGTTGCTAAATCAGCTAAGCCAGCACCAACAATAGCAACCCTTATCTTGTGCTCCATTTCTGTTTCTCTCTCTCTTTCTCTCTTTCTTTCTTTCTTTCTTTCTTTCTTTCTTTCTCTCTTTCTCTCTCTCTCTCACTTGTTCCTCTATCTTTCTCTTGTTTCTTGGCTTTATTTTCTTGAATGTGTGACCACCTCTAAGGAGAGGTTCTTGATTTATAGATGAAAGAGCATTAAATAGGGTTTCTATTACGTCGGATATCATTATGAGTTCTGATGCCAAGAGATAAGACCGACATTGAATTCGAACTAGAGAGTTGTCTTCTTTTACCGACTATGCGGCATTGAATTCCAACTACAGAGTTGTCTTCATTTACCAGATAGAGCTTTGGTGTTTTTATTGATTCGATTTCTTTATTGTAATTTACCTCTTATTTTACATTACGGTCACATGAGATCATCTATTTTACTTTTTATTATATTTTATATTCTAACTTCACATGTATACACCCACTATATTTGTCCCCCCACTCTCTTTCTTTCTACATGACACATTCAAACCCTCCCCCAATTCACACCACCACCATCTCAATCATTGTGTATGAAAGTGTACTTTGACCCAAAAAAGATAAGAAAATAAAAATATTATTTTTATGTAAGCATGTAAGTATTATTTATATAGTATATAGGTGTTGTACCAGAGTATATGTGTGGGCAAGTGCGTGTGTGCGCTTTGTGCGAACTTGATCATATCCTTTGAATAACCAATTTGAGAAGCATTTTCCTTGTTTGTTTATCCTTCCTCATATAAAAGGTAGGTGAAATTCACATTATTATCTTTTGCAGAGACACACTAATCAAATTCTTTGTTATGATGAGAGATGTAGAATATTCTTTAAAAGAAAATGGTGAATGCAAGATGGATCAACTAAACTAATAGAAGAATTATCAAATGTCTAAGCTTGTGCTATTTCCTATTTGCACTCTCTCATCTCCATTATATTCACCGGTGATGTGTTTATAATATTTCATATTTTATAGTCACAATTTTCTTATTTTTAGCTAATTATTACATATAATTGATCTAATTAACAAAATTTCTTTGTAGGAGGAAAAATAATTTAATTTGAAAGGAAAGAGACCAAACAACAAATGTTTTGGGCTAATGTGCGAAATTGTGTGGGAAGCAGAATGAAGAAAAGAAGAAACGAGACCGCTTGGATAATTAAGTCTTAATTAACTTTTAATGTTATATTGTTATTTAATTTAGAACTTAAATCTTTATCTGTAAATTTAGAACCAAAACTGAAAGTGGAACCCTTGTCCGCAACCAAAACCAGCTACCCTAGAACTTAAACAAACCGACTAGTTTTGAGTTTCGATTCTGATTCCGCGTAGAAACTGGATAAATGGTTCAACCAAACCTTTGACATTCAATTTTGATTTCGAACCAAAATGATGGCGATGTCCAGTGCAAAGGTTATTTTCCAATGTGTTCTTGATAGACCTGCAAGTGATAAGATATACAAGAATATGTTTTTTTTGATAAGATGAAATATTTATGTCTTCTAATCCTCTTAAAGATTAATTGATGGTCACACATTCAAGAATTTCAAGCCTCTCAGCGTAAAGATGGTCACACATTCTAGAATTTCAAGCCAAACAACACAAGAAAAGAAAAGAGAGTGGAACACGTGAGAGACAAAAAGAGAAAGAGAGAGAGAGAGAGAGAGAGAGAGAGAGAATTGTGAGTGTTGTTGGTGCAGTCACAGTTGGTTTAACAACCTCTGCATGTCTAAACTTGCAACATATACCTAATATTGTCTTAGAAAAAGAAAATTGCAATGCTTCCCTTCGGAGGAAAAGGGCCTAAGACAGATTAAAGTGCCACATAGCAAAGTAATTCTGCCAACTTGCATTCCCAAACATGGAGTTACCCAATACCTAGATGACTATGCTTCCCATTTCTGTGTCGCTACTTTTTACAACCATCACATCATACCACCATTTTTTACGGGGTTTGGATCGTCGTGGTTGAGAATGTGTGATCTGGACCAAGGGAGAAGAGGTTGCCAAGTTTCTGGTTGTTGCGACTGTGGAGAACAGTGAGGGGTACTTCCTTTCGATTCTAAGGCTAGAGTCCTTCGAAGGAGAATTCATGCATTCTAACCACTACAATAATGTGGAGAAATTTGAGAAGAAGGACGTGCTCGTCGTCGGAAGTGGAAATTTCGGCATGGAAATCGCTTTGGATCTGTCCAACTGGGGTGCTCACACTTCAATGGTTGTTCGTAGTCCGATGAGTGGCTTGTTTTTATCTATAGGATTTTGGTTAAATCGTCTCATAACATAAAAATTCTACAAAATTTTGAAGAAAAATATAAAACTGAAAAAAATCAATAAAGAATAATAAACCCAACAACCAAAAAATATCTTGAAATCTTTCAGAAATATGTAAAATAAATTTATTAGATTTTTTTTCAGATTTTAAAAAAATAATTTAAGTGTTTTTATTTTTTTTTAAAAATTTTCAAGATATTTTAAGGTTTCAGGGTTCATCATTCTTTAATTTTTTCAGTTTTTTTAAATGTTTTTATTAAATTTCTTAGATATTTCTCTTTAAATATGTATGAGATGATTTAACAAAATCTCTACACAAATATAAACAACCCACTCACCGGGCTACGAACAACCATTGAAGTGCGAGCACCCTAGATGGACATATCAAAAGTGATTTGCATGCCGGAATTTCCACTTCCGATGACGAGCACATCTTCCTCTCAAGTTTCTCCCATTTATTGTAGTTGTTCGAATGCATAACCCCTCCTTCGAAGGACACTATCCCTAGAATGGAAGGGATGTACCCTCACCGTTCTCCCCCGGTCGTAACAACCAGAAACTAGGAAACCCACTTCTCCATTGCCCCTCAGCCAGGACGACCTAATCACCGTAAAAAAATGGCGGGTACATCTTGATGGTTGTAAAGAGAAGCAACAATGGAAATGGGAAGCATGGTCATCAAAGTACTGGGTAAAGCTGTGTTTGCGAATGTAAGTTGGTGCAGAGAGAGAGAGAGAATGGAAAGTGGAGAAGTTGGCAGAATTGCTTTGCTAAGTGAAGCTTTAATCTGTCGAGGCCCTCTTTCTCCAAAGGGAGGTTGCTAAATCAGCTAAGCCAGCACCAACAATAGCAACCCTTATCTTGTGCTCCATTTCTTTTTCTCTCTCTCTTTCTCTCTCTCTTTCTTTCTTTCTTTCTTTCTTTCTTTCTCTCTTTCTCTCACTTGTTCCTCTATCTTTCTCTTGTTTCTTGGCTTGATTTTCTTGAATGTGTGACCATCTCTAAGGAGAGGTTCTTGATTTATAGATGAAAGAGCATTAAATAGGGTTTCTATTACGTCGGATGTCATTATGAGTTCTGATGCCAAGAGATAAGACCGACATTGAATTCGAACTAGAGAGTTGTCTTGTTTTACCGACTATGCGGCATTGAATTCCAACTACAGAGTTGTCTTCATTTACCAGATAGAGCTTTGGTGTTTTTATTGATTCGATTTCTTTATTGTAATTTACCTCTTATTTTACATTTCGGTCACACGAGATCATCTATTTTACTTTTTATTATATTTTATATTCTAACTTCACATGTATACACCCACTATATTTGTCCCCCCACTCTCTTTCTTTCTACATGACACATTCAAACCCTCCCCCAATTCACACCACCACCATCTCAATCTTTGTGTATGAAAGTGTACTTTGACCCAAAAAAGATAAGAAAATAAAAATATTATTTTTATGTAAGCATGTAAGTATTATTTATATAGTATATAGGTGTTGTACCAGAGTATATGTGTGGGCAATTGCGTGTGTGCGCTTTGTGCGAACTTGATCATATCCTTTGAATAACCAATTTGAGAAGCAGTTTCCTTGTTTGTTTATCCTTCCTCATATAAAAGGTAGGTGAAATTCACATTATTATCTTTTGCAGAGACACACTAATCAAATTCTTTGTTATGATGAGACATGTAGAATATTCTTTAAAAGAAAATGGTGAATGCAAGAAGGATCAACTAAACTAATAGAAGAATAATCAAATGTCTAAACTTGTGCTATTTCCTATTTGCACTCTCTCATCTCCATTATATTCACCGGTGATGTGTTTATAATATTTCATATTTTACAGTCACAATTTTCTTATTTTTAGCTAATTATTACATATAATTGATCTAATTAATGAATTTTCTTTGTAGGAGGAAAAATAATTTAATTTGAAAGGAAAGAGACCAAACAACAATTGTTTTGGGCTAATGTTCGAAATTGTGTGGGAAGCAGAATGAAGAAAAGAAGAAACGAGACGGCTTGGATAATTAAGTCTTAATTAACTTTTAATGTTATATTGTTATTTAATTTAGAACTTAAATCTTTATCTGTAAATTTAGTACCAAAACTGAAAGTGGAACCCTTGTCCGCAACCAAAACCAGCTACCCTAGAACTTAAACAAACCGACTAATTTTTAGTTTCGATTCTGATTCCGGGTAGAAACTGGATAAACGGTTCAACCAAACCTTTGACATTCAATTTTGATTTCGAACCAAAATGATGGCGATGTCCAGTGCAAAGGTTATTTTCCAATGTGTTCTTGATAGACCTGCAAGTGATAAGATATACAAGAATATGTTTTTTTTTTGATAAGATGAAATCTTTATGTCTTCTAATGCTCTTAGAGATTAATTGATGGTCACACATTCAAGAATTTCAAGCCTCTCAGCGTAAAGATGGTCACACATTCTAGAATTTCAAGCCAAACAACACAAGAAAAGAAAAGAGAGAGGAACAAGTGTGAGACAAAAAGAGAAAGAGAGAGAGAGAAAGAGAGAGAGAGAGAGAGAGAGAGAGAGAATTGTGAGTGTTGTTGGTGCAGTCACAGTTGGTTTAACAACCTCTGCATGTCTAAACTTGCAAAATATACCTAACATTGTCTTAGAAAAAGAAAATTGCAATGCTTCCCTTCGGAGGAAAAGGGCCTAAGACAGATTAAAGTGCCACTTAGCAAAGTAATTCTGCCAACTTGCATTCCCAAACATGGAGTTACCCAATACCTAGATGACTATGCTTCCCATTTCTGTGTCGCTACTTTTTACAACCATCACATCATACCACCATTTTTTACGGTGTTTGGATCGTCGTGGTTGAGAATGTGTGATCTGGACCAAGGGAGAAGAGGTTGCCAAGTTTCTGGGTCTTGCGACTGTGTAGAAAAGTGAGGGGTACTTCCTTTCGATTCTAAGGCTAGAGTCCTTCGAAGGAGAATTCATGCATTCTAACCACTACAATAATGTGGAGAAATTTGAGAAGAAGGACGTGCTCGTCGTCGGAAGTGGAAATTTCGGCATGGAAATCGCTTTGGATCTGTCCAACTGGGGTGCTCACACTTCAATGGTTGTTCGTAGTCCGATGAGTGACTTGTTTTTATCTATAGGATTTTGGTTAAATCGTCTCATAACCTAAAAATTCTACAAAATTTTGAAGAAAAATATAAAACTGAAAAAAATCAATAAAGAATAATAAACCCAACAAACAAAAAATATCTTGAAATCTTTCAGAAATATGTAAAATAAATTTATTAGATTTTTTTTCAGAATTTAAAAAAATAATTTAAGTGTTTTTATTTTTTTTAAAAATTTTCAAGATATTTTATGGTTTCAGGGTTCATCATTCTTTAATTTTTTCAGTTTTTTTCACTGTTTTTATTAAATTTCTTAGATATTTCTCTTTAAATATGTATGAGATGATTTAACAAAATCACTACACAAATATAAACAACCCACTCACCGGCTACGAACAACCATTGAAGTGCGAGCACCCTAGATGGACATATCAAAAGTGATTTGCATGCCGGAATTTCCACTTCCGATGACGAGCACATCTTCCTCTCAAGTTTCTCCCATTTTTTGTAGTTGTTCGAATGCATAACCCCTCCTTCGAAGGACACTATCCCTAGAATGGAAGGGATGTACCCTCACCGTTCTCCCCAGGGTCGTAACAACCAGAAACTAGGAAACCCACTTCTCCATTGCCCCTCAGCCAGGACGACCTAATCACCGTAAAAAAAATGACGGGTACATCTTGATGGTTGTAAAAAGAAGCAACAATGGAAATGGGAAGCATGGTCATCAAAGTACTGGGTAAAGCTATGTTTGCGAATGTAAGTTGGTGCAGAGAGAGAGAGAGAATGGAAAGTGGAGAAGTTGGCAGAATTCCTAAATCTGCTAAGCCAGCACCAACAATAGCAACCCTTATCTTGTGCTCCATTTCTCTTTCTCTCCCTCTTTCTCTCTTTCTTTCTCTCTTTCTCTCTTTCTCTGTTTCTCTCACTTGTTCCTCAATCTTTTGTCTTGTTTCTCGGCTTGATTTTGTTGAATGTGTGACCATCTCTGTGAGGTTCTTGATTTATAGACGAAAGAGCATTAAATAGGGTTTCTATTACGTCGGATGTCATTATGAGTTCTGATGCCAAGAGATAAAACCGGACAATGAATTCGAACTAGAGAGTTGTCTTGTTTTACCGACTATGCGGCATTGAATTCCAACTACAGAGTTGTCTTCATTTACCAGATAGAGCTTTGGTGTTTTTATTGATTCGATTTCTTTATTGTAATTTACCTCTTATTTTACATTACGGTCACACGAGATCATCTATTTTACTTTTTATTATATTTTATATTCTAACTTCACATGTATACACCCACTATATTTGTCCCCCCACTCTCTTTCTTTCTACATGACACATTCAAACCCTCCCCCAATTCACACCACCACCATCTCAATCTTTGTGTATGAAAGTGTACTTTGACCCAAAAAAGATAAGAAAATAAAAATATTATTTTTATGTAAGCATGTAAGTATAATTTATATAGTATATAGGAGTTGTACCAGAGTATATGTGTGGGCAAGTGCGTGTGTGCGCTTTGTGCGAACTTGATCATATCCTTCGAATAACCAATTAGAGAAGCATTTTCCTTGTTTGTTTATCCTTCCTCATATAAAAGGTATGTGAAATTCACATTATTATCTTTTGCAGAGACACACTAATCAAATTCTTTGTTATGATGAGACATGTAGAATATTCTTTAAAAGAAAATGGTGAATGCAAGATGTAATTGATGGGCACACATTCAAGAATTTCAAGCCTCTCAGCGTAAAGATGGTCACACATTCTATAATTTCAAGCCAAACAACACAAGAAAAGAAAAGAGAGAGAAACAAGTGAGAGACAAAAAGAGAGAGAGCGAGAGAGAGAAGGAGAGAGAGAGAGAGAGAGAGAGAGAGAGAGAGAGAGAGAGAGAGAGAGAGAGAGAATTGTGAGTGTTGTTGGTGCAGTCGCAGTTGGTTTAACAACCTCTGCATGTCTAAACTTGCAAAATATACCTAACATTGTCTTAGAAAAAGAAAATTGCAATGCTTCCCTTCGGAGGAAAAGGGCCTAAGACAGATTAAAGTGCCAATTAGCAAAGTAATTCTGCCAACATGCATTCCCAAACATGGAGTTACCCAATACCTAGATGACTATGCTTCCCATTTCTGTGTCGCTACTTTTTACAACCATCACATCATACCACCATTTTTTACGGTGTTTGGATCGTCGTGGTTGAGAATGTGTGATCTGGACCAAGGGAGAAGAGGTTGCCAAGTTTCTGGTTGTTGCGACTGTGGATAACAGTGAGGGGTACTTCCTTTCGATTCTAAGGCTAGAGTCCTTCGAAGGAGAATTCATGCATTCTAACCACTACAATAATGTGGAGAAATTTGAGAAGAAGGACGTGCTCGTCGTCGGAAGTGGAAATTTCGGCATGGAAATCGCTTTGGATCTGTCCAACTGGGGTGCTCACACTTCAATGGTTGTATGTAGTCCGATGAGTGGCTTGTTTTTATCTATAGGATTTTGGTTAAATCATCTTATAACATAAAAATTCTACAAAATTTTGAAGAAAAATATAAAAATGAGAAAAATCAATAGAGAATAATAAACCAAACAACCAAAAAATATCTTGAAATCTTTCAGAAATATGTAAAATAAATTTATTAGATTTTTTTTCAGATTTTAAAAAAATAATTTAAGTGTTTTTATTTTTTTTAAAAATTTTCAAGATATTTTAAGGTTTCAGGGTTCATCATTCTTTAATTTTTTTCAGTTTTTTTCAATGTTTTTATTAAATTTCTTAGATATTTCTCTTTAAATATGTATGAGATGATTTAACAAAATCACTACACAAATATAAACAACCCACTCACCGGGCTACGAACAACCATTGAAGTGCGAGCACCTAGATGGACATATCAAAAGTGATTTGCATGCCGGAATTTCCACTTCCGATGACGAGCACATCTTCCTCTAAAGTTTCTCCCATTTATTGTAGTTGTTCGAATGCATAACCCCTCCTTCGAAGGACACTATCCCTAGAATGGAAGGGATGTACCCTCACCGTTCTCCCCCGGTCGTAAAAACCAGAAACTAGGAAACCCACTTCTCCATTGCCCCTCAGCCAGGACGACCTAATCACCGTAAAAAAATGACGGGTACATCTTGATGGTTATAAAAAGAAGCAACAATGGAAATGGGAAGCATGGTCATCAAAGTACTGGGTAAAGCTATGTTTGCGAATGTAAGTTGGTGCAGAGAGAGAGAGAGAATGGAAAGTGGAGAAGTTGGGAGAATTGCTTTGCTAAGTGAAGCTTTAATCTGTCGAGGCCCTCTTTCTCCAAAGGGAGGTTGCTAAATCTGCTAAGCCAGCACCAACAATAGCAACCCTTATCTTGTGCTCCATTTCTCTTTCTCTCTCTTTCTCTCTTTCTTTCTTTCTTTCTTTCTTTCTCTCTTTCTCTCTTTGTCTCACTTGTTCCTCTATCTTTTCTCTTGTTTCTTGGCTTGATTTTCTTGAATGTGTGACCATCTCTAAGGAGAGGTTCTTGATTTATAGATGAAAGAGCATTAAATAGGGTTTCTATTACGTCGGATGTCATTATGAGTTCTGATGCCAAGAGATAAGACCGACATTGAATTCGAACTAGAGAGTTGTCTTCTTTTACTGACTATGCGGCATTGAATTCCAACTACAGAGTTGTCTTCATTTACCAGATAGAGCTTTGTTGTTTTATTGATTCGATTTCTTTATTGTAATTTACTTCTTATTTTACATTACGGTCACACGAGATCATCTATTTTACTTTTTATTATATTTTATATTCTAACTTCACATGTATACACCCACTATATTTGTCCCCCCACTCTCTTTCTTTCTACACTCTCCCCCAATTCACACCACCACCATCTCAATCTTTGTGTATGAAAGTGTACTTTGACCCAAAAAAGATAAGAAAATAAAAATATTATTTTTATGTAAGCATGTAAGTATTATTTATATAGTATATAGGTGTTGTACCAGAGTATATGTGTGGGCAAGTGCTAGTGTGCGCTTTGTGCGAACTTGATCATATCCTCTGAATATCCAATTTGAGAAGCATTTTCCTTGTTTGTTTATCCTTCCTCATATAAAAGGTAGGTGAAATTCACATTATTATCTTTTGCAGAGACACACTAATCAACTTCTTTGTTATGATGAGACATGTAGAATATTCTTTAAAAGAAAATGGTGAATGCAAGATGGATCAACTAAACTAATAGAAGAATTATCAAATGTCTAAACCTGTGCTATTTCCTATTTGCACTCTCTCATCTCCATTATATTCACCGGTGATGTGTTTATAATATTTCATATTTTATAGTCACAATTTTCTTATTTTTAGCTAATTATTACATATAATTGATCTAATTAATGAATTTTCTTTGTAGGAGGAAAAATAATTTAATTTGAAAGGAAAGAGACCAAACAACAAATTTTTTGGGCTAATGTGCGAAATTGTGTGGGAAGCAGAATGAAGAAAAGAAGAAACGAGACGGCTTGGATAATTAAGTCTTAATTAACTTTTAATGTTATATTGTTATTTAATTTAGAACTTAAATCTTTATCTGTAAATTTAGAACCAAAACTGAAAGTGGAACCCTTGTCCGCAACCAAAACCAGCTACCCTAGAACTTAAACAAACCGACTAGTTTTTAGTTTCGATTCTGATTCCGGGTAGAAACTGGATAAACGGTTCAACCAAACCTTTGACAATCAATTTTGATTTCGAACCAAAATGATGGCGATGTCCAGTGCAAAGGTTATTTTCCAATGTGTTCTTGATAGACCTGCAAGTGATAAGATATACAAGAATATGTTTTTTTTGATAAGATGAAATCTTTATGTCTTCTAATCCTCTTAGAGATGTAATTGATGGGCACACATTCAAGAATTTCAAGCCTCACAGCGTAAAGATGGTCACACATTCTATAATTTCAAGCCAAACAACACAAGAAAAGAAAAGAGAGAGAAACAAGTGAGAGACAAAAAGAGAGAGAGCGAGAGAGAGAAGGAGAGAGAGAGAGAGAGAGTGAGAGAATTGTGAGTGTTGTTGGTGCAGTCACAGTTGGTTTAACAACCTCTGCATGTCTAAACTTGCAAAATATACCTAACATTGTCTTAGAAAAAGAAAATTGCAATGCTTCCCTTCGTAGGAAAAGGGCCTAAGACAGATTAAAGTGCCACTTAGCAAAGTAATTCTGCCAACTTGCATTCCCAAACATGGAGTTACCCAATACCTAGATGACTATGCTTCCCATTTCTGTGTCGCTACTTTTTACAACCATCACATCATACCACCATTTTTTACGGTGTTTGGATCGTCGTGGTTGAGAATGTCTGATCTGGACCAAGGGAGAAGAGGTTGCCAAGTTTCTGGTTGTTGCGACTGTGGAGAACAGTGAGGGGTACATCCTTTCGATTCTAAGGCTAGAGTCCTTCGAAGAAGAATTCATGCATTCTAACCACTACAATAATGTGGAGAAATTTGAGAAGAAGGACGTGCTCGTCGTCGGAAGTGGAAATTTCGGCATGGAAATCGCTTTGGATCTGTCCAACTGGGGTGCTCACACTTCAATGGTTGTTCGTAGTCCGATGAGTGGCTTGTTTTTATCTTTAGGATTTTGGTTAAATCGTCTCATAACATAAAAATTCTACAAAATTTTGAAGAAAAATATAAAACTTAAAATAATCAATAAAGAATAATAAACTCAACAACCAAAAAATATCTTGAAATCTTTCAGAAATATGTAAAATAAATTTATTAGATTTTTTTTCATATTTTAAAAAAATAATTTAAGTGTTTTTATTTTTTTTAAAAATTTTCAAGATATTTTAAGGTTTCAGGGTTCATCATTCTTTAATTTTTTCAGTTTTTTTCAATGTTTTTATTAAATTTCTTAGATATTTCTCTTTAAATATGTATGAGATGATTTAACAAAATCACTACACAAATATAAACAACCCACTCACCGGGCTACGAACAACCATTGAAGTGAGAGCACCCTAGATGGACATATCAAAAGTGATTTGCCTGCCGGAATTTCCACTTCCGATGACGAGCACATCTTCCTCTAAAGTTTCTCCCACTTATTGTAGTTGTTCGAATGCATAACCCCTCCTTCGAAGGACACTATCCCCAGAATGGAAGGGATGTACCCTCACCGTTCTCCCCTGGTCGTAACAACCAGAAACTAGGAAACCCACTTCTCCATTGCCCCTCAGCCAGGACGACCTAATCACCGTAAAAAAATGACGGGTACATCTTGATGGTTGTAAAAAGAAGCAACAATGGAAATGGGAAGCATGGTCATCAAAGTACTGGGTAAAGCTATGTTTGCGAATGTATAGAGAGAGAGAGAATGGAAAGTGGAGAAGTTGGCAGAATTGCTTTGCTAAGTGAAGCTTTAATCTGTCGAGGCCCTCTTTCTCCAAAGGGAGGTTGCTAAATCAGCTAAGCCAGCACCAACAATAGCAACCCTTGTCTTGTGCTCCATTTCTCTCTCTCTCTCTCTCTCTCTCTCTCTCTCTCTCTCTCTCTCTCTTTCTTTCTTTCTTTCTTTCTTTCTTTCTTTCTTTCTCTCTTTCTCTCACTTGTTCCTCTATCTTTTCTCTTGTTTCTTGACTTGATTTTCTTGAATGTGTGACCATCTCTAAGGAGAGGTTCTTGATTTATAGATGAAAGAGCATTAAATTGGGTTTCTATTACGTCGGATGTCATTATGAGTTCTGATGCCAGGAGATAAGACCGACATTGAATTCGAACTAGTGAGTTGTCTTCTTTTACTGACTTTGCGGCATTGAATTCCAACTAGAGAGTTGTCTTCATTTACCAGATAGAGCTTTGGTGTTTTTATTGATTCAATTTCTTTATTGTAATTTACCTCTTATTTTACATTACGGTCACACGAGATCAGCTATTTTACTTTTTATTTTATTTTATATTCTAACTTCACATGTATACACCCATTATATTTGTCCCCGCACTCTCTTTCTTTCTACATGACACATTCAAACCCTCCCCCAATTCACACCACCACCATCTCAATCTTTGTGTATGAAAGTGTACTTTGACGCAAAAAAGATAAGAAAATAAAAATATTGTTTTTATGTAAGCATGTAAGTATTATTTATATAGTATATAGGTGTTGTACCAGAGTATATGTGTGGGCAAGTGCGTGTGTGCGCTCTGTGCGAACTTGATCATATCCTTTGAATAACCAATTTGAGAAGCATTTTCCTTATTTGTTTATCCTTCCTCATATAAAAGGTAGGTGAAATTCACATTATTATGTTTTGCAGAGACACACTAATCAACTTCTTTGTTATGATGAGTCATGTAGAATATTCTTTAAAAGAAAATGGTGAATGCAAGATGGATCAACTAAACTAATAGAAGAATTATCAAATGTCTAAACTTGTGCTATTTCCTATTTGCACTCTCTCATCTCCATTATATTCACCGGTGATGTGTTTATAATATTTCATATTTTATAGTCACAATTTTCTTGTTTTTAGCTAATTATTACATATAATTCATCTAATTAATGAATTTTCTTTGTAGGAGGAAAAATAATTTAATTTGAAAAGAAAGAGACCAAACAACAAATTTTTTGGGCTAATGTGCGAAATTGCGTGGGAAGCAGAATGAAGAAAAGAAGAAACGAGACGGCTTGGATATTTAAGTCTTAATTAACTTTTAATGTTATTTTGTTATTTAATTTAGAACTTAAATCTTTATCTGTAAATTTAGAACCAAAACTGAAAGTGGAACCCTTGTCCGCAACCAAAACCAGCTACCCTAGAACTTAAACAAACCGACTAGTTTTTAGTTTCGATTCTGATTCCTGGTAGAAACTGGATAAACAGTTCAACCAAACCTTTGACATTCAATTTTGATTTCTAACCAAAATGATGGCGATGTCCAGTGCAAAGGTTATTTCCAATGTGTTCTTGATAGACCTGCAAGTGATAAGATATACAAGAATATGTTTGTTTTGATAAGATGAACTTTTTGCGTCTTCTAATCCTCTTAAAGATGTAATTGATGGTCACACATTCAAGAATTTCAAGCCTCTCAGCGTAAAGATGGTCACACATTCAAGAATTTCAAGCCAAACAACACAAGAAAAGAAAAGAGAGAGAAACAAGTGAGGGTCAAAAAGAGAGAGAGCGAGAGAGAGACGGAGAGAGAGAGAGAGAGAGAGAGAGAGAGAATTGTGAGTGTTGTTGGTGCAGTCACAGTTGGTTTAACAACCTCTGCATGTCTAAACTTGCAAAATATACCTAACATTGCCTTAGAAAAAGAAAATTGCAATGCTTCCCTTCGGAGGAAAAGGGCCTAAGACAGATTAAAGTGCCACTTAGCGAAGTAATTCTGCCAACTTGCATTCCCAAACATGGAGTTACCCAATACCTAGATGACTATGCTTCCCATTTCTGTGTCGCTACTTTTTACAACCATCACATCATACCACCATTTTTTACGGTGTTTGGTTCGTCGTGGTTGAGAATGTGTGATCTGGACCAAGGGAGAAGAGGTTGCCAAGTTTCTGATTGTTGCGACTGTGGAGAACAGTGAGGGGTACATCCTTTCGATTCTAAGGCTAGAGTCCTTCGAAGAAGAATTCATGCATTCTAACCACTACAATAATGTGGAGAAATTTGAGAAGAAGGACGTGCTCGTCGTCGGAAGTGGAAATTTCGGCATGGAAATCGCTTCGGATCTCTCCAACTGGGGTGCTCACACTTCAATGGTTGTTCGTAGTCCGATGATTGGCTTGTTTTTATCTTATAGGATTTTGGTTAAATCGTCTCATAACATAAAAATTCTACAAAATTTTGAAGAAAAATGAAAAACTCAGAAAAATCAATAAAGAATAATAAACCCAACAACCAAAAAATATCTTGAAATCTTTCAGAAAAATGTAAAATAAATTTATTAGATTTTTTTTTCAGATTTTAAAAAAATAATTTAAGTGTTTTTTTTTTTTTTTTTTTCAAAATTTTCAAGATATCTTAAGGTTTCAGGGTTCATCATTCTTTATTTTTTTAAGTTTTTTTCAATGTTTTTATTAAATTTCTTAGATATTTATCTTTAAATATGTATGAGATGATTTAACAAAATCACTACACAAATATAAACAACCCACTTACCGGGCTACGAACAACCATTGAAGTGCGAGCACCCTAGATGGACATATCAAAAGTGATTTGCATGCCGGAATTTCCACTTCCGATGACGAGCACATCTTCCCCTCAAGTTTCTCCCATTTATTGTAGTTATTCGAATGCATAACCCCTCCTTCGAAGGACACTATCCCTAGAATGGAAGGGATGTACCCTCACCGTTCACCCCCCGTCGTAACAACCAGAAACTTGGAAACCCACTTCTCCATTGCCCCTCAGCCAGGACGACCTAATCACCGTAAAAAAATGACGGGTACATCTTGATGGTTGTAAAAAGAAGCAACAATGGAAATGGGAAGCATGGTCATCAAAGTACTGGGTAAAGCTATGTTTGCGAATGTACAGAGAGAGAGAGAATGGAAAGTGGAGAAGTCGGCAGAATTGCTTTGCTAAGTGAAGCTTTAATCTGTCGAGGCCCTCTTTCTCCAAAGGGAGGTTGCTGAATCAGCTAAGCCAGCACCAACAATAGCAACCCTTGTCTTGTGCTCCATTTCTCTCTCTCTCGCTCTCTCTCTCTCTCTCTCTCTCTCTCTCTCTCTCTCTCTTTTTCTCTTTCTTTCTTTCTTTCTTTCTCTCTTTCTCTCACTTGTTCCTCTATCTTTTCTCTTGTTTCTTGGCTTGATTTTCTTGAATGTGTGACCATCTCTAAGGAGAGGTTCTTGATTTATAGATGAAAGAGCATTAAATAGGGTTTCTATCATGTCGGATGTCATCATGAGTTCTGATGCCAAGAGATACGACCGACATTGAATTCGAACAAGAGAGTTGTCTTCTTTTACCGACTTTGCGGCATTGAATTCCAACTAGAGAGTTGTCTTCATTTACCAGATAGAGCTTTGGTGTTATTATTGATTCAATTTCTTTATTGTAATTTACCTCTTATTTTACATTACGGTCATACGAGATCATCTATTTTACTTTTTATTATATTTTATATTCTAACTTCACATGTATACACCCACTATATTTGTCCCCCCACTCTCTTTCTTTCTACATGACACATTCAAACCCTCCCCCAATTCACACCACCACCATCTCAATCTTTGTGTATGAAAGTGTACTTTGACCAAAAAAGATAAGAAAATAAAAATATTGTTTTTATGTAAGCATGTAAGTATTATTTATATAGTGTATAGGTGTTGTACCAGAGTATATGTGTGGGCAAGTGCGTGTGTGCGCTCTGTGCGAACTTGATCATATCCTTTGAATAACCAATTTGAGAAGCATTTTCCTTGTTTGTTTATCCTTCCTTATATAAAAGGTAGGTGAAATTCACATTATTATCTTTTGCAGAGACACACTAATCAACTTCTTTGTTATGATGAGACATGTAGAATATTCTTTAAAAGAAAATGGTGAATGCAAGATGGATCAACTAAACTAATAGAAGAATTATCAAATGTCTAAACTTGTGCTATTTCCTATTTGCACTCTCTCATCTCCATTATATTCACCGGTGATGTGTTTATAATATTTCATATTTTATAGTCACAATTTTCTTATATTTAGCTAATTATTACATATAATTGATCTAATTAACGAATTTTCTTTGTAGGAGGAAAAATAATTTAATTTGAAAAGAAAGAGACCAAACAACAAATTTTTTCGGCTAATGTGCGAAATTGTGTGGGAAGCAGAATGAAGAAAAGAAGAAACGAGACGGCTTGGATATTTAAGTCTTAATTAACTTTTAATGTTATATTGTTATTTAATTTAGAACTTAAATCTTTATCTGTAAATTTAGAACCAAAACTGAAAGTGGAACCCTTGTCCGCAACAAAAACCTGCTACCCTAGAACTTAAACAAACCGACTAGTTTTTAGCTTCGATTCTGATTCCTGGTAGAAACTGGATAAAAGGTTCAACCAAACCTTTGACATTCAATTTTGTTTTCGAACCGAAATGATGGCGATGTCCAGTGCAAAGGTTATTTTCCAATGTGTTCTCGATAGACCTGCAAGTGATAAGATATACAAGAATATGTTTTTTTTGATAAGATGAAATATTTATGTCTTCTAATCCTCTTAGACATGTAATTGATGGTCACACATTCAAGAATTTCAAGCCTCTCAGCGTAAAGATGGTCACACATTCAAGAATTTCAAGCCAAACAACACAAGAAAAGAAAAGAGAGAGAAACAAGTGAGAGGCAAAAAGAGAGAGAGAGAGAGAGAGAGAGAGAGAGAGAGAGAGAGAATTGTGAGTGTTGTTGGTGCAGTCACAGTTGGTTTAACGACCTCTGCATGTCTAAACTTGCAAAATATACCTAACATTGTCTTAGAAAAAGAATATTGCAATGCTTCCCTTCGGAGGAAAAGGGCCTAAGACAGATTAAAGTGCCACTTAGCAAAGTAATTCTGCCAACTTGCATTCCCAAACATGGAGTTACCCAATACCTAGATGACTATGCTTCCCATTTCTGTGTCGCTACTTTTTACAACCATCACATCATACCACCATTTTTTACGGTGTTTGGATCGTCGTGGTTGAGAATGTGAGATCTGGACCAAGGGAGAAGAGGTTGCCAAGTTTCTGGTTGTTGCTACTGTGGAGAACAGTGAGGGGTACATCCTTTCGATTCTAAGGCTAGAGTCCTTCGACGGAGAATTCATGCATTCTGACCACTACAATAATGTGGAGAAATTTGAGAAGAAGGACGTGCTCGTCGTCGGAAGTGGAAATTTTGGCATGGAAATCGCTTTGGATCTGTCCAACTGGGGTGCTCACACTTCAATGGTTGTGCGTAATCCGATGAGTGGCTTGTTTTTATCTATAGGATTTTGGTTAAATCGGCTCATAACATAAAAATTCTACAAAATTTTGAAGAAAAATGTAAAACTGAAAAAAATCAATAAAGAATAATAAACCCAACAACCAAAAAATATCTTGAAATCTTTCAGAAATATGTAAAATAAATTTATTAGATTTTTTTTCAGATTTTAAAAGAATAATTTAAGGGTTTTTTTTTTTTTAAATTTTCAAGATATTTTAAGGTTTCAGGGTTCATCATTCTTTATTTTTTTCAGTTTTTTTCAATGTTTTTATTAAATTTCTAAGATATTTATCTTTAAATATGTATGAGATGATTTAACAAAATCACTACACAAATATAAAAAACCCACTCACCGGGCTACGAACAACCATTGAAGTGTGAGCACCCTAGATGGACATATCAAAAGTGATTTGCATGCGGGAATTTCCACTTCCGATGACGAGCACATCCTTCTTCTCAAGTTTCTCCCATTTATTGTAGTTGTTCGAATGCATAACCCCTCCTTCAAAGGACACTATCCCTAGAATGGAAGGGATGTACCCTCACCGTTCTCCCCCCGTCGTAACAACCAGAAACTTGGAAACCCACTTCTCCATTGCCACTCAGCCAGGACGACCTAATCACCGTAAAAAAATGGCGGGTACGTCTTGATGGTTGTAAAAAGAAGCAACAATGGAAATGGGAAGCATGGTCATCAAAGTACTGGGTAAAGCTATGTTTGCGAATGTAAGTTGGTGCAGAGAGAGAGAGAATGGAAAGTGGGGAAGTTGGCAGAATTGCATTGCTATATGAAGCTTAATCTGTCGAGGCCCTCTTTCTCCAAAGGGAGGTTGCTAAATCAGCTAAGCCAGCACCAACAATAGCAACCCTTGTCTTGTGCTCCGTTTCTCTCTCTCTCTCTTTCTCTCTTTCTTTTATTTCTTTCTTTCTTTCTCTCTTTCTCTCTTTCTCTCACTTGTTCCTCTATCTTTTCTCTTGTTTCTTGGCTTGATTTTCTTGAATGTGTGACCATCTCTAAGGAGAGGTTCTTGATTTATAGATGAAAGAGCATTAAATAGGGTTTCTATTACGTCGGATGTCATTATGAGTTCTGATGCCAAGAGATAAGATCTACATTGAATTCGAACTAGAGAGTTGTCTTCTTTTACCAACTTTGCGGCATTGAATTCCAACTAGAGAGTTGTCTTCATTTACCAGATAGAGCTTTGGTGTTTTTATTGATTCAATTTCTTTATAGTAATTTACCTCTTATTTTACATTACGGTCACACGAGATCATCTATTTTACTTTTTATTTTATTTTATATTCTAACTTCACATGTATACACCCACTATATTTGTCCCCCCACTCTCTTTCTTTCTACAAGACACATTCAAACCCTCCCCCAATTCACACCACCACCATCTCAATCTTTGTGTATGAAAGTGTAGTTTGACCCAAAAAAGATAAGAAAATAAAAATATTATTTTTATGTAAGCATGTAAGTATTATTTATATAGTATATAGGTGTTGTACCAGAGTATATGTGTGGGCCAGTGCGTGTGTGCGCTCTGTGCGAACTTGATCATATCCTTTGAATAACCAATTTGAGAAGCATTTTCCGTGTTTGTTTATCCTTCCTCATATAAAAGGTATGTGAAATTCACATTATTATCTTTTGCAGAGACACACTAATCAACTTCTTTATGATGATGAGACATGTAGAATATTCTTTAAAAGAAAATGGTGAATGCAAGATGGATCAACTAAACTAATAGAAGAATTATCAAATGTCTAAACTTGTGCTATTTCCTATTTGCACTCTCTCATCTCCATTATATTAACCGGTGATGTGTCTATAATATTTCGTATTTTATAGTCACAATTTTCTTATTTTTAGCTAATTATTCAATATAATTGATCTAATTAATGAATTTTCTTCGTAGGAGGAAAAATAATTTATTTTGAAAAGAAAGAGACCAAACGACAATTTTTTTTGGCTAATGTGTGAAATTGTGTGGGAAGCAGAATGAAGAAAAGAAGAAATGAGACGGCTTGGATTTTTAAGTCTTAATTAACTTTCAATGTTATATTGTTATTTAATTTAGAACTTAAATCTTTATATGTAAATATTTGAAAAAATTAAGGAGAATGGAACTCTTTTTGACCTTTTATTTCAAGATGAGAAGATTGACTTTTAGGAATAAATCAAGTATTTTCCTTGCGAAAAAAGAGACTTTAAAAAAAAATTATTATTTATATATATATATATATATATATATTTGGAGATTGAAGGATAAAAGACTTGTCTTGGCTGTGGATTTGGTAATTGGTAAGAAATTTTACTTCAATTCCTTCTCTTTCGTTTATATTTTCTTTTCTTAATCAATTAGGTGAACGATGATTCTTGTGAATATGATTAATCGAGTTATACTTGGCTAATTTTATATTAGGATTCAGGGTTAAAATTTCATTTATGTTTTTTTGTGAGGCTTGTGCTCTGAATTTATCTTATGTATAAATTAAGTATTTGTAGGTTCTTATTTTTTCTATAAATTAAATATTAATTTGTTTTGACAATTTAAATTAATATTAATTTCTTAATGCTATTTCTGGACACTTAGACAATCTTGAACGATTGAGACCTAATAGCATTGGGTTGGACCAATTCTCCTATCATTATTTGTTTAATTTAATTGAACCTATAGAACTAATATCAAGAACTGCAACTACCTCGATTGTTTGGACTCTTAGACAATCTGAATGATTGAGACCTAATAGCATTGGGTTGAACGAATTCTACTGTCATTAACCTATAAGACTTATATCAATAATTGCAACTGCCTCAATCGCTGATATTAGGTTTCACCTTTTTCACATGAGATTAACGCTATCATGCATTCATATGGAAAGTAATTGTGCCCAATTGATTAATGATAAGTATTGATTGAATGTTGAGTTAGATCAATTAAATCAAGAAGACAAAAGATTGATTATAGCTATCCTAATAATTGTAAGGTTAAGCGCTTGAATTGCAAGAATGTATTTGTTAGCTTGTGATCAAAACATAATTGAATGTTGTATTTATGGATCAATTTTCTCTTCTATTGATATCTCAATTATTATAATTGAATTCATATTCATTGTTTGTCATTATTTGTAATTTTTATCTGTGTTTGGAGCTTTGTAGGAATTAGTTAATAATTTATAAACTCAACTTAAAACCATAACTTCTTTTTAATTAATTAAAATTTTAAGAATTTAAATCCACATTCCCCGAGGATTTGACCTTACTCACTACTTACACAATTTTGAGAGTAGAAATTTATTTTTGATGGTTTGACACCTACCAACTCGCCATATTAAAATTGCTAAAATCTTATGTCATATGGCTATATTCAAATCGCTAAAATCATGTGATATGATTTGTTGCACTCCAAAGCTTGTCAAATTAAATGAGGGGCTATTTCCATCAATGTTGGTTTATCTATTGTAGTTGCTAGGGACATTGTTTGCATGGAATATATGGTAACCTTTGTCAGTTGTTTGATTGGTCTAATGTTATAAAACTGAGGCGGGCTTCTTCATCTTCACCTTTTCAAATTGAAACCATTTATTAGAAATCAAGATAGATTTCCACTTATTTCATCATTGTTGTCATCATCATTGTGAATCGAGAGTGAAAGAAACGGTAAGTGTATTCTATGGGATGATATCACCAAGCTACATGATTTGATGGTGGTAGTCCGTGTCACAATTTGATGTTGAAAAGTATGGTCAATACTATAATTAGAAAAAAAGTCATAATTTATAAATTATGAGTTAATTGCAAGATAACTTTAAACAGTATTTTTTATAATTATAATAAATACTGTTTAAAGTTATCTTGCAGTTGACTCATAATTTATAATTTTCCCGAATATATCAGGAAACTTTGAATATTATCTGTGATTAAATGTTATTAGTATCTCGATAGAATAAAAATATAAAACTATATACAAATGATGAGGGGTATATCAACTAATTTAACACAACCTAAATCTGATGGTTTAAATTCACATCTATGTCTTCTGTGATGGCGTTGGCCTCACTGGAAATTTCAAACAATCCAGCCGTAGAAAACCAAGCACAATAAAGCCTGTTATTATCTTTCAAATTGTTTGGAGCTCTTTTTTTTTTTTTTTTTTTTTTTTTTTATCTGTATTCCATCTCCACCAAAAAGGACTCCATCATCCTACATATATACACATTCCAGAAAATATTTAAAATAAAAGTTTTAATTTTTCTTTCAATTTTGAAGGGAAAAGTAAAAAATAAAATGTTTCAACTAACTAAAATGAACTGTCAAGAAGAGTGATAATGAAATCAAGGTCTTAAGATGTAAAAGTACTTATTTAAATGTTAAAAGTTATTATTTATATTTTATTTATTAAGTTGTAGGCTTGTACTGCCTAATTATGTTTTATGATAACTCAATTTGTTGATTGAAGTTCAAAACTGAATTCGCGAGAATTAAGTCTCTAACAAATTTTATGTTATATGCCCATTTGGTGCTATGCAGTTTAAAAGTATTATGATATCTATAAGCTCAAATATCTAATATTATTTAGCATATTTCATGCAGCATCTCATTTATTTTTTATTTATATCAGATGATTATTCGAGAAATTAAGTCTTGAATTATATTACAAGCTCAATAAATTTTATATTATGTCTAAGCCCAAGTCTCATAATTAATCGGTAAGCCCATGCCATTCACTTCTATTGTTTGAATTTTAAAGTTCAATTGCATTTGAGCTAAACATTCAAGCTTGATACATACACATGAAATTGAGCCTAAATCTTCCCCAAGTAGATGTGGGCATGATTCTCCAATTTCAAGTTCTGGTTCCTGAATCGGTAGTCCTCGAAACCATGAAGGGTGGAACAGGAACCGATTCAACATATAGATAGTTTCAGTTCTTGTTTTGGGTTCCTTTAATTTTTATTTTTAATTATAGACCTGGAACTACTAGAGTAGAACCGTATATTTAGAACCAAAACTGAAAGTGGAACTTGCAACGTCCCAAATTCATATTTGGAACATTACCACTTGACACTTAATTTAAATATTTTTCAATGTTCTAAAAGATGCTACTTTAAAAGAAAGAAGTTTAATTGAGAAATTATATGGCGGAAATAAACATAATATTGGTCGTGCATAATTTTCATTACACCACATAAACAAATTTTATAAATAATTATATTTTAAAGCACTAGATTAATCGGAGAAGTCTACACAGACGGAGACGAAACCACGGCCAAGCTCATTCTTCAAGACCTCTTTACCTAAAAATGTAAAGGGGTGAATGTTGGAAAACACTTCGTGGGCTAACTCTTTTATCCACAAGAGTACATACATATGAAAACATAACAATTTATATCGCATGGAGGCACATTGTACATTGAAGCACTTCACATATAACCATAAACTATGAATCCTGTAATATGTATACTATTTATATATTATAGTAGACATAGGAGCACATCAATCTTTCTTGGGACCGCTTTGTCCTGCTCGAGCACCATGAGTTCGGGAGCTACCTAAAGTGATATTTCCATCAAAATCTTGTACGGGTCATACTTGCAAATCTTAGCCATATCTATGTACGGTATTGTCCGTATTACTTACACATTGTGCGGCTTTACCAAAAATCTTGCAAATATCACATATGTCAAACATTCTCTTCGTAGAATCATGTCATTAAGCCATCATCATGTCACATTTAACATTCACAGTACCAATGCATATCATAAATAATTGTCATATAATCATGCATATTTCTCTAGAGGGTAATTAAACAAACCAAAACACACAATTAGTGTGAGAGTATCACCCATCTCTTAAAGTAGCAGGGATGGTATCTCTAGTCATGTCTGGTCCTAAACCCGAGGTCTCCGGAGCTCTTACAATAGGGATGAATTATTCACTAATAACCCCATAACTAAATAAAATCTTAATCTATGAAATACTAAGATGCTACTGACTCGATATTGTACAAATTGACTTAAAACACTTTAGAAAGTGGAAACGAGGACTAATATTTATATAGGTTGTGAAAAAGAGCTTCATTTTGAATTTAACCATATTTGATCTCAAAGTACGTGTACAATATATACATACAAAACTTCCTTTTTCTCAACACCAATTATAGATAATGAAATTTGTTACATTTTGCCACTGATTTGAGTCCAATCGGAGTTAAAACAAAGATTTATAACTATTCGATTTATAATCCTACTACGCAATAAATAATGAATATTTCATAATTCACAAAATATATGGAGGAACGTACTGAATTTTGAACAGTAGAAACTAGAATTATGTGAAAATGTCCTATAAAAATTTCGTGTCATTTTAAGAAGATTTACTCTTGATTTTGGATTTTTGAAATAGAAATAACTGAAGTTGTAAATCCTGCACAGCCATAGGAAAACTATTATAACTCATAAACTATAGTCTGGATTGACTTAAAATTTTAAAACAAATTCATAGCACCTATAAGAAGGAAATATTAAAAATTGAAAAGATTTGGATAACTATAAGCCTGTATTATGACTTTTTAAATCACAATCGTAGTAGTTTATAAATTTGGATTTAGAGTAATAGAAAATTCATATAAAATAAAATCGATATCTAATTGACCTAATTTTTTAAACATGATATGAAATTATAGGAATGAATGACATTCAAAATTTAAGGGATTTGGAAATATATAACAAAATATTCTGAATTTTACAATCATAAACGCTGGAATTTGTAAATCTGGATAGCAAGAGATTGAAAATTCATATAAAATAGAATACATATCCAATCTGATTGAAATTTTTGAACCATAGCTCAAAATGATAATAAGGAACAACATATTATAATTTCATAGAATTCGAAGATGAATAAATAATACTTTCAAATTTGTTTACAATAAGAGTACCTCGAAGTTGGAAGAAAGGAAGAAAGAAGGAAGAAGGATATTGAATGGACAATGACCGATCACTAGAGAATCCCAAACTGATATACCCTAATTTATTGAGTATTGATCTATAACTAATCCTCCTGTTGAATTTATATACCCAGTCTTTTCATCCTATTGGGCTCTAGGCCTCAGTTTATGGACTTTAATTATTAAATCTAATTTTATTAAGTCCAATTATAGTTTAATAAATTCAAATCATGCCCAATTTTTATTGAAATAACTTAATCATTCTTTTTCTCAATTTCATTCCATGTAAAAATTATACAATCATAAAATTTAATATATATAATAACATTTCATAATCTCAATCATCATTCTATTAATTTAATTGAGTTGGTCATACATAAACCATGAAAATCAAGATCTTATAATTGTATATATAATCATGAAATTTCTATTGAGCCACTTAATCATGCTCTAACTCAAATTCCACAAATAAAACCATAACGATATTAATTAGAATACCTCATAATTAAGACATAAGAATTCTAACATGCATTCCTAGAAAAACTTTCACATTATGAATCATAAAATCATGATCATTGGTAATTTCATAAAAGTTCATAATTCAATTAAAATTTGGGTTATCACAGAATTGATGGTCGCAACTAAAACCAGCTACCCTAGAACTTAAATCAAACCGACTAGTTTTTAGTTTCAATTCTGATTTCGGTTAGAAACTGGATCAACGGTTCAACCAAACCTTTGCCTGTCAATTTCGATTTTGAACCAAAACCCAAAGGTTATTATCCAACTTCATTATTTTAAAAGTTTGAGTGCAAGTATGTTTGTGTTCATAATAGAGTTGCAAGTGATAAGATATACAAGAATGTGTTTTTTTGATAAGATGAAATCTTTATATTCTCTAATCCACTTAGAGTTGTAATTGGTAAGATTAAATCTTTATGCTTCCCAATTCTTATCTAGTTAGAATTGTCATCCCAACCATTAATATAAGATCCAATGCCAATAAATAGGTGACTTCATAATTGAATGTCTCCACGTAAAATGCAAAGATATTATATTTTTTTCCTCCATCACCAGAAAATTTCATCCACCATGTTTTGGGTTCATGCGTCGATCTGTCACAATCTTCTAAACCCTCTTTTTTAACCTTCTATTCAATCTCCAGTACTCTTATTTTGAAAATTAAAAAATTCTACTTTTTCCAAAATTTATAAAATTTTATTATATCATTCCGTCTCATTATTTTGAGTTAAGTTAAACATTTCAGTCCAATTGGAAACTTAGTTTATTTTATATATATTTTGTTTCCCTTCAAGATTTACAAAATCCTATATTTCTGACTTGAAATTTCAAAATATATAGTTATAGTTCTCCAAATCTCTTTAATTTTTTTATATGATGTTACTCTACATATGTTTTATCTTATATAATATTTTCAAATCATTCCAAACTGTACATTTCAAGTTACATTAGTTTTCCAATGGCTGCGAAGAATTTTCAATTTCACTTATTTTGAGTTCGAAAATTCAAGCTTTATAGCAATTATTCTTAGAAAAATAAAAAAGTCTTATATGATACTCCAATATGAGTATAGTACTATAGTTCAAATTTTATAGTATTTCTTGTTATATTTTATAAGATATAAAATATTCATTCACTACTATATAGAAAATAAATATGTTGAAGAATTTTCAATTTACTTTAAAAATCATCCTCACACATTTCAAAAATCTATACCAAGTCAGTTTTAATACTTAATAATGTCCACCGAACCTTGTGGATACAACATTGTTCAACGCTATCTATAACAACCTCACACACTTGCGGATAACTTATAGATTTAGATGAACAATTATTTACACATTGCTTATATATGTGAATTAGAATAAAAACAAAATATAAAATACAATAGTGGATCTCATGTGACCTGAATGTTTAATAATAGTTAAATTGCAATAAATAAATTAAATCAGTAGAGACACCAAAACTATATCCGTAAATGAAGACAATTCTCTAGTTCAAATTTAATGCCGGTATTATCTATTGCATCAGAACTCATAATAACATCCTCATTGCATGTAATAGAAACCTTTTTTAATGCTCCTTCATCTACAAATTCGAGAACCTCACGGTAGAGATGGTCACACATTCAAGAATTCCAAGCCAAGCAACAAAAGAAAAGAGAGAGAAATAAGTGAGAGAGAGAGAGAGAGAAATGGAGCACAAGACAACGGTTGTGAGTGTTGGTGTAGGCCCAGCAGGTATAGCAACCTCTTCATGTCTGAACCTGCAAAATATACCTAACATTGTCTTAGAAAAAGAAACTTTGCAGTTCCAGTCGGAGGAAAAAGGCCTACGACAGATTAAAGTGCCACTTAGCAAAGTAATTCTGCCAACTTACGTTCCCAAACATGGCGTTACAGAATACTTAGATGCCTATGCTTCCCATTTCTGTGTCGCTACTTTTTACAACCATCACCTCATATCCGCCATTTTTTATGGTGATTGGATCGTCGTGGTTGAGAATGTGTGATCTGGAGCCATAGAGAAGAGGGTTGCCGAGTTTTTGGTTGTTGTGACTGGGGAGAACATCGAGGGGTATGTCCTTTCGATTGTAGGGCTAGAGTCCTTCGAAGGAGAGTTCATGGATTCTAACCACTACAATAGCGGGGAGAAATTTGAGAAGAAGGATGTGCTCGTCATCGGAAGTGGAAAGTTCGACATGGAAATCGCTTTTGATCTTGAGGTGCTCACACTTCAGTGGTTGTTCGTAGTCCGACGAGTGGCTTGTTTTTATCTATGTAAGTTTTTGGTTAAATCGTCTCATAAATATCTTAACATAAAAATTCTACAAAATGTTTAAAAGAAATGGAAAACTAAAAAAAATAAAATAAAGAATGATAAATCTTACAACCTAAAATTATCTTGAAATCTTTCAGAAATATATAAAACAAATTTGTTAGAATTTTTTTCCAGCTTTTAAAAAAATAATTTAACTGTTTTTTTTTTCAAAATTTTCAAGATATTTTAAGGTTTCAGGGTTCATCATTCGTTATTTTAATTTTTTCAGTTTTTTTCTTCTTTTTTTCCCTTAATTTCTTAGATATTTATCTTAAAATATCTATGAGATGATTTAACAAAAAAACTACACCGATAAAAACAAGCCACTCACCGGGCTACGAACAACGATTGAAGTGCGAGCACCCTAGTTGGACATATCAATTGTGATTTGCATGCCGGAATTTCCACTTCTGACGACGAGCACGTCCTTCTTCTCAATTTTCTCACCTTTATTGTAGTTGTTCGAATGCATGACTTCTCCTTCGAAGGACACTAGCCCTAGAATCTAAGGGATGTACCCCTCTCCGTTCTCCCCCCCGTTGCAACAACCAAAAACTTGGAAACCCACTTCTCCGTTGACCTTCAGCCAGGACAACCCAATCACCATAAAAAATGGTGGGTTCGACAATAGAAATGGAAAGCATGGTCATCTAGGTACTGGGTAAAGCCATATCTGGGAATGTAAGTTGGTGTAGAGAGAGGGAATGGAAAGTGGGGAAGTTGGCAGAATTGCTTTGCTAAGTGAAGCTTTAATCTGTCGAGGCCCTTTTTCTCCAAAGGGAGGTAGGTAAACCAGCTGGGACTGCACCAACAATCGCAACCCTTGTCTTGTGCCCCAATTCTCTCTCTATTTCTCTCTTTCTTTCTTTCTATCTTTCTCTCTCTCTCACTTGTTCCTCTATCTTTTCTCTTATTTCTTGGCTTGATGTTCTTGAATGTGTGACCATCTCTATTGTGAGGTACTTGGTTTATAGATGAAAGAGCATCAAATAGGGTTTCTATTACGTCGGATGTCATTATGAGTTCTGATGCCAAGAGATAAGACCGACATTAAATTCGAACTTGAGAGTTGTCTTCATTTATCGGCTATGCGGCATTGAATTCTAACTAGAGAGTTGTCTTCATTTACCTGATATAGTTTTGGCATTTTTATTTATTCAATTTCTTTATTGCAATTTACCTCTTATTTTACATTTGGGTCATACGAGATTCTCTATTGTACTTTCTATTTTATTTTATATTCTAACTTCACATGTATACACCCACTATATTTGTACACCCAACCCCAATTCACACCACCCTCAATCTCCATCTTTCTTTATGAAAGTGTAATTTGACCGAAAAAAGCTATGAAAATGTAAATATTATTTTTATGTAAGCATGTAAGTAATATTTATTTAGTATATAGGTGTTGTACCAGAGTATGTGTGGGCAAGTGCGTGTGTGTGCTCAAGTGCGAACTTGATCATATTCTTTGAATAATCAATTTTAGAAGCATTTTCCTTGTTTTTTTGATCCATCCTCAGATAAAAGGTAGGCAAAATTCACATTATTATCTCTTGCAGATTGAGACACTAATCAACTTCTTTATGATGAATGAGAAATGTAGCATATTCTTTAAAAGAAAATGGAGAATGCAAGGTGGATCAACTAAACTAATAAAAGAATTATCAAATATCTAAACTTGTGCTATTTCCCATTTGCACTCTCTCATCTCCATTATATTCACCGGTGATGTGTTTGTAATATTTCATATTTTATAGTCACAATTTTCTTGTTGTTAGCTAATTATTACATATAATTGATCTAATTAATGTTTTCCTTCATTATAGAAAAAATAATTGAACTTGAAAAGAAACAGACCAAACGACAAATTTTTTGGGCTAAACGTGCGAAATTATGTGGGAAGCAGAATGAAGAAGAAAACAAATGAGACAGCTTGGATATTTAAGTCTTAATTAACTTTCAATGTTATATTATTATTTAATTTAGAACTTAAATCTTTATTTGTAAATATTTTGAAAAAAATAAAGGAGAATGGAACTCTTTTTGACCTTTTATTTCAAGATGAGATGATTGACTTTTAGAAAGAAATCAAGGATTCTCCTTGTGAAAAGAAAGACTTATATATATATATATATATTTGTTTGTATATTGAAGGGTAAAAGACTTGTCTTGGCTGTGGTTTTGGTAATTGGTAAGAAATTTTACTTCAATTTCTTCTCTTTTGTTTATCTTTTCTTTTCTTAATCCGTTAGGCGAATGAAGATTGTTGTATATTAGGATTCAGGGCTAAAATTTCAATTATGTTATGACAATTCAAGTTAATATTTCATTTCTTAATGCTATTTCTGGACACTTAGACAATCTTGAATGATTGAGACCTAATAGCATTGGGTTGAACCAATTCTCCTATCATTATTTGTTTAATTTAATTGAACCTATAGGATTAATATCAATAATTGCAACTACCTCGATCGTTGATATTAGGTTTCACCTTTTTTACATGAGATTAACACTATCATGCATTGATATGGAACATGATTGTGCCCAATTGATTAATGATAAGTATTGATTGAATGTTGAGTTAGATCAATTAATCAGGAAAACAAAAGATTGATTATAGCTATCCTAATAATTGTAAGGTTAACCGCTTGATTAATTGGAGAAGTCTACACAGTTGGAGTCAAAACCGCGGTCAAACTCATCCTTCCCGACCTCTTTACCTGAAAAGGTGAGGGGAAGAGTGCTGGATTGTAGAAACTAGAATCATGTAAATGTGTGCTATAAAACTTTCGTGTCTTTTTAAGAAGATTTACTCTTCATTTTGGATTCTTTAAAATCAAAATGACTGAAGCTGTAAATCCTGCACAGCGGCAGGAAAAATATTATAACTCATAACTATAAATTGGATTGACTTGAAATTTTTATGATGAATGAATAACACCTATAAGAATGACATGTTTAAAATTACAGAGGATTTGGATAACTATAATCCTGTATTATGAATTTCAAATCAGAATCGTAGCAGTTTATAAAATTGGATATAGAGTAATAGATAATTCATATAAAATAAAATTGATATCCAATTGACCTAAACTTTTAAAAATGAATTGAAATCATATGAATGAATGACATATTCAAAATTCAAGGAATTTGGATATCTATAACTAAATATTTTGAATTTTACAATCATAAACGCGGGAATTTGTAAATTTTGATAGCATGAGGTAGAAAATTCATATAAAATAGAATACATATCCAATCTGATTGACATTTTAACCATGGCTCAAAATCATAATAAGGAATAACATATTATAATTTTGTAGAATAAGAAGGATACTGAATGGACAATGATGGATCACTTGAGAACCCCAAAGTGATATACCCTAATTTATTGAGTATTGATCTTTAATTAATCCTCCTATTTCATTTATATATCCAATCATGTCATCCTATTGGGCTCTGGGTCCCAGGTAATGGACTTTAAATATTAAATTCTAATTTTATTAATAAGCCCAATTATAGTTTAATAAATTCAAATCATGCCCCAATTTTAATGAAATAACTTAATAATTGTTTTTCTCAATTTCATTCCACATGAAAATTATACAATCATAAAATTTAATATATATAATAACATTTTATAAGCTCAATTGTCATTCTATTAATTTAATTCAGTTAGTCATACATAAACAATGAAAATCAAGATCTTATAATTGTACATATAATCATTAAAATTTCTCTTGACTCACTTAATCATGCTATAACTCCAATTCCACAAATAAAATCATAACAATATTAATTAGAATACCTCATAATTAAGTCATAAGAATTCTCATATACATTCCTAGAAAAACTTTCACATTATGAATCATAAAATCATGATCATCGGTAATTTCATCAAAGTAATTTTAATAATACAATTAAAATTCGGGTTATCACAGAACTTATGTTCGCAACCAAAACCAACTACCCTAGAACTTAAATCAAACCAAGTAATTTTTAGTTTCAATTATAATTCCAGTTAGAAACTAGACAACGGTTCAACCAAAGTCAATTTCAATTTCGAACCAAAACTATGCCCATGTCCAACCCAAAGGTTATTTTCCAACTTCATTATTTTAAAAGTTTGAGTGCAAGTGTGTTTGTGTTCTTGATAGACTTGCAAGTGATAAGATATACAAGAATATGTTTTCTGATATGATGAAATCTTTATGTTCTCTAATCCACTTAGTTGTAATTGATAAGATTAAATCTTTTATGCTTCCCGATTCTTATCTAGTTAGAGTTGTCATCCCAACCAAGAATATAAGATCCAATGCCAATAAATAGGCGACCTCATAATTGAATGTCTCCATGTAAACTGCAAAGATATTATATTTTCAGTTTCACTTATTTCGAGTTCGAAAATTCAAGCTTTATAGCAATTATTCTTAGAAAAATATAAAAGTCTTATATGATACTCCAATATGAGTCTAGTACTATAGTTCAAATTTTATAGTATTTCTTGTTATATTTTATAAGATATAAAATATTCATTCACTACTATACAGAAAATAAATATGTTGAAGAATTTTCAATTTACTTTAAAAATCATCCTCACATATTTCAAAAATCTATACCAAGTCAGTTTTAATACTTAATAATCTCCACCGATCCTTGTGTATACAACATTGTTCAACACTACCTCATACACCTGCGGATAACGTATAGATTTTAGGTAAACAATTATTTACACATAGCGTATATACGTGAAGGTAGGATATAAAAAAATATAAATACAACAGAGGATCTTGTGTGACCTGAATGTATAATAAGACATGAGAACTATATCCGATAAATGAAGACAATTCTCTAGTTCGATTTTGATGCCGGTATTGTCTCTTGGCACCAAAAGTCATAATGACATCCTCATCGCATGTAATAGAAACCTTCTTTAATGCTCTTTCATCTATAAATTCAAGAACCTCAGTGTAGAGATGGTCACACGTTTAAGAATTTCAAGCCAAGCAACAAAAGAAAAGAGAGAGAGAGAGAGAAGAGCGAGCGAGCGAGAGAGAGAGAAATGGGGTACAAGACAACGGTTGTGAGTGTTGGTGTAGGCCCAGCTGTTTTAGCAACCTCTGCATGTCTAAACTTGCAAAATATACCAAACCTTGTCTTAGAAAAGGAAAATTGCAATGCTTCTCTTTGAGGAAAAGGGCCTACGACAGATTAAAGTGCCACTTTGCCAAGTAATTCCCAAACATGGTGTTACAGAATACCCAGAGGCCTATGCTTCCCATTTCTGTGTCGCTACTTTATACAACCATCACATCATATCCGCCATTTTTTACAGAGATTGGATCATCGTGGTTGAGAATGTGTGATCTGGAGCGACGGAGAAGAGGGTTGCCAAGTTTCTCGTTGTTGCGACTGGGGAGAACATCAAGGGTACATCTTTTCAATTCTTGGGCTGGAGTCGTTCGAAGGCGAGTTCATGCATTCTAACCACTACAATAACGAGGAGAAATTTGAGAAGAAGGACGTGCTCGTTGTCGGAAGTGGAAATTTTGGCATGGAAAGCACTTTTGATCTATCCAACTAGGGTGCTCACACTTCAATGGTTGTTTGTAGTCCGGTGAGTGGCTTGTTTTTATCTATGTAGGTTTTTTGGTTAAATCATCTAATAAACATCTTAACATAAAAATTCTACAAAATGTTTTACAAAAAATGAAAAACAGAAAAAAACAAGTAAAGAATGAAAAAACTTACAACCTAAAAATATCTTGAAATCTTTCAGAAATATTTAAAATAAATTTATTAGAATTTTTTTTCCAGCTTTTAAAAAAATAATTTAAGGTGTCTTTTTTTTTTTTTTTCAAAATTTTCAAGATATTTTAAGGTTTCAGGGTTCATCATTGTTTATTTTTTTTAGTTTTTGTTATTTTAAATTTCTTAAATATTTATCTTAAAATATCTGTGAGATGATTTAACTAAAAAACTACACCGATAAAAACAAGCCACTCATCAGGCTACAAACAACCATTGAAGTGTGAGCACCCTAGTTGGACATATCAAAAGTGATTTGCATGCCGGAATTTCCACTTCTGAGGACGAGCAAGTCCTTCTTCTCAATTTTCTCCCCGTTATTGTAGTTTTTTGAATGCATGACCTCTTCTTCGAAGGACACTAGCCCTAGAATCAAAGGGATGTACCCCTCTCCATTCTCCCCCCATCGCAACAACCAGAAACTTGGAAACCCAGTTCTCCGTTGCCCCTCAGCCAGGACAACCCAATCACTGTAAAAAATGGCGTGTACGACTTGATGGTTGTAAAAAGAAGCGACAATGGAAATGGGAAGCATGGTCATCTAGGTACTATGTAAAGCCATATCTAGGAATGTAAGTTGGTTTAGAGAGAGGGAATGGAAAGTGGGGAAGTTGTCAGAATTGCTTTGCTGAGTGAAGGTTTTATCTGTCGAGGCCCTTTTTCTCCAAAGGGAGGTTGGTAAACCAGCTGGACCTGCACCAACAATCGCAACCCTTGTCTTGTGCTCCATTTCTCTCTCTCTCTTTCTTTCTTTCTATCTTTCTCTTTTTCTCTCACTTGTTCCTCTATCTTTTCTCTTGTTTCTTGGCTTGAAGTTCATGAATGTGTCACCATCTCTAAGGTGAGGTTCTTGATTTATAGATGAAAGAGCATCAAATAGGGTTTCTATTACGTCGGATGTCATTATGAGTTTTGATGCCAAGAGATAAGACCGACATTAAATTAGAACTATAGAGTTGTCTTCATTTACCGGCTATGCGGCATTGTATTCTAACTAGAGAGTTGTCTTCATTTACCAGATTAAGTTTTGTGTTTTATTGATTCAATTTCTTTATTGCAATTTACCTCTTATTTTATATTTGGGTCCCACGAGATACTCTATTCTACTTTCTATTTTATTTTATATTTTTAGTTCACATGTATACACCCACTATATTGTCCCCCCACTCTCTTTCTTTCTGACACAACACATTCAAGCCCACCCCCAATTCACACCGCCCTCCACGTCATCTTTCTTTATGAAAGTGTAATTTTACCGAAAAAAGCTATGAAAATGTAAATATTATTTTTATGTAAGCATGTAAGTATTATTTATATAGTATATAGGTATTATTACAGAGTATGTGTGGGAAAGTGCGTGTGTGCGCTCATGTGCGAACTTGATCATATCCTTTGAATAATCAATTTGAGAAGCATTTTCCTTGTTTGTTGATCCTTAGATAAAAGGTAGGTGAAATTCACATTATTATCTTTTGAGATCAACTTCTTTATGATGAATGAGACATAAAGCATATTCTCTGAAAGAAAATGGAGAATGCAAGGCGGATCAACTAAACTAATAAAAGAATTATCAAATGTCTAAACTTGTGCTGTTTCCCATTTGCACTCTCTCATCTCCATTATATTCACTGGTGATGCGTTTATAATATTTCATATTTTATAGTTATAATTTTCTTATTTCTAGCTAATTATTACATATAATTGATCTAATTACTGTTTTTCTTCGTAGGAGGAATAATAATTGAATTTGAATAGAAACAGATCAAACGACAAAATTTTGGGCTAATATGCGAAATTGTGTGGGAATCAGAATGAAGAAAAGAAGATACTAGATGACTTTGGTTATTTAAGTCTTAATTAACTTTCAATGTTATATTGTTATTTAATTTAGAACTTAAATCTTTATTTCTAAATATTTTGAAAAAAATAAAGGAGAATGGAACTCTTTTTGACCTTTTATTTCAGGATGAAAAGATTGACTTTTAGGAAGAAATCAAGGATTCTCCTTGTGAAAAAAGAGTTTTTTTTTTTTTTTTTTTTTTTTTTAATTCATATATATATATATATATATATATATTTGTTTGGAGATTGAAGGATAAAAGACTTATCTTCTCTTTTTTTTTTTTTTTTATCTTTTCTTTTCTTAACCAATTAGGTGAATGATGATTCTGGTGAATATGATTGATCGAGTTATGTGTGGCTAATTTTATATTAGGATTCAGGGCTAAAATTTCAATTATGTTTTTTTGTGAGGCTTGTTGTGCTCTCTGAATTGATCTTACATATAAATTAAGTATTTGTAGGTTCTTATTTTTTTCTATAAATTACATATTAATTTGTTTTGACAATTCAAATTAATATTTCATTTCTTAATGCTAGTTCTGGACACTTAGACAATCTTGAATGATTGAGACCTAATAGCATTGGGTTGAACCAATTCTGCTATCATTGTTTGTTTAATTTAATTGAACCTATAGGAGTAATATCAATAATTGCAACTACCTCGATCGTTGATATTAGGTTTCACCTTTTTTACTTGAGATTAACGCTATCATGCATTGATATGGAACATGATTGTGCCCACTTGATCAATGAGAAGTACTGATTGAATGTTGAGTTAGATCAATTAAATCAGAAAAACAAAAGATTGATTATAGCTATCCTAATAATTGTAAGGTTAAACGCTTGAATTGCAAGAATGTATATTTTATCTTGTGATCTAAACATAATTGAATGTCGTATTTATGGATCAATTTTATCTTCTATGGATATCTCAATTATTATAATTGAATTCATATTGATTGTTTGTCCTTATTTGTAATTTTGATATTTGTTTGGAGCTTTGTAGGAATTAGTTAATAATTTAAAAAACTCAACTCAAAACCATCCCTTCTTTTTAATTATTTAGACTTTTAAGAATTTAAATCGACATTCCCTGAGGATTCAAAAATATATCCGAAAACTATCAGGAAATTTCGAGTATTATTTGTAATTAAATGATATTAGTATCCCGATAGAATAAAAAATATAGAAACTATATACAACTAATGAGAGGTATATCAACAAATTTAACTCAACCTAAATATGATGGTTCAAATTCACATCTATGTCTTCTGTGATGGCGTTGGCATCATTGGAAATTTCAAACAATCCAGCCCTAGAAAACCTGACACAATAAAGCCTGTTATTACCTTTCAAATGGTTGGGAGCTTTTTTTATCTGCATTCCTTCTCCACCAAAAAGCCCTCCATCATCCTACATATATATATTCACATTCGGAAAAATATGTAAAATAAAAGTTTTAATTTTTCTTTCAATTTTCAAGTGAAAAGTAAAAAATAAAATGTTTCAACTAACTAAAATGAACCGTCAAGGAAAGTGACAATGAAATCAAGGTCTTAAAATGTAAAATTACTTATTTAAAAGTTAAAGTTATTATTTATATTTATTTATTAAGTTGTAGGCTTTTACTGCCTAACTATGTTCTAAGATAACTGAATTTGTTGATTTAAGTTCAAAAATGAATTCGCGAGAATTAAGTCTAATAAATTTTATGTTATAAGCCCATTTGGTGTTATGAAGTCCAACAGGTATTATGATATCTTTAAGCTCAAATTTTTAATATTATTTAGCATATCTTATGCACCATCTCATTTATTTTTTATTTATGTCAGATGATGATTCGAGAAATTAATTCTTGAGTTATATCACAAGCTCAATAAATTTTATATTATGTCTTAGCCCAAGTCTCATATTTAATCAGTAAGCCCATGTCATTCACTTCTATTGTTTGAATTTTAAAAAATTCAAGCTTAATACATACTTATGAAATTGGGTCTAATTCTTGAGCCCCAAGTAGATGTGCGCACAATTCTCCAATTTCATGTTCTGATTCCAAAACCACTAGTCCTCGAAACAATGAAGGTGGAACTGGAACCAATTAATCATATAGACAGTTTCAGTTCTTGTTTTGGGTTCCTTTAATTTTTATTTTTAATATTATAGACCTGGAACCGCTAGAGTAGAACCGACTATTCAGAACCAAAAGTGAAAGTGGAACTTGTAACATCCCAAATTCATATTTGGAACATTATCACTTGACACTTAATTTAAATATTTTTCAATGTTCGAAAAGATGCTATTTTAAAAGAAAAAAGTTTAATTGAGAAATAATATGTCGAAAATAAACGTAATATAGCTCGTGCAAAACTTTCATTACACCATATAAACAATTTTGATAAAATAATTATATTTTAAAACACTTGATTAATTGAAGAAGTCTACACAGTTGGAGTCAAAACCTCGGCCAAACTCATCCTTCTGACCTTTTTACCTGAGAAGGTTAGGGGATGAGTGTTGACAAACACTCCGTGTGCTAACTCTTTTATTCACAAGAGTACATACACATGAAAATATAACAATTTACATCATATGGAGGCACATTGTACATGGAAGCACTTCACATATAATCATAAACCATGAATCCTGTAATATTTATACTATTTATATATTATATTACACATATGAGCACATCAATCTTGCTTGGAACGGCTTTGTCTTGCTCGAGCATCATGAGTTCGGGAGGTACCCGAAGTGATCTTTCGATCAGAATCTTGTAGGGGTCGTAACCGCAAACTTTAGCCATATCTATGTACGATATTGTCCATATACCTTACACATTGTGCGCCTTTACCGCAAATCTTGCAAATAAGATATCACATATGTTAAACATTTTCTTCATAGAATCATGTCATCAAACCATCATCATGTCACATTTAACATTCACAATACCAATGCATATCATAAATAATTGCCATGTAATCATGCATATTTCTCCAGAGGGTAATTAAACAAACCATAACACAGGATTAGTGTGAGAGTATCATCCACCTCTTAAAGTAGCAGGATAGTATCTCCAATCATGTATGGTCCTAAACCCGAGGTTACCGGAGCTCCTACAATAGGGATGAATTATTCACTATTCACCCCTTAACTAAATAAAATCTTAATCTATGAAATACTAAGATGCTACTGACTAGAAACTGTACAAATTTACTTAAAAAAATTTAGAAAGTGGAAACACGGACTAATATTTATAAAGGTAGTAAAACGAGCTTCTTTTTTAATTTAACCACATTTTGATCTCGAAGTGCATGCACAATATATACATATTAAACTTTATTTTTCTCAATTCCAATTATAGATTATGAAATTTGTGATATTTTTTCACTGATTTGAGTCCAATCGGACTTAAAATGAAGATTTTATAACTATTCGATTTATAATCCTACTGCGCATTAAGGAATGAATATTTTATAATTCACAAACAATATGGAGGAATGAGCTGAATTTTGAACTGTAGAAACTAGAATCATGTGAAAGTGTGCTATAAAAGTTTCGTGTCTTTTTAATAAGATTTACTCTTGATTTTGGATTTTTTAAATCGAAATAACTGAAGCTGTAAATCCCACACAGCCGCAGAAAAATTATTATAACTCATAACTATAAACTGGAGTAACTTGAAATTTTTATGATGTATTAATTACACCTATAAGAACAACATATTAAAAATAAAAGAGATTTGGCTAACTATAAACATGTATTATGAATTTTCAAATCAGAATCATAACAGTTTATAAATTTGGATCTGGAGAAATAGATAATTCATATAAAATAAAATTGATATCCAATTGACCTAAAATTTTAAGAATGAATTGAAATCATAGGAATGAATGACATGTTCAAAATCCAAGGGATTTGGATTTCTATAACTAAATATTCTAAATTTTACAATCATAAACGCTGGAATTTGTAAATTCTGATAGCAAGAGGTAGAAACTTTGTATAAAATAGAATACATATCCAATATGATTGAAATTTTAATCATGGCTCAAAATCATAATAAGGAACAACATTTTATATTTCCATAGATTTCAGAGATGAATAACTAAGACTTTCGAATTTGCTTACAATTAGAGTACCTGGAAGTTGGAAGAAAAGAACAAAGAAGGAAAAAGGATACTGAATGGACAATGACGAGTCACTTGAGAATCCCAAAATGATATACCCTAATTTATTGAGTATTGATCTATAATTAATAATCCTATTTGATTTATATATCCAGTCTTGTCATATTGGGCTCTGGGCCTCAGTTTATGGACTTTAAATATTAAATATAATTTTATTAAGCCCAATTATAGTTTAATAAATTCAAATCATGCCCCAATTTAATGAATAACTTAATTATTGTTTTTCTCAATTTCATTCCACATAAAAATTATATAATCCTAAAATTTAATATGGATAATAACATTTCATAATCTCAATTATCATTCTATTAATTTAATTCAGTTACTAATACATAAACCATTAAATCAAGATCTTATAATTGTACATATAATCATGAAAATTTATCTTGAATAACTTAATCATGGTCTAACTCCAATTCCACAAATAAAATCATAACGATATTAATTTGAATACCTCATAGTCAAGTCATAAGAATTCTCACATACATTCCTAGAAAAACTTTCACATTATGAATCATAAAATCATGATCATTGGTAATTTCATAAAACTAATTTTAATAATACAATTAAAATTTGGGTTATCGGAGAATTTATGTTTGCAACCAAAACCAGCTACCGCAGAACTTAAATCAAACCGACTAGTTTTTAGTTTCAATTCTGATTTCGGTTAGACACTGGATCAACAGTTCAACCAAACCTTTGCCTGTGAATTTTGATTTCGAACCGAAACTATGCCCATGTCCAGCCCAAAGGTTATTTTCCAACTTCATTATTTTAAAAGTTTGAGTGCAAGTGTGTTTGTGTTCTTGATAGACTTGCAAGTGATAAGATATACAAGAATATGTTTTTTGATAAGATGAAATCTTTATGTTCTCTAATCCACTTAGTGTTGTAACTGATAAGATAAAATCTTTATGTTTCCCAATTCCTAATCTAGTTAGAGTTGTCATCCCAACCAATATTATAAGATCTAATGCCAATAAATAGGTGACCTCATAATTGAATGTCTCCATGTAAAATTCAAAGATATTATATTTTCTGTTTCACTTATTTGGAGTTCAAAAATTCAAACTTTATAGCAATTATTCTTAGAAAAATACAAAAGCCTTATATGGTACTCAATATGAGTCTAGTATCTATAGTTCAAATTCTATAGTATTTCTTGTTATATTTTGTACGATATAAAATATTCATTAACTACTATATAGAAAATGAACATGTTGAAGAATTTTCTATCTACTTTAAAAATCATCTTCAAACATTTAAAAAATTTCTACTAAGTCAGTTTTAATACTTAATAATCTCCACCGATCCTTGTGGATACAACATTGTTCAACACTATCTATAACTACCTCATCACTTGCGGATAACATATAGATTTTAGGTGAACAATTCTAGTGTGACGCGAATGTATAATAAGAGATAAATTGCAATAAATAAATTAAATCAATAAAGTCACTTAAACTATATCCGAATTCTCTAGTTTGAATTTAATGCCGATATTATCTCTTGGCATCAAAACTCATAATGACATCCTCATCGCATGTAATAGAAACCTTCTTTAATGCTCTTTCCACTACAAATTCAAGACCTCACCGTAGACATGGTCACAGGTTCAAGAATTTCATGCCAAGCAACAAAAGAAAAGAGAGAGAAACAAGTGAGAGAAATAAAGAGAGAAAGAGAGAGAGAGAGAGAGAGAGAGAGAGAGAGAGAGAGAGAGAAATGGAGCCCAGACAATGGTTGTGAGTGTTGGTGTAGGCCCAGCTATTTTAGCAACCTCTGCATGTCTAAACTTGCAAAATATACCTAACATTGTCTTAGAAAAAGAAAATTGCAATGCTTCCCTTCGGACGAAAAGGGCCTACGACAGATTAAAGAGCCACTTAGCAAAGTAATTCCCAAACATGGCATTACAGAACACCTAGATGCCTATATTTCCCTTTTTCGTGTCCCTACTATTTACAACCATCACGTCATATTAGCCATTTTTTACAGTGATTCGATTGTCGTGGTTGAGAATGTGTGATTTGGAGCGACAGAGAAGAGGGTTGCCAAGTTTCTGGTTGTTGCAACTGGGGAGAACATCGTGGGGTACATCCTTTGGATTCTTGGGATAGAGTCCTTCGAAGCAGAGTTCATGCATTCTAACCACTACAATAACAGGGAGAAATTTGAGAAGAAGGACGTGCTCGTCGTCGGAAGTTGAAATTTCAGCATGGAAATCGCTTTTGATCTGTCCAACTGGGGTGCTCACACTTCAATGGTTGTTCGTAGTCAGGTGAGTGGCTTGTTTTTATCTATGTAGGTTTTTGGTTAAATCATCTCATATATATCCTAACATAAAAATTCTACAAAATGTTTAAAAAAATGGAAAACTGAAAAAAATAAATAAAGAATGATAAACCTTACAACCTAAAAGTATCTTGAAATATTTCAAGAAATATGTAAAATAAATTTATTAGAATTTTTTTTCCAGCTTTTAAAAAAATAATTTAAGGGTTTTTTATTTTATTTTTATTTCTTTCCCAAATTCTCAAGATATTTTGAGGTTTCAGGGTTCATCATTCTTTATTTTTTTTTTCAGTTTTTTCATTTTCTTTTAATTTCTTAGATATTTATCTTAAAATATCTATGAGATGATTTAACAAAAATACTACACCGATATAAACAAGCCACTCACAGGGCTACGAATAACAATTGAAGTGTGAGCGCCCTAGTTGGACATATCAAAAGTGATTTGCAAGCCGGAATTTCCACTTCCGAGGACGAGCACATTCTTCTTCTCAAGTTTCTCCCCGTTATTATTGTTGTTCGAATGCATGACATCTCCTTTGAAGGACACTAGCTCTAGAATCAAAGGGATGTACACCTCATCATTCTCCCCCCATCGCAACAACCAGAAACTTGGAAACCCACTGCTCCGTTGCCCCTCAGCCAGGACGACCCAATCGACAAAATAAATGGCGGGTATGATCTGATGGTTGTAAAAAGAAGCCACAATGGAAATGGGAAACATGGTCATCTAGGTACTGGGTAAAGCCATGTTTGGGAATGTAAGTTTGTGCAGAGAGAGGGATTGGAAAGTAGGGAAGTTGGCAGAACTGCTTTGCTAGGTGAAGCTTTAATCTGTCGAGGCCCTTTTTCTCCAAAGTGCCTGCACCAACAATCGCAACCCTTGTCTTGTGCCCCAATTCTCTCTCTATTTCTCTCTTTCTTTCTTTCTATCTTTCTCTCTCTCTCACTTGTTCCTCTATCTTTTCTCTTATTTCTTGGCTTGAAGTTCTTGAATGTGTGACCATCGATTAAAAGAACCTCGGACGAAGTCAATTCTTTAGGTGAGGTTCTTGATTTATAGCTGAAAGAGCATCAAATAGGGTTTCTATTACGTCGGATGTCATTATGAGTTTTGATGCCAGAAGATAAGACCGACATTAAATTAAAACTGGAGAGTTGTCTTCATTTACCGGCTATGCGGCATTAAATTCAGACAAGAGAGTTGTCTTCATTTACGAGACATAGTTTTGGTGTTTTTATTGATTCATTTTCTTTATTGCAATTTACCTCTTATTTTACATTTGAGTCACACGAGATCTTCTATTGTATTTTCTATTTTATTTTATATTCTAACTTCACATGTATACACCCACTATATTTGTCCCCCCACTCTCTTTCTTTCTGACATAACACATTCAAACCCACCCCCAATTCACACCACCCTCCATCTCCATCTTTCTCTAAGAAAGTGTAATTTGATCGAAAAAAGCTATGAAAATTTAAATATTATTTTTATGTAAGCATGTAAGTATTATTTATATGGTATATAGGTGTTGTACTAGAGTATGTGTGGGCAAGTGCGTGTGTGCACTCATGTGCGAAGTCTATCATATCCTTTGAATAATGAATTTTAGAAGCATTTTCCTTGTCTCTTGATCCTTCCTCAGATAAAAGGTAGGTGAAATTCACATTATTATCTTTTGCAGATTGAGACACACTAATCAACTTCTTTATGGTGAATGAGACATGTAGCATATTCTTTAAAAGAAAATGGAGAATGCAAGGTGGATAACCTAAACTAATAAAAGAATTATCAAATGTCTAAACTTGTGCTATTTCCCATTTGCACTCTCTCATCTCCATTATATTCACCAGTTGTATGTTTATAATATTTCACATTTTATAGTCAGAGTTTTCTTATTTTTAGCTAATTATTACATATAATTGATCGAATTAATGATTTTTCTTCGTAGGAGGAAAAATGATTGAATTTGAAAAGAAACGGACAAAACGATAATTTTTTGGGCTAATGTGCGAAATTGTGTGGCAATCGGAGTGAAGAAAAGAAGAATGAGACAGCTAGGATATTTAAGTCTAAATTAACTTTCAATGTTATATTGTTATTTAATTTAGAACTTAAATCTTTATTTGTAAATATTTTGAAAAAAATAATGGAGAATGGAACTCTTTTTGACCTTTTATTTCAAGATGAGAAGATTGACTTTTAGGAAGAAATCAAGGATTCTCTTTGTGAAAAGAGAGACTTTTATTTATTTATTTATATATATATATATGAATATATATTTGTTTGGAGATTGAAGGACAAAAGACTTGTCTTGGCTGTGGTTTTGGTAATTGGTAAGAAATTTTACTTCAATTTCTTCTCTTTTGTTTATCTTTTCTTTTCTTAATCAATTAGGTGAATGATGATTCTTGTGAATATGATTAATCGGGTTATGCGTGGCTAATATTATATTAGGATTGTGTGATAAATTTTCAGTTATGTTTTTTTTTTCGAGGCTTGTGCTCTGAATTGATCTTGCATATAAATTAAGTATTTGTAGGTTCTTATTTTTTCTATAAATTAAATATTAATTTGTCTTGACAATTCAAATTAATATTCATTTTGAAATGCTATTTCTGGACTCTTAGACAATCTTGAATGATTGAGACCTAATAACATTGGGTTGGACCAATTCTGGTTGGACCAATTGTCCTATCATTATCTGTTTAATTTCATGGAACCTATAGGGCTAATATCAATAATTTCAACAACCTCGATCATTCGGGACACTTAGAAAATCTTGAATGATTGAGACCTAATAACATTGGGCTGAACCAATTCTCCTAGCATTATTTGTTTTATTTAATTGAACCTATAGTACTAATATCAATAATTGCAACTACCTCGATCGTTGATATTTGGTTTCACCTTTTTCACATGAGATTAACGCTATCATGCATTGATATGGAACGTAATAGTGCCCAATTGATTAATGATAAGTATTGATTGAATGTTGAGTTAGATCAGTTAAATCAGGAAAACAAAAGATTGATTATAGCTATCCTAATAATTGTAAGGTTAAATGCTTGAATTGCAAGAATGTATCTATTAGCTTGTGATGAAAACATAATTGAATGTGGTATTTATGGATCAATTTTCTCTTCTATTGATATCTTAATTATTATAATTGAATTCATATTGATTGTTTATCATTATTTGTAATTTTGATCTTTGTTTGGAGCTTTGTAGGAATTAGTTAATAATTTATAAAACTCAACTCAAAACCATCCCTTCTTTTTAATTAATCAAACCTTTAAGAATTAAAATCTACATTTCCTGAAGATTCGACCCTACTCACTACTTATACAATTTTAAGAGTACAATTTTTTTTTTGATGGTTCGACACCTACCAACTTGCCATATTAAAATTGCTAAAATCTTATGTCATATGGCCATATTCAAATTGCTTAAATCATGTGATATGATTTCTTGAGCTCCAAAGCTTGTCAAATTAAATGAGGGGCTATTTCCATCAATGTTGGTTTATCTATTGTAGTTGCTAGGGACATAGTTTGCATGGAATATATGGTAACCTTTGTCAGTTGTGTGATTGGTCTAATGTTATAAAACTGAGGCAGGCTTCTTCCTCTTCACCTTTCAAATTGAAACATTTTCTTAGAAATCAAGATAGATTCCCACTTATTTCATCATTGTTGTCATCATCATTGTGAATCGAGGGTGAAGGAAACGGTATGTGTATGCTTTGGTATGATATCACCAAGCTACATCCTGATGGTGGTAGTTCGTGTCACAATTTGATGTTGAAAAGTATGGTCAATACTATAATTAGAAAAAAAAATCATCATTTATAAATTATGAGTCAATTGCAAGATAACTTTAAACAGTATTTATTATAATTATAGTAAATACTATTTAAAGTTATCTTGCAATTGACTCATAACTTATAATTTTCCTAAATATATCAGGAAACTTCGAATATTATCTGGAATTATATGTTATCAGTATCTCGATAGAAAAAAAAAACTATATACAAAATGAGAAGTATATCAACTAATTTAACGTAACCTAAATCTGATGGTTTAAATTCACATCTATGTCTTATGTGATGGCGTTGGCATCTGAGGAAATTTCAAACAATCCAGCCCTAGAAAACCCAACACAATAAAGCCTGTTATTACCTTTCAAATGATTTGGAGCTTTATATTGGTATTCCATCTCCACCAAAAAGCCCTCCATCATCCTACATATATATACGCATTTGGGAAATTATGTAAAATAAAAAGCTTTAATTTTTTCTTTCAATTTTGAAGTGAAAAATAAAAAATAAAATGTTTCAACTAACTAAAATGAACCGTCAAGGAGAGTGCCAATGAAATCAAGGTCTTAAGATGTAAAATTACTTATTTAAAAGTTAAAGTTATTTTTCATATTTTATTTATTAAGTTGTAGGCTTTTACTGCCTAACTATGTTTTAAGATAACTCAATTGTTGATTTAAGTTCAAATATAAATTCGGGAGAATTAAGTCTCTAATAAATTTAATGTGATAGGCCCATTTGGTGTTATGAAGTCCAACAATGTATTATGATATCTATAAGCTCAAATTTCTTATATTATTTACCATATTTCATGCACCATCTCATTTATTTTTATTTATGTCGAATGATGATTCAAGAAATTAAGTCTTGAATTATATCACAAGCTCAATAAATTTTATATTATGTCTGAGCCCAAGTCTCAAATTTATTCGGTAAGCCCATGCCATTCATTTCTATTGTTTGCATTTTAAAATTCAATTGAATTTGAGCCAAAGATTCAAGCTTAATACATACACATGAAATTGGGCCAAAATCTTGAGCCCCAAGTAGATGTGGGCACGATTCTCCAGTTTCAAGTTCTGGTTCCAGAACTGCTAGTCCTCGAAACTATGATGGGTGGAACAGGAACCAATTCAGCATATAGACAGTTTCAGTTCTTGTTTTGGGTTCCTTTAATTTTTCTTTTTCATATTATAGACTTGGAACCACTAGAGTAGAACTGGCTATTCAGAACCAAATTGAAGGTGGAACATGTAACGTCCCAAATTCATATTTGGAACATTACCACTCATTTTATTTAAATATATTTCAATGTTCCAAAAGATGCTACTTTAAAATAAAGAAGTTTAATTGAGAAATTATATGGCAGAAATAAACGTAATATAGCTCTTGCAAAATTTTCATTACACCACATAAACAATTTTGATAAAATAATTATATTTTAAAACACTTGATTAATTGGAAAAATCTACATAGTCGGAGTCTAAACCACGGCCAAGCTCATTCTTCCTAACCTCTTTACTTGAAAAGGTGATGGGGGTGAGTGTTGAAAAATACTCTGTGGGCTAACTCGTTTACCTGCAAGAGTACATACACATGAAAACATAATAAATTACATCGCATGGAGGCACATTGTACACTGAAGCACTTCACATATGACCATAAACCACGAGTCCTGTAATATGTATACTATTTACATATTATAATAGACATAGAAGCACATCAATCTTTCTTGGGACCTCTTTGTCCCGCATGAGCATCATGAGTTTGAGATCTACCCGAAGTGATCTTTCAATCAGAATCTTGTACTGGTCATACCCAAATTCACATCTATGTATGGTATTGTCCGTATACCTTACATATTATGCGGCTTTACCACAAATCTTGCAAATGAGACATCACATATGTATGTCAACATTCTCTTCATAAAATCATGTCATCAAACCATCATCATGTCACATTTTTAACATTCGCAATACTAAAGCATATCATAAATAATTTTCATATAATCATGCATATTTCTCTAGAGGGTAATTAAACAAACCACAACACATGATTAGTGTGAGAGTATCATCCACCTCTTAAAGTAGCAGGGATGGTATCTCCAATCATGTCTGGTCCTAAACCTGAGGTCTTTGGAGCTCCTACAGTAGGGATGAATTATTCACTATTAACTCCTTAACTAAATAAAATCTTAATCTATGAAATACTAAGATGCTACTGACTCAAAACTATTCAAATTGACTTAAAACATTTTAGAAATTGAAAACAGGGACTAATATTTATAAAGGTTATGAAAACGAGTTTCTTTTTAATGTAACTACATTTTGATCTCGAATTGTGTGCACAATATATACATAGAAAAACTTCCTTTTTCTCAACATCAATTATAGATAATGAAATTTGTGACATTTTTCTACTAATTTGAGTCCAATCGAACTTAAAACAAAGATTTTATAACTATTCGATTTACAATCGTACTGTGCAATAAGGAATGAATATTTTATAATTCACAAAATATATGGAGGAACGAGCTGAATTTTAGAAACTAGAATCATGTGAATTTGTGCTTTAAAGTTTCGTGTCTTTTTGAGAAGATTTACTATTGATTTTAAATTTTTTAAATCGAAATAGCTGAAGCTGTAAATCCTGAATAACCATAGGAAAAATATTATAACTCATAAATTACAAGCTGGATTGACTTGAAATTTTTATAACAAATGAATAACATATATAAGAACGACATATTAAAAATTTAAGAGATTTGGATGACTATAAACCTATGATTTGAATTTTCAAATTAGAATCATAGTAGTTTATAAATTTTGATATAGAGTAATAGAAAATTCATATAAAATAAAATTGATATCAAATTGACCTAAAATTTTAAAGATGAATTGAAATCAAATGAATGAACGATGTATTTAAAATTCATGGGATTTGGATTTCGATAACTAAATATTCTGAATTGTAAAATCATAAATGCTCAAATTCGTTAATTTGGATAGCAAAAGGTAGAAAACTCGTATAAAATAGAATAGATTTCCAATTAGATTGAAATTTTAACCATGGTTCAAAATCATAATAAGAAAAAACATATTAAAATTTTGTAGAATTCTAAGATGAATAAATAAGACTGTCAAATTTGTTTACAATAAGAGTACCAGGAAGTTAGAAGAAAAGAAAAAAGAAGGAAGAAGGATAATTTATGAGTATTGATCTATAATTAATCCTCCTATTCCATTTTTATATCTAGTCTTGTCAGCTTATTAGGCTCTGGGCCTCAGTTTATGAACTTTAAATATTAAATCTTATTTTATTAAGCCTAATTATAGTTTAATAAATTCAAATCATGGCCCAATGTTAATCAAATAACTTAAATCATTCTTTTTCTCAATTTCATTCCACATAAAAATTCTATAATCATAAAAATTAGTCTAATTGCAATATCTTCATAAATTGAAAATTAAATCATGGAATGGTTTCATAAAATCATGAAATCATAAAATTTAATATACATAATAACATTTCATAATCTCAATTATCATTCTATTAATTTAATTCAATTAGTCATACATAAACCTTGAAAATCAAGATCTTAGAATTGTAGATATAATCATGAAAATTTCTATTGAATCACTTAATAATGCTCTAACTCCAATTCCAAAAATAAAATCATAACAATATTAGTTAGAATACCTCATAATTAAGTCATGAGAATTCTCACATGCATTCCAAGAAAAACTTTCACATTGTGAATCATAAAATCATGATCATCTGTAATTTCATAAAAGTATTTTAATAATGCATTTGGGTTATTACAGAACCGATGTTAGCAACCAAAACCAAGTACCCTAGAACTTAAATCAAACTGACTAGTTTTTAATTTTGATTCTAATTCCAGTTAGAAACTGCATCAACGGTTCAACCAAACCTTTGACTGTCAATTTCAATTTTGAACCAAAACTATTCCATTGTCTATCCCAAAGGTTATTTTCCAACTTAATAATTTTAAAAGTTTGAGTGCAGGTGTGTTTGTGTACTTGATAGACTTGCAAGTGATAAGATATACAAGAATATGTTTTTTGATAAGATGAAATCTTATGTCTTCTAATCCACATAGAATTGTATTTGATAAGATTAAATCTTTATACTTCCCAATTTTTATCTAGTTAGAGGTGTCATCCCAACCAAGATTATAAGATCCAATGCCAATAAATAGGTGACCTCATAATTGAATGTCTCCACGTAAAATAAAAATATATTATATTTTTCTCCTCCACCACTAGAAAATTACATCCACCATGTCTCGGGTTCGTGAGTCAATCTGTCACAATCTTCTAAACCCTCTTTTTTAACCTTCTACTCAATCTCCAGTATTGTTATTTTGAAAAAAAAAAAAATCTATTTTTACATTTCCAAAATTTATAAAATTTTGTTATATCATTCTGTCTCATTATTTCGAGTTAAGTTAAACATTTCAGCCCTATTGGAAACTTATTTTATTTTATATAAATTGTCTTTCCCTTCAAATGGAGATTTACGAAATCCTAGATTTTATGACTTGAAATTTTAAAATATATAGTTAAAGTTCTCAAAATCGCTTTAATTTTTTTTTTTTTTTTTTTATATGTACCTCTACATATGTTTTATCTTATATAAAATTTTCAAATAATTCCAAACTGTACATTTCAAGTTACATTGGTTTACCCATGGCTGCGAAGAATTTTCAGTTTCACTTATTTCGAGTTCGAAAATTCAAGCTTTACAGCAATTATTCTTAGAAAAATACAAAAGCCTTATATGATACTCCAATATGAGTCTAGTATCTATGTACAAATTTTGGAGTATTTCTTGTTATATTTTATATGATATAAAATATTCATTCACTACTATACAGAAAATAAACATATTGAAGAATTTTCTATTTACTTTAAAAATCATCCTCAAACATTTCAAAAATCTGTACCAAGTTAGTTTTAATACATAATAATCTCTACCGATCCTTGTGCATACAACATTATTTAATACTATCTATAACTACCTCATACACTTGCGGATAACGTATAGATTTAGGTGAACAATTATTTACACATTGCGTATATATATGTGAAGTTAGTATATAAAATAAAATATAAAATACAATAAAGGATCTCGTGTTACCCAAATGTAAAATAAGAGGTAAATTACAATAAGTAAATTTAATCAATAAAGATGCCAAAACTATATCCGGTAAATGAAGACAACACTCTAGTTCGAATTTAATGCCACATAGCCTGTAAATGAAGACAACTCTCTAGTTTGAATTTAATGCTAGTATTATCTCTTGGCATCCGAACTCATAATGACATCCTCATCGCACCTAATATAAACCTTCTTTAATGCTTTTTCATCATCAAATTCAAGAACCTCACCATAGAGATGGTCACACATTCAAGAATTTCAAGCCAAGAAACAAGAGAAAAGAGAGAGAAACAAGTGAGAGAAAGAGAGAAAGAGAGAAAGAGATAGAGAAATGGAGCACAAGACAGCGGTTGTGAGTGTTGGTGCAGGCCCAGCTGGTTTAGCAACCTCTGCATGACTTGCAAAATATACCAAACATTGTCTTGGAAAAAGAAGATTGAAATGCTTTCCTTTGGAGGAAAAGGGCCTACGACACATTAACATGCCACTTAACAAAGCAATTCAGCCAACTTATGTTCCCAAAGATGGCATACCCAATACCTAGATGACTATGCTTCCCATTTTTGTGTCACTACTTTTTACAACCATCGTGGCATATCCGCCATTTTTTATGATGATTGGATCGTCGTGGCAGAGAATGTGTGATCCGGAGCGACAAAGAAGAGGGTTGCCAAGTTTCTGGTTGTTGTGAAGGGGGAGAACAGTGAGGGGTACATCCTTTAACTCTAGGGCTACAATCCTTTGAAGGAGTGGTAATGCATTCGAACCACTACAATAACGGAGAGAAATTTGAGAAGAAGGACGTGCTCATCGTTGGTAGTGGAAATTTCGGCATGGAAATTGCTTTTGATCTGTCCAACTAGGGAGTTCACACTTTAATGGTTGATCGTAGTCTGTTGAGTGGGTTGTTTTTATCTAGGTTGGTTATTGGTTAAATCGTCTAATAAATATCTTAAGATAAAAATTCTAAGAAATGTTTAAAAAAAAATGGAAAACTGAAAAAAAAAAAATAAAGAATGATAAACCCTAAAACCTAATAATATCTTGAAATTTTTCAAAAAACCCCGAATCTTTGGAAAAAAAAGTTAAAAACAATCAGAAAAAATAGAAAACCCATAGGAAAAAAAAAAAACACCTGAAAATTTGAAAAAAATATTAATTTGAGCTTGCCTTATAAGAATACATTATGTGAGACATTTTTTGCCTTTTACTTTTAGTCACTTGTGTAAGAAAAAAATCCTATTTTTTAACTGCAAAAACAAATTTATTCTTTTAAATTAACTTTTATATTTTTACCTCTTCTATCTATGCCACGTATAAACTGATTTGTCATCTTCCTCAATGCATGGTCTACATTAAATTAAAGCCAAGAATTAGGCAAATATGTAAAATAAATTTATTAGAAAAAAAATTTCCAGCATTAAAAAAATAATTTAAAGGTTCTTTTTTTTTCAAAATTTTCAAGATATTTTAAGGTTTTAGGGTTCATCATTCTTTAATTTTTTTGATTTTTTTTTATTTCTTAGATATTTATCTCAAAATATCTATGAGATGATTTAACTAAAAACCTACACAGATAGAAACAAGCCACTCACCGAGCTACGTACAACTATTGAAGTGTGAGCACCCTAGTTGGACAGATCAAAAGTGATTTCCATGCTGGAATTTCCACTTCCGACGAAGTAGCACGTCCTTCTTCTCAAATTTGTCCACGTTATTGTAGTTGTTCGAATGCATGACCTCTCCTTGAAAGGACACTAGCCCTAGAATCGAAGGGATGGACTCCTCTCTATTCTCCCCCATCGCAACAACCAAAAACTTGGAAACCCTCTTCTCTGTCACCCCTTAGCCAGGATGACCCAATCACCGTAAAAAACGGCGGATACGACACGATGGTTGTAAAAGCAGGAACATGGAAATGGGAAGCATGGTCATCTAGGTAATGGGTAAAGCCATGTTTGGGAACGTAAGTTGGTGCAGAGAGAGGGAATGGAAAGTAGGGAAGTTGGCAGAATTTCTTTGCTAAGTGGAGCTTTAATCTGTCGAGGCCCTTTTCCTCCAAAGGGAGATTGCTAAACCAGCTGGGCCTGCACCAACACTCACAACCCTTGTCTTCTGCTCCATTTCTCTCTCTCTCTCTCACTTGTTTCTCTATCTTTTCTCTTGTTTCTTGGCTTGAATTTCTTGAATGTGTGACTATCTTTAAGGTGAGGTTCTTAAATTTATAGATGAAAGAGCATCAAATAGGGTTTCTATTACATCGGATGTCAATATGAGTTCTGATGCCAAGAGATAATACTAACATTAAATTCGAACTAGAGAGTTGTCTTCATTACCTGCTATGCGGCATTGAATTCGAACTAGAGAGTTGTCTTCATTTACAAAATATAGTTTTGGCGTTTTTGTTGATTCAATTTCTTTATTGCAAGTTACCTCTTATTTTACATTTGGGTCACACGAGATCCTCTATTGTAATTTATATTTTATTTTATATTATAACTTCACATGTATACACCATGCGTACATAATTGTTCGCCTAAATATATACATTATCCCTTAAGTGTTAGAGATAGTTATAAATAGTGTTGAACAATGTCGTATTCACAAGGATCGCTGGAGATTTTTGAGAATTAAAACTAATTTTTTTAAAGTATAGAACTTGGTAAGGATTTTTGAAATGTTTGAGGATGAATTTCTAAGTAAATATAAAATTCTTCAAGGTTTTTTTTTGTAGTAGTAGTAGTATTAGTAGTGAATGAATATTCTATATTATATACAATATAACAAGACAAATTCTAAATTTGAACTGTAGATACGAGACTCATATGGGAGTATCATATTTGTGTTTTTCTAAAAACAATTGCAATAAATATTGCATTTTTTTAACTGAAAATAAGTGAAACTGAAAATTCTTGGCAGCCAAGGGAAAACTATTGTAACTTGAAATGTACAATTTGGAATGATTTTAAAATTTTAAAAAAGATAAAATATATGTAGAGGAACGACATATAAAAAATTAAAGAGATTTGAAAACCTATAACTATATATTTTGAATTCTAAAGTCTGAAACATGACTTTTGAAATGATAGAAAAAGTCGTATAAAATGAAATAAGTTCTAATAGCTGAAATGTTTAATTTGACTCAAAATATTGAGAAGGAATGATATAATAAAATTTCATAAATTTTGGAAATGTAAAAATAGATTTTTTTTTTTTTTTTAATTTTCAAAATAAGAGTACCGGTGATTGAGTAGAAGGTTACAAAAGAGGTTTAGATGATTGTGATGGATTGACTAACGAATCCAAAACATGGTGGATGAAATTTTCTGGTAGAGGAGGAGAAAAATGAAATATATTATGATTTCACGTGGAATTATTCAATTATGAGGTCAGGTATTCATTGGCATTGCATCTTATATTGTTGGTTGGGATTACAGATCTAACTAGATAATGATTAGGAAGCATAAAGATTTAATATCATTTGCAACTCTATGTGGATTAGAAAACATAAATATTTAATCTTATATTAAAAAAACATATTCTTGTATATATTATCACTTGCAAATCTATCAAGAACACAAATGCACTTGCACTCAAACTATTAAGATAATGAAGTTGGAAAATAACCTTTGGGCTAGACATGGGCACAATTTTGGTTCAAAATCGAAATCGGCTATAAATGTTTTGGTTGAAGCCTTGATCCAATTTCGAACCGGAATCAGAACTGAAATAAAAAAACTGGCAGGTCTAATTTATGTTCGAGGGTCTGTTGCACTTTCAGTTTTGGTTCCGAATAGCAGGTAATACTCCGATGGTTCCATGTCTAAAATATAAAAATCAAAAGGTATGTAAAGGAACCGAAAACCAGAAGTGAAACTGTCAATATGCTGGTTCTACTGCAGTGGGTTCCCAAATATGAAAAACAAAAAGTAAGGTTACCAAAAACCAAAACTGAAATCATCTATATGTCCGTTCAGTTTCGTTACCACCCTTTACGGTTTCGGAGACTGGCGGTTCCGGAACCAGAACTTGAAACTGGAGAACTGTGCCCACGTCTATTATAGATTCAGCTTGAATCTTGGACTCAAATGCAATTGGGTTTTAAAATGTAAACTATAGACATGAATGACGTGGTCTTTACCAATTAAAAATGAGACTTGGCTCAAATATAACAAAAAATTTATTTAGATTGTGATATAATTCAAGATTTAATTTCTCGAATAATACTTTGACTTATGTAAATAAATAAATGAGATTATGCATGAAATATGCAAAATAATACCTTGTTGGACTAACACCGAATGGGCTTATAACTTAAAATTTATTCTAGATAGGTCGTAAAAGCCTACAACTTAATAACTAAAATATAAATAATAACTTTAACTTTTAAATAAGTAAATTTACATATAATATAATAATAACACTAAAATTAAAAAGTTATATTATACAAAAAAGTTGTGCGTTATATATATTTATATACATATATATAGATAGGGGGGTTGATAGCTTATAAAAAGGTCAAATCCTTTCCCAAATAGAATAGGATTCTTCATATGCGTTAACTTCATCATGATTTTTGGAGGTTTTTCCTTCCAAATTGAGATTTGGGTATTTTAAAAAGAGTTGTAGCCCTTTTTCTTAGCTTTCTAACGCTATGATATTATCCTTAATTGGATATTTGTAACATAAGATATAAGCTAAATACTGAGCTTGTGTAAGAATTACACAGGCATATTTAAACAATTTACAAACACTGCTTCAAGTCCATAAAAATTGTTATAAAATGAGCAAACATGTAATATCCACTTGATTTAAAAGTGTGGACTGAAGGATACAATTATACATGTATTTGCACATAAAATGTATCTCAAATAAACAAAAAATGTATGTATGAACCCCATTTATATACACAATCATAATAAGAATGGTGTTATTCTTTCTCTCAGCCCCACCATTTTGTTGTGGTGATCTATGCACGTCAAGGGACGACAAATTCCTTGGGCTCCACAAAACTTATTTAATTCTTTGGAAATGAAATCATCTCTTTGGTCACATCTTAAGACCTTGATTTCATTGTCACTCTCCTTCTCTACAAGTCTCTTGAAAATTTTGGAAGTAGTGCTGGCTTCTATTTTTGGTTTAGAAAATTAACCAAAGTCTTTCTTCTAAAATCACGAGGGAATAGTATAAAATATTTACTCTTACCAAATGATGTTGGATTACTTGGTCTGCACACAAGTTCAAGTGACTTGGTTGCTCTTGATGTTGTCTGTTTCCAATCTACTCATGGCATATTTACCAAGCAATCAAGCTGTAACGATCCAAATATTTATTTAGATATATATTAATTTATTAAATATTTTTAATAAAAAAAAAGTATAAGTTACCAAATAAAAAATAAGTAAATAAATATTAAGGAATTTCATCCTAATAACTAGGTCGTTAAAGAGCATATAAAAAGAATTAGACTCTACTTGATTTACTACAAAATTTAAGTACTCAATGTAAATCATATAAAAAAAACGTGATTAAGTAACCCTACTACATTAAAATTTATAGCAGCGGAAAATATAATTAATTCAAACATAATCAAATAATTATTCAATTTGGGAAACTTATAACTTCATATAATCACGAAAGTAGGCTTAAGCATTTATTTTCTAAGATAAGTTTGAAGAAAAACATAACAAACCCTAATAAAATTTCAATTCGTTTATGAATAAAATGTAACCCATAATTCAAAGAACAATAATAAAAATATGCTTCATCCACCTGCTCCCGTCGCTTTGACAAACTCCCTATCCTAAAGAGTAGGAAGGTAAAAGGGGGTGAGCTACACCCAAATCGTGAGGTTCAGGCTTGTCAAAATTAAATATAAAGTTGTAAAAGCACAATTAGAGACTAACATGAACGTATCAGGCATAACATAATATAACATCCGTATCAAACGTAACATTTCGAATCAAAGCTTGGCTAGCATATAATGGTGGATCAAATTAATGATCCCGTATCAATGTATCAATACATATAACCATTAAATCATACTTTAAACAAACAAAATATTTAAAACTGACAAACTGTATAAGAATTCCACCTCTTACGTGACTTCTCGTAATATAAGGGAAATCTCATGCAAGTGATATGTTTCTAATCCACGTGCCTTATCTCCTCGCCTGAAGTTCTAAAATACCCAGATCATTAATGTTGAAGAAATACTGGGTTGTATTTATAGGTTTGGCAGAATTTAAATCTAGACGTATCTTTTTAGTGAGAGGAAATATGCATCTGTATCTAATCCTCTAACTAATTGTGAGAAAATGTGAGAAAATATCTTCTTTACTAACAAAATGCTAACCTCTGTAACCATAAGATTCTAAGAAAATATACTGTATCTTGGCTAAAAGTTCTATTATATATATATATATTTGGGATTAGAGAAAAATATCTTAAGGTCTAATAATTCTAATTGAGACAATAATAAGCCCTTGAAAAGTAAAATAAAATAAAATAAAGTAAATCAAGAAAATTAAATATTATGTGAAATTAATCGGGTATTACACATGCTATCCATAACTGATTGGGATGGAGGACAAACGACATTCACATTCACCATCTTCTTTTCTCCCATGGCTTTGAGTTCTCCAAAATTCAAATGATCAAATCTCATTTGCCATCTCCATGCTTCATTTTGCACTTAGCTTTCTAACATTTTGTTTCAAATGTTTTGATGTTCAACTTGAACATCCTATTCTTTGACATAACCACATTTGCAAGTAAATTGACATTCTAATCTCTAAGCCAAGGAAATTTATTTATCATCAAAATTAATATCCATTTTCAAAAAATTGGTCGAGACTAAGAATATTACTTTTTAATTTAGGCATAAAATATACATTAGATATCAATTAAGGACCATCATCTTTTGAAGAGATAAGAATCACACATTATATTTCACCCTATTACAGAGACTTGTAGCCTCAACTCTAGAATCGATTTCTGCATCCTTATTTGTACTAATTTACAATGTCATTCTTCGCTATTTTATTTCACTTAAACTACAACTCGCAACTGCACGAGGTAAATTGTAGTAAAATATGGTGAGAACAGGTATCGTATCCATAGAGATTGTATATAGTAAATTCAACTGAGTATTCGTTTATGATACTATCCTTTATTTAACGAATCAAATATTTAGGAAAGATATTGAAATCATGGCTAACATAAAAATAACAAAAGAAAAAAAAGAAACTATTTGAAGCCAAATGATATTCATTTCTCTCTCTCATGACTTGATTGGTTGATTCTTCCTTGTATCTTTATTTCTAATCCTAAAATATTGTATATTGTATTGTATACTCACCCATAATCTCATGTAGCTCCTCCTTTTATAGACAATTACTAGGGTTTTGGTAGCCAATGTATGTCTATTTTGAAATAAGAAGATGTGCCCAAATCACACCAAATCGCAATGGTTAATATCATATCACGAGTATAAGCACGATCGGTGTGACTTGAGACGTGGTCCATACACCTTTAATTATCTGTTTTTCTGTCAAAACTTCAACAAACACGTGATGTGACAAAATATAGCAAAATCATGATGAAATCGTCACTTAGATACATGCAATTGCCTAAAAAACTATACGTAATTAGCCCAAATTGCACATATTCCTATGTTAATTAGTCATTTTGTTTAATAATAAATTATGACTAAACTCTCTTACAAAGCAAAAACAACTTTTAGTACGAACAATACAACAACATATGTGCTAATATGACAACTAACATAGATCGAGCAAACAAGTTAATATTGAAGTTTGCAGATGCCTTACACTTAAAATAACACAAACAATTAACACAGTCGAACTTGAGAGCTGAGGTATTTGGCTGATATGTTCCTTGATATTCTAGCTTGGACATTTAAGTAATGGCTATAGAATGCACCCTAAATGTGATTGTTTAAATTCACATTTTTGTATTTGTGATGGCTTTGGCATCCTTGGAAATTCCAATCCAAGCCCTAAAAAACCTCGCACAATAAATCTCATTAATACCTTTCCAATGGTTTGGAGATTCTTTATCGGCATTCCATCTCCACCAAAAAACCATTCATTATCCTACTTATATATACACAATTAGGCAATAATGTAAAATAAATTTTTAGATAAAAACGTTTCAACAAACTAATAGTACATCCATCTTCTATAGAAATTAATGCGATCTTTTTTCTTTAGCATGGTGGGAATGTGATTTAGGAAAGCGAAAAGAATAAGTAGATTTTGAAACATGGGCTATTTTCAGACTGTGCTTCTATAACGACTAGCGAAGACAATGGCGCTGAAGCTTTTCATGCATCCATTTATTGAAATAAATAGTGCCTCCATCTACCCTTTCAATAGACGGCAAAACCTACCCAATATATTTGCCCCGGATTGCACATTCTCAGCGACAACTACCCAACCACCTTAAAAAACAACGGATAAGACACGATGGTTATAAAACGTAACGAAAAAATGCGTGTGTGCGCGCGCACGCGTGCGTGCGTGTGTAGAAACTTTAGGTTTATGTACCAACTTTATATATGATGTATCTAAATCCCAAAATTTCATAGCTTTTATTGGTAAAGTATATGATGTCTTGTGATCGGTGATTCCTACTTATATAACTGGTAATATGCTAATTTGATTTTTTTTAATATGTGGTATTAAAATTTTATGTTTCAATGGTGATGTAAAAAAATAATAATAAATATAAAATAAAAATATAAATTATTTAAATGAATATAAAAATATTAATTAAATATGAAATATTATTTTAAAATATAAAACAATTCTATTATAAATTACAAATTTTTACAAAAAATAAAAATAAATTCAGAAAATATTAACTAAATGATGAAAATTACTAACAAATGCGAAAAATTAGAAACAAAATAATAAATTATAAATAAATTTAGAAAACTAGACATAAATTAAAAAAAAATTATTCAAAAATAAATTAAAAAACAGCAAGATTATTTTGAAAATAAATGAATTTATAAAATTATTATTTACACATTTAAGAAACAATATATTTTAGCTTGTAAAAAATTTTAAAATTATAAAATAAAAAATATAAACAAGTTTGAAAATAAATTTAAAATTATAATTAAATCCAAAAAACTAAAAATATATTGAAAATTACTATATATTTTAGAAAACTACACATTTATTAAAAAAATTACACATATATCCAAAACAATTATATTAAATTCATAAACAAATCAAATAACTTCTAAAAATAAATTCTAAAAACTAAAATAATTTAAGAAAATAATAAATTTGTAAAACTATAACTCAATTCGGAAAATATCAAATAAATAATGAAAAGTACAAAAAATTCAAAACAGTATAAACAAATATTCTTAAATTATAAAAAAAATTATAAGATTTATATAATTTAGAATTTATTAATAAATTTCTTAGTTTATGTTTAGTTTTCTGATTTTCTTATATTTGCTACTTATTTGTAATTTTTGAATTTATTTTTTAATTTTTAATGTATTTTCAAATTTTATTATTCATTTTATATTTCATATATTAATAGTATCTTATTTGATATATAGAATAATACGTTTTAGTTTTTGCTATTTCTTGACCTATAATTCGGAAAATTAATTTGTATTTATTAGAGTACTTATATTTTTATAGTTTATTTATATTTCTCTGAAATTATATGTATATTTTTGTATTTACGTGTAATTTTCTTATTTTATGTATTATTTTTTTTTTTTTTGTAATTTAGTTTTAGTTAATTTAATTTCCTTTTAGTTTTTACATTTTTATTTTTTAAAATTATAAAATATAATTATTTATTTTCGAAATAAAACTTTGTAATTTACTTATTATTCCCATTAAGAACTGAATTGCAATCCTAAGATTCTAGATTTAATTATAAATGGAGATCTTGCCATTTTTGAACTGGCACTTTGCTGTCACAGAAATCTTATTATTCTACTTAATGTTTAGTTAAATACACATATGCTTATGTGGAATACTGTACTTGAAGATTTAGATGAGAAGTGATTTCCTTGTATTGTTGCTCCTTTATGGCAAGTATCCAGTAATTAATAAGCCACCTTGTGTAGTCTACTAGCTCAAACATAGCGAAGATGCTAATAATGCTGATTGGGTCATCATTTTACAAGCGGATATGATCGTTCGAGGTCCAAGCCTCCTGTGGGAGCTTAGAGCAGAGAGAGGCAGACCGGTTGCTGCATATTATGGGTAATTTTATAAATACCATTTCCATGTACGTGTCCCTTTCATTTAATGGACAAAGTTAGCTACGAAGTTCTGAATTTTGAGAGATTGTAGTATGAGTGTCATTTTGCATTCACTAGTTCGTTTGTAGCTCTGTTGCATGTCTCGTGGGGCTGCATTTTCCTATCAGACATAAATGGTACACTCCATAAACACCAGCTCATGCCCAGAAGAGAGACATAATCAACTCCCTTTTTGAGGGGCTCTGCTGTGCATTTAGTTCTTTAAAAATTTTCATTCAGGACTGAATTTTTTTTCCAGATTTCTGGTACAATAGTTCCCTTGAGAATGATTCACACAGAGTGCATGTCTTGATCAGGAACTTGGTTGGATGTCACAATGCTCTTGCTAAACTGCACACAAAGCATCCTGAACTCTGTTACAATATTGGCGGGCTTTTAGCAATGCATATTGATTGTCATCGAGCCTTGGAGCCCATGTGGTAATCAAAAACTGAAGAAGTACGGGACGATAGAGTTCATTGGGCCACTAGTTATATTAGTGATATGTTTGGAACAGGGTGGATCCGTGAATTGTATGGATACACATTTGGGGCTGCAGAGGTAACTTTTATCCTATATTATCTCTTATCCCTTCATGTTCTATTTAATCTGAATATTGTGTACTGTTTTTTATGCAAAATCGGTGGTGCCCTGGTGCTGATTTTTCTGGTACAAGTAAATAAGAAACAACGATCATAACAAACAAAAGAGAAAAATAAAGGCAAGTTGTCTCTCTGTGGGTAGATGAAGCCTCTTTCAACTTGACGTCGTTTCTGTAAGTTAATTAAATCAGAGTTCCCCTGTATGTTAGAATCTGTCAGCAAATCATAGTTCCACTTGTATGTTAGAATCTTGTCTCTACGTTGATTTTATTTTGTTTATTTTTTACATTTCTGATATGTTTCTTGTTTTGAATGCACGTTTTCTGGAATGATCTACGTCAGGTATCTGGCATATAGAGTTACACCTAATTATTGTATTTTTTGTTCTTCATCAACACATGCATGAATAGTGATATAATTGGATAATTCAATGTACTATTCCAATTATGTGAATGTTGATTGTTGCTGGGTTTGATTTGTATTTCTAGTCCTTATAGTAAATTCATCATGCTAATTTACTGTTTATTATTTCATTTAAATTTTATTTCTTATTTTATTTTTATTTTTTACTGCCCGTAGGTAAACACATTCAATCTTTAAGGGTTCATATAGGTACACTGCAAAAGGTCAAATAACAATAATACTATGTGGCTTGGTGTAAAATGGCCCTTGAATTCTTACCCTAGACCATGATTTGGCGGTAACCTGGTAGATGAGGGGAATATTGTTTTAGCTGTCAGATACATAGTTTTTTTTTTTTTTTTTTTTTTTTTCATTGGAATTTGGTTGTATGTGTGTATAACTTGCAGCGTAATGGGAGTAGCAACGAGGAGGATCTTGTTCTAGACAATGTTCCTGATGATGATGAGTATGATATAGAGGATTCTTTCATTGAAGGATACTTTAAAGACGCTCCATTGTTCCATGATGCTCTAGTTTCTCTTCATCCAAATTATTAGTGCCCAATGATTGCTAATATTTCATGGTTTTATGGTTAATGAGCGTAACTTTTGTGCAGAATGACTATTCCCAGGTTGATAACTCTTCAGTAAAACATGATGGGTTTTTTGGTAACCGTGGGAAATTGGAGCGCATGTGTGTAAATTTTAATTTGTAATTTTTTTAGATAATATTACTATTGACATAACATGAGATTTTGATGCTTCAGACCCACAGTGTTGTCTGTTCTGAACACAAACTTAGCAAAGTTCATTGCAATATGTGTACTGAACCTATATATGCCTCTGCAATTACAAGGAGAACCCATGTTTTTTTGTGTGCCTTAGACTGATAAATTGTAACTAGTGTTGTAATCGTCTGACTATGTCTTTTGTTATATTTGAGAATTTCTATTTAATGTGATATTATCTTGGTTTGCATGCTGAAAATTGCTGTACTTGCTTGGTTTTAACTTATGGAAAAACCTGCATTCATATTTCAGTTCAGGGTGACTTATTCTGATTTGCTTATGTATGATATCTACGTTATGCTACCTTAACATTTTCCTGTAATGAACCTACCGTATCCACAGACCAGCAGCCCAAAAAAAAAAAAAAAAAAGATAACGTAAAGATTTGACTAAAGGTGGTGGGAGTGACGATGGACATAATCCACAAAAATTATGAAAATGGGAAACAAAGGTAAAAAGGCCTCATCATCGATTCAAAGAAGCTCAACTAGTCAGTCAAACAATGAGGTTACACCAAACATACCTATGCTAGTTCAGGATCCTCCAGAAAATGCTGCAGAGTTTTCAATAAAGAAGACAGCGGATACTTTAATGACAGTAGATCCTTCAGGACCAAAGAATGGTGAAATTGTAAAACAAGTAGGGGCAAGATGTAGTTTACATTATTGTAAATCTATACTTGGAAAAAAAGACACTACTTAGTACTCAATTTGATTTTTTAGTATTGAATAATCTCATATGGGAAATCACATATGTAGATAAAACTCTATTACGAGCATATATAATCAACAGATTAATTATTAATTAAGTCATCTCCTAGTCTTGTCATCAATAATTGGCTCCTAATATAACATCATAGTGTATTCCAATAATATAATAAAACCAATCTCTCATATTTAGACAATTATATGTTATACAGTCTTATGATCATTAATTTAATATCACTTCCCTGTGCCAATTCAATTAATCAAATACGTATAAAACAAATCCAAATGATCATGTAAGAGATCATAAAAAGATTAATCAATATTAAATTTTGGGGAAAATTGAAAAATTAGGTCTCTAACTTGTGGGCAAAATAAGCCCTTTATCTTTTTAATTGCTCGAATTTGGTCTTATTTTAATCAAAATTAAAAAAAAAAAAATTGTCTCATAATCACACTTATACACTACATAATCACGTCACATCAGAGATTCACATTTTTCTTGTTAATATGTGGCTTCTATTGTCAATTTTGATGTGTCTGTGTTTATTACGAAGGATATGTCCATTTCAATTATAATGGCACAAAAGAAAAAAAAAACCTTATTTAATACGGATGTGTGGTTCATGTACAAATATCCAACAAAAATTCAAGTTTCGGCTACAAAAATATGTAAATTGAAGAAAATAAACAAAAAAAACCAAAATTATAAAATTAATAAAATAAATAACTAATTTTTGGACCACCCATAACTTACAGGACAATTTTTATAATTTTTCCAAAATTTTGAATTAACAAAATATCATAAATTCAGAATTACTGACCCATCCCAGAATTCAAGGAAAATTAGCTACATATAATTAATAAAAAAGAATAAATATTTAACGTCATCATTCAAAAGTATTCATAGCATCAATAAAAGGTCTCACATTCGAGTCTCGATCTTCTCTCCTGCTAAACGAGGCAGCTCACCTGCCTCTATAAGTTATATCGATTCATAAATTTATATGTATATATAAGGATTGTTTTTTAGGAAAATATAAATAAAGTTTTTAAATTCACTATTTTATATTAAACTGAATTATTTAAATGATTTGAGAATTTATGTACTCGTTTGATTGTTTTTGACTAAGATAAGCAAATAATATGTTTAATTTCAATTCTTTTAAGTTTGCATTTTTACCGTTCAATTATATTTTGAATTAGCCCAATTGGTTGCTAAACTCAAGAATGAATTTAGAAAAATTAAGTTTTGAATTAATTTTAAGTTATAAGCCTAATTGATGTTACTAAGTTTAAGCTCAATATTATATTAAGATATTCACGACCTCAATTTCTCATTATTCTGAGTTTTTTTTAGAGCTAAAGTATAATTCAAGAATTTAAGTTTTGAATTATATCACAAGACCAATAATTGTCATGTTATGATTAAGTTAAGGCTCATTTAATATCATAAGTTCATTTTTCGGCTCATGATATTTTCATTTAAATATTTAGCAATAGTTATTTTTGGGCTCAAGATTTTGAACCTATATATCTAGAAGTCCAAACCTTGAGCCGAATAAATATCTACTTATATATATATATATATGCATTGAAGTGGAAAGTAAAAAATAAAATATGAACTAAAGTAAACAATAAAATATTTCAATTAACTAATTGTACATCCATCTTTTATATAAATTAATGTGATTTTTTTTTTCTTGGCACGGAGGGAATATGATTTAGGAAAACAAAAGGAATAAGTCGATTTTGTAAGTGAGTCATTTTCAGATTGTGGTTCTGTAACCAGTGGCGAACATAATGGTGTTGAAGCTTTGCATGCAGCCATCCATGAAATAATAGTAAGAAAAACCTATCCAATAGAAACACTATCAAAACCTGTAACACAGATTATGAGATAATACCATTCAATTTGAACTAGAGGTTTGTCTTTATTTACATTACAATTTTGGCCTCTTTTTTTATTGCAATTTATCTCTTATATCACAGTTGGGTTCCACAAGATTATCTAATTATATTTTGTATTTTATCTTATATTCCAACTTTACAAATATACACCATGTATACATAATAACATTATCAATAAATTAACTTACACATAGCGTGTTTTAATAAAATTAAAGCATAAGTTAAAACACACAATGAATTAGAGAATCCAAATCGCATTAGGATATTACCTATGTCGACTGTGAATGGGAATAGAAGAAAAAACAATAAAAATAATTATAATAACGATTTTTTATTAATATATTATCACAGAAAATTCTCTATTATGTTTTTATAGTTTCTAGAAATATATATGATAAGCAAGTTTATTACATTGTTAAAATGAAATGATATAAATACAAAAATAAATAAAAGACAATCTAAACTCCAATGTTGGAATTAATTAATTTCTCTAATACAGTGTGGAAATTATAATATTTTCAACACAACATTCTTGAAAAATGACATTTTGTTTTGTTAACTAATCAATGTATTAATTTTCAGTAACACTTATTTTCATCATATTGTTTCCTAATTATTCTATTAATTCAAACAACTTTATATCAACATACATACATAAATTATTATAAGAAATATTCATATTTTAAGATATATTTATGCAACTATTAGTAATATAAAACTTTAAAATAAATTAATTTTAAATTTTAAATAAAAGATACTTTAAATTTGACAAAATTTATGTTTTTCGTAGAAAAAACATTACACCAATTATTTACTCATTAACTTATTAAGTAACTTCACTTTATGAACACTATAAGGTTCAACTAATATGAAAAAAAAAACATAGTAAAAAGGGAAAAAAGAGAAAAAAATAATTAGAAAAAAGGGATCTTCCTATAATTAGATGCTAGTTCGTCATTCTTGGTTGGCTTGACCTTTTTATATTTATTAACTTTTATTTTCTCACACCCTCAGAATCCATCGCAAAAAAATAAAAAAATAAAAAAATAAAAAAAAATATATTGTCATAGTGAAAAATATATTGAACATATGACATAATTTTGGAAGCATCATGAAGAATAACACATGCAACCAGCATGTCACACCAATATAGATAATATCTTTTAGTTAATAGATAGGGTGCAACTATTTGCATCCCCGAATCTTCTAAATATACCCCGCATAAATTTAATGTTTATTTTTCTTTATTAAATATTTTATTTTGGAATATTATACCTTTTTAATTAAATAAAATAAAATAAATTAAAATTTCTATTTTAATATCTTCAGAAATAATGCATGGGCAAGTGGTGTCGTGATTGCTTCATATATACATATATTAAAACAATATAGGCTGCAATCGAAAATATCGTCCAAAAACTGACGATTACCTGTTTTCCCAAATTTGCATTTATATGTACATATATCAAAACAATTAGGGATGTAATAAAAATTCCGTCCAAGAACCCATGATTGTCTGCTTTTTCCAGATTTGCATTTCAATGACTGCTTAATATATACATATATCAAAACAATCACAGCTGCCATAAAAAAATTTCGTCCAAGAAACTGATGATTGCCTGCTTTCCTAGATTTGTATTTCACTAGCTTCTTCATACATAGGGTGTGGCTATTCATACCCCCAAAATCTCTAAACATATCCTAAAGTCTAAATTAGACGCCAAGTAAAATTAATAATTATCTTATTTTTACTAAATATACCTCATTTATACCTATTATAGTATTTTTATTAAAAAAATTAAAATAAAAAACAGAAAACAAATCAGGACTGCCCAACCTGCAATTCCTAACACAAATTCAAAATCAAAATAGAAAAATTTCATGTCTTCCCAAAAAAATCCCAAAAAACAAATTTTTCTGTGCAATTTTTTTATCCTTTAATCTATCATACATATATCTCTCTTTTAACATCCACCTCCTCTCTTCTTGTTGGGGTTCATTCTTTACTCAAATCGTATATTTGTCTAAAATAAAGAATTTAATAAAAAAATAAAAATCAATTTTAAATGGGTTATATTTAGAAGATTTTGGGGTACAAATAGCCGCACCCTAATAGATATTTACTTCCAACTTATTTCATTTTGTTTGTTAGCTCTATATTCTAGGTTTTTCCTTTAGCTTATGTAAATAGGGTTAATAATAGGATTTTCATTATTGTATTAAATTACTATTCCATTGATAAAATAAAATACAATTGTTGCTTTCTATGATACAATTTTACTTTTAAGGTGTTCTAAACAATTTTAAGATTAAGGACCTAATTATAAAAGTAAAATAAAAAAAAAATTAATATTAGAAATTATCAAATCTAAAAATTAAAATAAATGACCTTTTATATGTAAATGCTATATTTAATATAGGTTCATATCGAATATATTATGAATTGTGTGTGATTTTTAATTACAACATTAATTTTAAAAAGTATCTAAGAATTAAATATTTTTTTTTTCAAATACAACATTAAGCAATTTTTGCCATCAAACTATCACACCATTACCATCATTTGATGCACCTCAATGGGACCATCTTAGATTCCCCACGTATTTCATCATTGTTGTCATCATTGTGAATCGACGATTAAAAAACGGTAATTGTTTGCTTTGGGATGGCATCACCAAGCTGCATCCTATGATGGTGGTATTAAGTGTGACAATTTATTGTTTAAAATTATGGTTGATACTATAATTATAAATAAACAGTCATAATTTGTATTAAATATTGTTATTCTTTAAAGTTATCTTGCAATTGACTCATAATTAATATTTTTTTATATGATTAACCCTATAAAATGATACGTGTTCCCAAAAATAAAATAAAATTAACAAAAGAAATAAGTATCCAACTAATTATATCCTTCTTTCCAAAATTATCAAGAACTTCAAATATTACCTTTAATAAATTGATAAAGCAACCCAACAGAATTAAAAAAAAAAAAAAAGCCTTATTCAAAAATGAGGGGTATTAAATGGAATAGTATCCCGACAGATCAATTAATTTACGGCACCCTAAATGTGATTGTTTAAATTCAAATTTATGTCTTCAACGATGGCTTTGGCATCATTAGAAATTCCAAACAATCCAGCCCTAGAAAATCCGGCACAATAGAGCCCGTTATCACCTTTCCAATGGTTTGGAGCTTTTTTCACCGGCATGCCATCTCCACCAAAAAGCCCTCCATCATGCTACAAATATATGCACAATTCATAAAATATGTGAATAAAAAGTTTAAATTTTTTTATTTTTTTTTAATGAAGTGAAATGAAAAAATAAAATGTTTCAAGTAACTCATAGTAATCCATCATTTATAGAAAGTGATGTGATTTTTTTTAGCATGGAGAGAAAATGATTTAGGAAAACAAAAAAAGAATAAGTAGATTTTGTACCTTCAGCCATCTACGAACACTACTTCTGTAACCAGTGGCGAAGACAAGGGCGTTGAAGCTTTTCATACGGCCATTTGTGAAATGAACAACGTCTCCCTCCACCTTCTCAATAGATGGAAAAACCTACCCAATATATATGCCACATTAATTAGGCCAAATATATATATATATATATATATGCCACATTAATTAGGCCAAAAATATAGAAACAATTTATTTAGATTAGGTAATTATAAAGTGAAAATTTTCGGAGAAAATCGAATGATTAACATATTAGTAAAATTTTAAGTGATTCATTATAAACATATATTCATATATCAGATCTGTTATGGTGTGTATTTTAAATTATGGTGCTCGGCCTCGTTTATGTGTATGTGTGTGTGTGTGAACTTCTAAATGTAAGCATGCAATATATACAGTGTGCACTCTATGCGAGAAAAGGAATATATATATGTTTGTGTGTGTGTACTTGAATCTCCTGCGCCAGAATTTTGGTAACAGTTCCAACATCAATAACAGGAGATCTTCCAGTTGCCCTTTTCAGATAAAAAGGGCCCTCCCTTGGCCTTTGGATGCCGTAGCCACTCAAGTCTCCATACTTGAACCTACTCAAAATCAGTACTAGGATGTCCACAACCCTTACTGGCAAGAATTTCAGTAATCTCATCCCTAACCTCACCATCCCTTCACTCAGAACATGTACCTGAAAAATATAAGGTAGGGAGAACCTCAAAATTAGTCATTTTGGGGAAAAAAAAAATTCATTTTCGCAAAACATAAATTTTTAGAATATAAAACATTTATGAAATGATTTAACCAGAAACATGTACTATAAAAACAAGCCACTCACCGGGCTACGTACAACCATTGAAGTGTGAGCACCCCAATTGGACAGATCGAAAGCTATTTCCATGCCGGAATTTCCACTTCCGACCACGAGCACCTCCTTCCCCTCGAATTTCTCCCCGTTATCATAACGGTTCGAATGCATGACCTCCCCATCGAAGGACTCCAGCCCTAGAACAGGAGGGATGTACCCCTCGCTGTTCTCGCCCGTGGCAACAACTAGAAACTTGGCAACCCACTTCTCTGCCACCGTGGATTGCGCATTCTCAGCCACGACGACCCAATCGCCGTCAAAAGCAGCAGATACAACACGACGGTTGTAGAAAGGAGCGACATTGAAATGTGAAACATAGTCATCCAGGTACTGGATAAACCCATGTTTCGGAACGTACGTTGGTGCAGATTGAGGAAATGGGAAGTGGGGGAGTTGGCAGAATTCTTTGGCTAAATGGAGCTTCAGTCTGTCATAAGCCCTTTTCCTCCAAAGGGAGGCATAGCAATCTTCTTTCTCCAGCACAACGTTTGGTATATCCAGCAGGTTTAGACAAGCAGACGTTGCCAAACCGGCTGGGCCCGCACCAACAATCAGAACGGTGGTCTTGTGCTCCATTTTTCTCTTTCTCTCTTTCTCTTTTTCTCACTCTTTCTCTCACTTATTTCTCTCTCTTTTCTCTTGTTGCTTGGCTTGAAGTTCTTGAATGTGTGTCCATCTCTACGGAGAGGGTCTTGGATTTATAGATGAAAGAGGGTTTCTGTTTCATGGGATGAGAATGTCATTATGAATCATGGTGTCAAGAGATAATATCAGCATTGAATTCGACCTAGAAACTTGTCTGTATTTATCTGCTATAGTTTTGGTTTCTTTCTAGTTTTAATTTCTTTATTGCCGTTAATCTCTTATTTCACATTTGGGTCCCACAAGATTATCTATTGTATTTTGTATTTTATCTTATATTTCAACTTTACCAATATACACCATGTATACATCGTAACATTAATTATCAATAAATTAACTTATGCATGTCATGTATTGATAAAATTAAAACATAAGTTAAAATACAAAATAAAGAAGAGGATACGAATCGCATTAGGATATAACCTATGTCGACGACTCTTTGAATGGTAATAGAAGAAAAACACTAAAAATAATGATAATAACGATTTTTGGTTAATATATTAACATTGAAGATTCTTTATTATATTTTTAGCATTTTCTAGAAATGAATATGATAAGCAGATTTATTATATTGGTAAAATAAAAATGAATTTTAATACATAAATAAAGACGATCTAAACTACAATGTCTGGAATTACTTAAACATTACACCAATTATTTTCTCAATAACTTATCAAGGCACTTCACTTTATATGGTTCTATTAATGGTACTTCACTTTATATGAACACTATGGAGTTCAGTTAATGTGAAAGAAAAATTAGAAAAAAAAAACCTAAATAAAAAGGGAAAAAAGGAAAAAAATTGTTAGAAATACAAAGGATCGTCCTTTAATTAGAAACTAGTTAGTCGTTTCTGGTCGGTTTGGTCTTTTTGTATTTATTAATTCCTTTTATTTTCCACACCCACATAATCTGTTGACAAAAAACAGGACACTGTCGTACTGAAAAATACACCGGACATATATCAGCATTATCGATATAATTTTGCTAGCATCATGAAGAATAGCATGTGCAACCTGTATTGCGCACGCCAACATGTCCTTCTAGCTTATTGCCTTTTGTCGATTTTGTAACTACTCGATATATGTCATGTGTCCTACTCTAAGTTTTAGGTCTTTCATTAACTTATATAAATAGGGTTAATATTAGGATTTCCACTATATTATTTTATAAATGAAATAATTATTTTTATTGTATAAAAATAATTATTTCATTGATAAAATAATATAGCCGCTACTTTCTTGATTTGAACTAAGGCACCTAACTTTTCTTTTATGGTATCAAATCTAGTGTAAAAACCAGACATCATTTCTTTTTCATCGTTTTTTAATATATCACGTACTATTTTGTATTATATTTATGCCTGTGATACAAATTTTACTGTTAAGGTGTGTTGACAGTTTTTAAAATAAAGAAATTCATTATAAAAAATTAATATAACAAATGATCAAATATAAAAATTTGTAAAGATATTATTAAAATTTATGTTGAGTTTGCTTGATTTTTAAAAATAAGATAGAAGAGAAAAAATATTCAGAAGCAAATTGTGGACTTTTATTTAGATCAAAATTAAGATATGAGTAAAGTGTGTAAATTATTTAAAACGTCAATGGGTATAACAGTCAAGATGTTTACATAATCTAAGTATATTGAACTAAACATCATATTGCATATTAAAATGAGATATTTTGCAATTTTACATAACAAACATATGATTGACACATAATAATGGATAACGTATTCTAGTATTATGTATCAAACACTATTCCATCAAGTAAAGCAAACGAGTTCGTTAGGTAAATATGGCGATATTTTTTTAATTGAACAAATAATATATTAAATGCTAAAAGTATTACATTTGTGAAATTAAGTAATATTTTTAGGATAAAAGTAGAAATACTATTAAAGGATAAAAATAGTAAATATTAAATATTTCTAATTAATAGAAAATGATATTGTTATAGGAGATATGTAATATTTTGTAGGTAAGCAAGTATACTATTTAGTTAAACAAGTAATATTATATCGACCCACGATCATGTAGTTAAAAAAAAATCAATTTGCAAACTCATTTGCACTGAACCAAATGAGGTTGCATGTATCCTAAAATTCATACATCAGAGTATACAAGTTTTAGCCTTTATAAAAGTGTTTTAGTTTTTTCAAAGAAAATGAATTTGTTTATTTATAACTGGTATATTTAATATGGATCAATTATAAATTTGTATTTATGAACTATGCATAATTTTAAATTACCACATTAATTTAAAAACGTAACTAATGAATTAAATATTTTTTAAATACAACATTGATTATATTTTTATCATCAGATTATGACATCATCCCTATCATTTGGATGCACCTCAATGGGATCATCTTAAATTCCACACTTATTACATCATTGCCGTCGTCTTCATCGTGAATCGATTTTTGCTTAGGGATGGCATCCTAAGCTACATCATATAATAGTGGTATTCAATGTCATAATTTGATGTTGAAAATTATGGTCGATACTATAATTAGAAAAAAAATTCATAATTTGTATTAAATTCCTATTACTTTTTAAAGTTATAAAGCAATTGATTCATAATTAATAATTAATTATATAAGTAACCCTTTAAAATTATTCAAGTATGTGTTCCCAATTTAAAAAAAAAAAAAAAAAAAAACTAAATTGACAAAGCAAATAAGCATCCATAAATTAATTATATTCTTCCTTCCAAAATTATCAACAAACTTAAAATATTACCTTTAATTAATTGGTAATCGTATCACGATTGAATAAAAAAATATGAAAATTTTATGCAAATGATGAGGGGTAGATCAATTAATTTAAAGCAAACATAAATGTGATGGTTTAAGTTTATATTTATGTATTTTGTGATGGCTTTGGCATTGTTGGACATTCCAAACAATCCAGCTCTAAAAAATCCGGCACGATAAAATATGTTATTATATTTTCAATGGTTTGTAGCTTTTTTTATCGGCATTCCATCTCCGCCAAAAGCCCACCCCATCCTACATATATACACACAATTGGGAAAATATGTGAAATAAAAAATTTTACTTTTTCTTTTTCATTTTCAAAGTGAAAAGTATAAATTAAAATATTTCAATTGACTAACACAACACCCATCTTTTATAGAAATCAATGTGGTTTTTTTATCTTTTTTTAGCATTAAGGGAATATGATTTCGGAAAACAAAACTAAAATGTAGATTTTGTAATTGCAACCATTTTCAAGGTGTGCTTTTCTAATCAGTTGGAACGACAATGGCCTTGAAGTTTTTAATACTGTCATTTATGAAATAAATAGTGTCCCCATCTATCTTTTCAATTGAGGAAAAACCTACCCGTTGTACATTACACATAATTAAGTATGTATATATATGTGCGTGTGTTCGCACGCACAAGCTTCATGATGCTTATAGTTGATTTATCATATTTATAAGAGTTTTTCGAGGAAAAAATTAATTGAGGCTCAATTCTAATTTTGTACAACTAATAGAAATAGCAAACAAAGTGCAAGAAAAACTATATTCAGTGACACTAATTTTTGTATATAGTGACACTAATTAGTGTCATGACATAACTTACCCACACTTATCAAAATGTAGTGAGTTGCATTACTAAATTGATGTCACAATTTCTTTATGACACAAAAGCTATGTGTAGGTAAACTTGATTTAGTGACTGATAAGTAGGAAATTGTGCATAATTTTAATTGATAAAATTGTATTTTTAATGCAATTAATTCGTGTGCACTCTCTATTTCATACTTATTTAATGTTTCGACAAGAACTACTTCCTTTTTGTTTTTGTGGATATTTGCAGCACTTCTGGATAATTTTATACAATAATCCACATAAGCCCAAGAAGTTTATGGGCTGAAATAGTTTTGAACTTAATTAATTAATTAAGCCCAAAACTTAATTGAAGCCCATAAATGAAATTAGGGCAAAATGACAAGTATAAAAGGAAGATTGAAGGCAAGCAGGAGATTCATTCTGGAATTGAGGGTGCCAACAACGAAACAAAGGGAGAGACTCCAGGAGACAGGGAGAGAGAGCAAGGGGACAGATTCACAGAGTCTTTTGTGGATTTGGGTTTATTCCTCCCTTCTTATCTTTGTTTTAATGTCTTTCATTTGGATGATTTCAATTTGTAGACACGTGATGTGTAACTAAATTTTATATTCCGGTTTAGGGAATGTTTGAACCCTATTTCAATATTATGTGATTTATATTTTCGTGACACTATATTGATTTAATTTGTGCGAATTTATTATGTTGATGGGTTGAATTGATTTATAATATATATATTGTTAATTGTGACTGATCACCCCAATTGATAGTTTATATGTTTAGGGCTAGGGTTTAAATTACAATCCGTAATTGTTGTGATCTTGAACCCGTCTGTAGCAACTAATAATTTATATTATTAGAATCAACATAATTCAGGATTAATTGAATCGAGCGTATGAATTCAATAACCTGCCTACCCTATTATCCTAATTGATAATGCATTTAACAAATTAAATCCAAAGAGCGTATTTTGGACTGTTCGATTAAATAGGTTAATTAGAGAGCTTATTCTAATTAATTACACTTAAGGGATAAAACGAATCAACAGAGCTTGTTGTTGGTTTAGGGGTAGGAATTCCACAATTAAATTAATAATGTGTTGCATAATCATATGATTTGGAATAGGGGGAAAACTGAACCATAAATCGGAATTGATTCCTATTACTGTCTGCTTTTTGTTTAATTACTTGATTTTTATTTATTAGAGTAGATTTTATTTTATTAGTTTAGTAAACAAAATTCATCAACATCCCCCCCCTTTTATTTGCATTCGTAAATTAGCATAAAAAGATATACAAATAATTCAACCGTTCTATGTGGGATCTACCCTTACTTCCCACTACTACAAAATAGTAGAGGAAAGCGAGGTAAAATAAAATAATTAATTTTGACGTGCCCCGACAGCACGGTCAAAATTTTGGCGCCGTTTCCGGGGAACGGTGTGAATTTATTTGTGATATTTATTTTTGTTAATTTTCGTGTGTTTTTTTATCTCTTGCTGAAAATTGAAGCTGCCAGTAGATTTCACACTGGGTGACCCAGTGTGAACTGTACGAGTTTATTTTTCAGCGAATTTTGCTCCAGCAGATTTCACACTGGGTCACTGTACGAGTTTATTTTTTCAGCAAATTTTGTTTTTCGTTTTTTTCGTGGAATTCTCCCTTTTTCGTTCTTACTGATTCCTTGCAGTGGTGAATGATCACACGGTCCAATCGAAACAAAGAATTGCTGTTTGACCCCGAAATTACAAGAAGAGACCGAGTTCGCCGACGACAAGCAAGAGAAGCTAGGGAATCATCTAGTCGATCACATTCCCCTGGAAGGCTAGATTTTGGTGTGTTGGAGGAATCCGTGGCCCCTTCCTTGAACTCTCCCGCAGCTGATTTTATTGATTTTGAATCTGAAATTAGGGAAGGAACAATGAAAGAAGCCCAACGCACGCTGAAAGAACTTGCAAACCCCGAGCTAACTCAACAATCCCTATGCATTAGACTCCCTAACATTGAGGCTAATAATACCTTTGAACTTAAATCTGGACTAATTCATTTGTTACCATCTTTTCATGGCCTTGCAGGTGAAGATCCCCATAAGCACTTAAAGGAATTCCATGTCGTGTGTTCCAGCATGAAACCAGTAGGGGTAACCATAGAACAAACCAAATTACACGCGTTCCCTTTCTCTTTGAAGGATACCGCAAAGGACTGGCTTTACTATCTTCCATCAGGTTCTATCACCACATGGGCTGGCATGGAACGTACATTTCTCCAAAGATATTTTCCAGCATCTAGGGTTGCCAATCTAAGAAAGGAGATATGTGGTGTACGACAACTACACGGAGAGACCCTTTATGAATATTGGGAATGGTTCAAGAAGTTGGTTGCAAGCTGCCCACAACACCAAATTAGTGAGCAACTCCTAATTCAATACTTTTATGAGGGCCTGGCAATGATGGACAGGAACATGTTTGATGCAGCCAGTGGTGGAGCACTTGTGGATAAGACCCCTGCAGCAGCAAAAGAGTTAATTTCAAACATGGCAGCTAACTCACAACAGTTTGGCAATCGTGACACATCATATAGACTGGTGAAAGAGGTAAATGATTCTTCACTTCAAAATCAATTAAATGAACTTACATCTTTTGTTAGACAGATTGCCACAGGAAAACCATGTAAAATCTGTGAGACTACCGATCATACCACCGACGATTGTAAGATCCTTAATGAGGCCAATTCGAATACTGGGAATTTCCAAGGGAGAAGAAACGACCCCAATTCGAATACTTACAACCCAGGGTGGAGAGATCATCCAAATTTTCGGTGGGAAAATTCATACAATGGACCACAACCTGAACAAGCTCGTCCACCACCACAACAAAGAGGCCAATTCTTTCAAAAACAGCAATCAAAACAGAGCTCTACTGCAACCTTGGAGGAAATGATGAAAAATCTAACCTCCAACACGGTGCAATTTCAACAAAACATGCGACAATTCCAGCAAGAAACTCAATCTAGCATCAAAAATCTTGAAACACAAGTGAGCCAGCTAGCCGCCACCGTAAGTCGCCTGGAGAATCAAAAAGTGGGAAATTGCCTTCTCAGCCTGAGATAAATCCAAGAAATGTAAGTGCTGTTACCCTAAGGAGTGGAAAGCAACTTGGAGAGCTTAACAAGCCCAGGTTCGCTGTGAAAGACGCAAAGGAAAAGAAGGTTGACGCTGAAGACACTGACACTGGATCACCCAGTGTGGAACCTGCTGTACAACTAGACACTGGGATGCCCAGTGTGAAACTGTCTACCCACGGGAATAAGGTAAATCAACCTACTTCTTCTCTTATTAAAACTAATCCGTTGCCTTTTCCATCTAGAATTCACAGGGGTACAAATGAGGATAAAGAGAAACAGGTTCTTGATATTTTTCGGAAGGTGGAGATTAACATACCATTAATTGACGCTGTCAAGCAAATCCCGAGATATGCAAAATTCCTCAAAGACTTGTGCACAAACAAACGTAAATTAAAGGGAAACAAGAAGGTACTCATGGGAGAAAATGTCTCGGCAATTTTTCAAAAGAAACTTCCCCAAAAGTGAAAGGACCCAGGTATGTTTGTGATCCCTTGTAGAATTGGAAATGTTAGGATTGAGAAAGCTATGTTGGATTTGGGGGCCTCAATAAATGTTATGCCACGTTCAATATATAATTCTTTGAATTTGGGAATATTGAAAAATACTGGGGTAGTTATTCAATTGGCTGACCGTAGCAGTGCCTATCCAGATGGGATAATTGAGGATGTTCTGGTACAAGTTGGTGAACTTGTATTCCCTACTGATTTTTATGTCCTTGATATGGAGGGTGACCCTTCCATTGCCACACCTATATTGTTGGGGAGGCCATTTTTGAACACCTCCCAAACAAAGATAGATGTTCGGGAAGACACCCTCACTATGGAATTTGATGGTCAAATGATTAAATTTAATATTTATGATGCCATGAAATTTCCAGATGATGTTGGGGCTGTATTTGCTGTTAGTATTATTGACCCTCTTGTGCAGGAAGTATTTGAGTTAAATTGCAGGGATGAACTGGAGGTTGTATTGACTAAGAGCTTGGATGGCGACAAGAATGAGATTTTTGAGTTACATTGTGGATTAACCGAAATTGTAGCCACACTCCAAATAGCTCGCCCACTTTCACCCAGGTATGAGGTAAGCTTCATCAAGTTACCTGAATCTAATCCAAAGATTTTACCCTCTATTTTGCAGGCACCTGTACTAGAACTGAAACCTCTTCCTGATCACTTGAAGTATGTTTACCTTGGGGAGAATGATACTTTGCCTGTTATTGTCTCGGCAAAATTAAGTAGAATTCAGGAGAAGGCGCTAGTGGATGTGATAAAGAAGAATAAAGAAGCTATTGGATGGACCATAGCCGATATACATGGAATCACCCATCCCTGTGTATGCACCGGATTCTCCTAGAAGATGAATCCAAACCCACCAGAGAAGCACAACGCCGGTTAAATCCTCCAATGATGGAAGTGGTCAAGAAGGAGATTCTTAAACTTTTAGATGTTGGAATAATTTATCCAATTTCAGATAGTAAGTGGGTGAGCCCTACTCAGGTGGTACCAAAAAAATCTGGAGTAACTGTAGTCGAAAATAAAGAAGGTGAGGTAGTACCAACACGAATACAAACTGGTTGGCGGGTTTGTATTGATTATCGTAAGTTGAATGCAATGACCCGAAAGGATCATTTTCCCCTCCCCTTTATAGATCAAATGCTTGAAAGACTTGCCGGTCACTCTTATTATTACTTTTTAGATGGTTTTTCAGGATATTTTCAGATTGCAATTGCCCCGGAGGATCAAGAGAAGACAACATTCACATGCCCCTTTGGAACATTTGCTTATCGAAGGATGCCCTTTGGTCTTTGCAATGCTCCCGCGACATTTCAAAGGTGTATGGTGAGCATATTTTCTGAATTTGTCGGTAATATTATTGAAGTCTTCATGGATGATTTTAGCGTCTATGGCAATTCCTTTGAAATTTGTCTTGATAACCTCACTCTAATTCTAAAAAGATGTGTAGAAACTAATCTTGTGCTTAATTGGGAAAAGTGTCATTTCATGGTAGAACAATGTATAGTTTTAGGACATATCGTCTCATTGAAAGGAATTGAAGTTGATAAATCTAAAATTGACCTTATTAGTGCTTTACCTTACCCCGCGAGTGTACGGGAAGTTTGTGCTTTTCTTGGACATGCAGGATTTTATCGGAGATTTATCAAGGATTTTTCCAAGATTGCTGCACCCTTATGCAAATTGCTGCAAAAGGATATGGAATTCCAGCTGAATGACGAAAGTAAGGCAGCATTTGACAAACTGAAAGAGCTTCTAACAACACCACCCATAATTCAACCGCCAAATTGGGATTTACCATTTGAGATCATGTGCGATGCAAGCGATTATGCGGTTGGGGCAGTATTGGGACAAAGAATAGGAAGAGCAGCACATGTGATATATTATGCATCAAAAACTTTGAACCCAGCACAAGCGAATTACACTACAACTGAAAAGGAGCTTCTAGCTGTAGTTTTTGCTTTGGAAAAAATTCGCTCTTATTTACTAGGTACTAAAGTTATTGTTTTCTCTGACCATGCAGCTCTCAAATTCTTACTGTCCAAAAAGGAGGCGAAACCAAGACTCATAAGGTGGATTTTGTTACTCCAAGAGTTCAATTTGGAAATAAGGGATAAGAAGGGAACCGAGAATTTGGTAGCTGACCACCTAAGCCGTTTAGTGCTTAAGGAAGAAGATGGACCCCTATCAGAAAGTTTTCCTGGGGAGCAATTGCTTGCAGTATCGAATTTTGGACAGCAACAGACCACACTGGGTCATCCAGTGTCAGATTTCATGCCAAATTCGGAATAGCAACAGGCCACACTGGGTCATCCAGTGTCAGATTCCGTGCCGAATTCGGAACAGCAGCAGATCACACTGGGTCATCCAGTGTTAGATTCTGCAACTCCTTGGTATGCTGATTTAGTCAATTTTCTTGTAGCTAACGTTTTTCCTGTAGGTTGGAATAGGGCACGAAGGAACAAACTCAAGAGTGATGCAAAGTTTTTTGCATGGGATGACCCATATTTATGGAAACATTGCTCTGATCAAGTCGTTATAAGGTGCGTGCCTGAAACTGAATTTCATTCGATATTAATGTTTTGCCATTCCCGTGCATGTGGAGGCCATTTTGGAGCAAAGAGAACAGCACACAAGGTCTTGGAAAGTGGATTTTATCGGCCTTCTTTGTTTAAAGATGCTTACAATTTTTGCAAGACTTGTGATAGATGTCAAATGACAGGTAACATTTCCAAGAGGAATGAAATGCCCCAGCAATTAATCATGGTTTGTGAAATTTTTGATGTTTGGGGAATGGATTTCATGGGGCCATTTCCTTCTTCCTATGGAAACATTTTTATTTTACTTGCTGTCGATTATGTATCCAAATGGGTGGAGGCTAAGGCCACTCGGACTAATGATTCCAGAGTTGTTGCAGGCTTTGTGAAGGCTAACATTTTTGCCAGGTTTGGAATTCCACGGGCCATAATAAGTGATAGAGGGACACATTTTTGCAACAGAACTGTCGAAGCTCTACTGAAGAAGTATGGAGTACTACACAAAATGTCTACACCCTACCATCCTCAAACTAATGGACAAGCTGAGACCTCTAATCGAGAAATTAAAGCCATTCTAGAGAAAACAGTTCAACCAAACCGTAAGGATTGGAGTTCAAGGCTCGACGATGCTCTCTGGGCATATCGAACAGCTTATAAAACGCCAATTGAAATGTCTCCCTACAGGCTGATATATGGGAAGGCGTGTCATCTGCCAGTGGAGTTGGAGCATAGAGCCTATTGGGCAATCAAGAAATGTAATATGGACCATGATGAAGCAGGAGTGCACAAGAAATTGCAACTACAAGAACTTGAAGAATTGCGAAATGAGGCCTTTGAAAATGCATTAATCTACAAAGAAAGATCAAAAGCTCTCCATGACGCAAAAATTTCTAGAAAAACATTTTCTGTTGGTGAAAAAGTCTTGCTTTATCATTCCCGACTTAAATTATTCCCAGGTAAATTACGTTCACGATGGATTGGACCTTTTGTCATTACTAATATGTTTTTTAATGGTGCAGTAGACATTCAGAGCCCGAAAACTGGAAAAATTTTTAGAGTTAATGGACATCAACTTAAGCCTTACTTTGAAGGGTTTCGTGTCGTGAATTTAGACGAGCAAACACTTGAAGATCCGGTACAATCCTAAGAGGGAAGTATGTCGAGCCAACGACATTAAACAACGGCACTACATGGGAGGCAACCCATATATATCTGTTTCAAAAAAAAAAAATTTGACCATTTGGTCGTCCAAATTAAAAAAAAAAAAAAAAGAAAATTTGACCATTTGGTCGTCCAAATTAAAAAAAAAAATAAAAAAAATTAAAATTTGAAATGGATTAACCCTAATCCTTCCGATCCTAACTTTGCCATTCTTTACACAAACACACAAGAACTCCCAGCCGCAGCCGCAGCCGCCCCGCCGTCGCAGTCGCGCCGTCGCTGTCGCAGCCGCCCCGCGTCCCAGTCGCAGCCGTGAGTTGCCACGCCGTCGGTGTTCCTCCCACTCCCGCATCGCAGTCGCAGCCGCACCGTGTCCCAGTCACAGCCGCAGCCGCCCCGTGTCCCAGTCGCAGCCGTGAGTCACCACGCCGTCGCTGTTCCTCCCACTCCCGCGTCGCAGTCGCAGCCGCACCGTGTCCCAATCACAGCCGCAGCCACAGCCACCCCTCGTCCCAGTTGCAGTAGCGAGGCGCCCCGCATCGCACTCACAGACGCCTCGCGGCCTCTGCCGCACCACTGCTATCGCCCGCTGTCGCAGCCGCGAGCCGCCCCGCCGTCGCAGTCGCAGTCGCCACTCCGTCGCTGTTCCTCCTCCTAATTTCTTCACCATTGATGGTGAACAGAACGCATGGTAAGGATACTGTCCCACCGCCCCGACGTTCCAATCGTCTATTGTGGCTCCGACGCCCTAAATTGAGTCCGGGTAAAGTTATTGAAATAGAGGATGAGCTGACACCGCCATCATCCCCCACTGCCGAAGCAGGCCCAGCTGGTCGGGCTCAAGTATCTCTCCCCACTGCAGAACCAGCACCACCAGATTGCGCAGCCGAACCACCGAGGCCACCTCGTCGACATCCACGACGACCCTAATCAGTCCTCTCGGCGGGGACCTAGACGACATCATGTGCCGAGAGACCCAGAACCAGCGCCAGCTCAATTCCCGAACCGCCATAACATCCAATTTTCAGACCTGCAGCAATTTGAGAGGTACTGTAAGCTTATCAAACGATCCATAAAACCCACTGTCTATTTGGATGAACTTATTTTGCAGCAGTTAGGCCTATATGATGATGTTATTCGCCTACTTGATGTTGTGGGTTTCCGTCATATTGTAATGGGGAATTGGGAAGTGTATGAAGATTTAACTTATGAATTTTTCTCTTCACTAATGTTGGTGGATCCGGAGGATCGAGATAGTTCATTGACATTCCGGTTGGATGGACGAGATTTTGTATGGCCATTTGAGACATTAGCACGATGTTTGGGTTTGTTGGTTGATATTGTGGGTGGAGGTTTGTTTGATGTTGATGCATTTTGGAATCTAATTACATGTGATGCTGCATCGTACACCGCTGGCGCTTCAAAGGCAAGTCTTATTCGTAACCCGGTGCTTCGCTACATTCAGCGATTATTATCTTACACTGTTACAGGGCGCTACACGAATCGTAATGTAGTTGAGGTACTAGAGCTGATGATACTTAATTCTATGGTTACGGGGTATCGTCGCTGTTTTGATGGGAATTTTCAGGACAGATTATTAGCGGTTAAGTCGACAAAAGACCCAATTGTTATTGGAGGATTGGTCACTGCTATTGCCGAACATGAGGGAATTGATCTTAGTACACGCTTTCCTATAGGGCGTGTTGAGCGGTTGGATCGAGAACTTTTGGAGAGAATGGGAGCTTTATCCCAAATGGAGGGACAATTTATGTGGAGGATATCAGAGTCCGAATTTCTGGCATTACCCAATCCTGCCTACACGACTCCCGTCGGGACAAATTTGAGTATGGACTTCGAATCTTTTCCCCAAGACCTGCTGAGCAGCCACCGGCGAATATAGTTTATCATGATCGAGACGTACGTGCTCGAATTAGGCAGCTGGAACAGGAGCTCGCTGCCACCTCACGTCGGATGACCTCACGACGACCCTCTTCCTCATCCCGGTGAACGGTGACTCCTTTCCCACACTTTATGCTTCTTATTATTTTCTTTCATGGTTTTGGAGCATGCTATTGATGTTGGTATGGGGAGGAAATAAATGCATACATGTGGTAAATAGGGGATGCTTTCAATGATGAAAATGATGATAACTTGATATTTACTTTCTAAAGTTCAAATTGACTCTATGTGGCAAGTGTGATTGACTGATATAGTTTTACAAAGTTGTCTCTTTAAGCCTACGGTTGAGTTACCTTTTGCATGTTTGATTTGATACACAACCCGATTATTAAAGTGAGTTTTGAGCCTGTGAGCATGATTTTTATACATGATGCTCTTTTCCTTCATGTGGGATTATCACACTCAGTTGTTCATTCTAGAACTTGCTCGGTTATGCTTTTTGGAATTACTGTTTTGAGTTATTACATGTTAGATGATAAGGGCATTTAGGACACCATATTTGAGCCTTTTGCATGAACCACCGCCATAATTGATCTTTTAGAATACCCCGTTGAGCCTTGGATACTTTCTCTTGCTTCACCATCCATAACCATATCTTGTCATGAACCACACCTTTATAACTGTTTTGAATATTTGTGGATTACACTCCTAACAAATTAAGTGAGAATAAAGATAGCATGTTTATCATCCGTCTCATAGGGGCTTACTTGCTGGTTATTGATACATTCCATTTTACTATGCTATGTTGCTGCCCCAAAAAAAAAAAAAAAAAAAAATTCGTGGGGGTGGCAGAATAGATACCACCACTTTTGGTATTTGCTGCCTTCTCCGAAAAAAAAAAACACAAAAAAAAAAAATCGTGGGGGTGGCAGAATAGATACCACCACTTTTGGTACTTGCTGCCTTCTCCGAAAAAAAAAAAAGGGGGCAAATGCACAACAAATAGAGTTGGGAAAATATATACTAGCACCTATAAGTGTAAATTCGTTAGAGTACTTTAAATCCACAAATATTCATAAACAAGTTTAGCCAAACTTCCTTTAGAATTTCACCTCTTTAATTTTACCTTGAACTACAATCACATTATACCCCGGGAAGACCCTTTGATTTCATTAAAACTCAATTGACAGCTAGTGAAAATTAGGTATCCGAGCAAGCTTATGGTAAATGACATACTCTGTGTTGATATGAGTGACTTGAATATATCATCCTATTATACACTTGAGTGAAATGAGTTATCCTGATGTGAGGGTATTAAATCATTACATGTGTGAGATTAACTTAATTATTGGGTGATGATGAGACACTTTAGGATCAATATCTGTTATGAAACACTTGCCGATTGAGTTAAATTTGTCTTGTGAAAGTACATGAGTTGAGATATCTTGAGACTGAGCATAGCTCTCCCTGTTCAACTATAAGCCTGCTTTTATTATATATTTGCTTGAGGACAAGCAAATGTTTGAGTTTGGGGATATTTGATAAGTAGGAAATTGTGCATAATTTTAATTGATAAAATTGTATTTTTAATGCAATTAATTCGTGTGCACTCTCTATTTCATACTTATTTAATGTTTCGACAAGAACTACTTCCTTTTTGTTTTTGTGGATATTTGCAGCACTTCTGGATAATTTTATACAATAATCCACATAAGCCCAAGAAGTTTATGGGCTGAAATAGTTTTGGACTTAATTAATTAATTAAGCCCAAAACTCAATTGAAGCCCATAAATGGAATTAGGGCAAAATGACAAGTATAAAAGGAAGATTGAAGGCAAGCAGGAGATTCATTCTGGAATTGAGGGTGCCAACAACGAAACAAAGGGAGAGACTCCAGGAGACAGGGAGAGAGAGCAAGGGGACAGATTCACCGAGTCTTTTGTGGATTTGGGTTTATTCCTCCCTTCTTATCTTTGTTTTAATGTCTTTCATTTGGATGATTTTAATTTGTAGACACGTGATGTGTAACTAAATTTTATATTCCGGTTTAGGGAATGTTTGAACCCTATTTCAATATTATGTGATTTATATTTTCGTGACACCATATTGATTTAATTTGTGTGAATTTATTATGTTGATGGGTTGAATTGATTTATAATATATATATTGTTAATTGTGACTGATCACCCCAATTGATAGTTTATATGTTTAGGGCTAGGGTTTAAATTACAATCCGTAATTGTTGTGATCTTGAACCCGTCTGTAGCAACTAATAATTTATATTATTAGAATCAACATAATTCAGGATTAATTGAATCGAGCATATGAATTAAATAACCTGCCTACCCTATTATCCTAATTGATAATACATTTAACGAATTAAATCCAAAGAGCGTATTTTGGACTGTTCGATTAAATAGGTTAATTAGAGAGCTTATTCTAATTAATTACACTTAAGGGATAAAACGAATCAACAGAGCTTGTTGTTGGTTTAGGGGTAGGAATTCCACAATTAAATTAATAATGTGTTGCATAATCGTATGATTTGGAATAGGGGGAAAACTGAACCATAAATCGGAATTGATTCCTATTACTGTCTGCCTTTTGTTTAATTACTTGATTTTTATTTATTAGAGTAGATTTTATTTTATTAGTTTAGTAAACAAAATTCATCAACATCCCCCCCCCTTTTTTATTTGCATTCGTAAATTAGCATAAAAAGATATACAAATAATTCAACCGTTCTCTGTGGGATCGACCCTTACTTCCCACTACTACAAAATAGTAGAGGAAAGCGAGGTAAAATAAAATAATTAATTTTGACGTGCCCCGACAGCACGGTCAGTGACACTTTTAACAAATGCGTTGTAACATTCGAATATGGTGACGCTACTTTTTTGTCACCATCTTAGAAGTCCATGGATTTTTTTTTTGCCCCACCTTGCTGACGCTAATCACTAATTGTATCATAAAATCGCCAATGCTTTCAATGTCATGAGTTACTAAATTAGTGATTCTATTCAAAAAATAAGTGTCTTTGAAATATCAACGCTTATTAAAATTAGTGTAATTATATTTACAATACAATTAGAATTAGTGTCATACAATTAATAACGATTCCTAAAAAAATGTCATTTAATGTGCAACTCACTAAAGTTAGTGTGTCTAATATAGCAACAGTTTTTTTTTAATGTACTCAAATTGGTAACATTAATTACAATTAAAGTCATTATGAATTCTGGTGCCAAGAGATAATATCAACATTTAATTCGAACTAGAGACTTGTCTTTATTTATCAAATATAGTTTCTGTTTCTTTCTTGATTTAATTTCTTTAATGCAGTTTATCTCTTCTTTCACATTTGGGTCCCACAAGATTGTTTATAAATATTATATTTTATCTTATGCTAGATTGCCACCTGTGAAATGCACTAGATATAATATATTTTGTTAAATTAAGATATATGATGAAATTTATTATAATACTGTAAAAAAAATACATAACTCATAATCTATATAAATATTAATTCATTTGAAATATAATTATTTTACGTTTTATTATATTATTATTTTTTAAAAAGTTATCTTATGAAAATAATAAATGGCACAAAATTTTCAAATTAAATTATAAATTTAAATCCAACACAAATTGTCTTTCAATCTATAGTTCCTTAAATTTTATAATAAATATTTAAACTCAATAAAACATATTAAGGTGAAACAATAGATTATATGAATTAAAAAATATTTTACTTTTATTTTAATGTAAAATTATTTAATATCTTTATATTTGTATGCATATATTTATATACAAATTTAATCCACTATTTATTGAAATTCAGTAAAATTTCAAAATAAAAAATAAATAATTCAATCCATAAAAAACTATATTCTATCCATAAAAAAAAAATATATAAGTATATATACACATCATATTTGAAACTTTATAATATATTTTATTATATTAATAATATAGGACAAAATTATTATTAGTATTATTATTATTATTATTATTATTATTATTATTATTATTATTATTATTATTATTATTATTACTATTATTATTATTATTATTATAAAACTTACATAATTATTTTATATGTCAATCATATTTATATAAGTATTATGTGATTTGATTTTTTTATATTATAGTGCATTATCATTTTTCAAATATTATATTTATTAAATAATAAATTGCACGACTTTTCAAAGTGAATTTAGAGCATCCCCAACTCAATACAAAAATTTCAACTCATAAAAACTATTAAGGTGGAGAAATTATTATATATATATAAAAATTAAATGTATAATTATTTTATTTTATAAAATATTTATAATTTCATATAAAATTTATATAAACAAATACATATATTATCTATTCAAATCCAACACATATATCAAAATAAAAATAAATAATTTGTTCTATAAAAAATTATATTATATCCATAAGAAATTATATATCATATTTTAAATATAATTATTTATTTTAAAATATGCAATATTGGTGTTTTAAATTTTGAAATATTGGTGTTTTAAAATTTGAAATATTGGTGTCAAATTAAAGATCATGAAAAGAGGATTAATTTGACATATCATACATAAAAATAAATTTAAAATGAAAAAATTATTTATGTTTTTAAATTTTAGTAAAACATAAACAATAGAAGAGAGAGATAATACACATGTGAAGAAAAGAGAGGAAATCTCACCATTTTTTTTAAAGTATAGAAGATTGTTATAGTTTAATTTTTTAATTTATTTAATTAAATAATTCTACAAAATTTTATGGAGTAACATGATACAACTCTTCTTTTATATTAAGTATAGATTTAAACTTTATCAATATACACCATGTATACATAATCACATTATCAATAAATTAAGTTACACATGTCGTGTATTGATAAAATTAAAACATAAGTTGAAACACAAATTGAAGTAGAGGATTCGAATCGGATTAGGATATAACCTATGTCAACAACTATAAGAATGGGAATAGAAGAAAAAACACTAAAAATAAAGATAATAATGATTTTTGGTTAATGTATTAGCATTGAAGATTCTTTATAATATTTTTACAATTTTCTAGAAATATATATGATAAGCAGGTTTATTACATTGGTAAAATAAAAAGAAATTTTAATACAAAATAAATAAAGATGATCTATACGACAATATTTAGAATTACTTTAATTCTCAAATATACCTTTATTTTTTTTGAAACTGAAATGTTTTCAAAACAGTATTTTTGGAAAATGACATTTTGTTTTCTTAATTAATCAGTTTATATTAATTAATTTTTAGAAATACTTATTCACGTCTTTGTATTGTTTCCAAATCATTCTATTAATTCAAATACTTTTAAATCAACAAACATACATAAATTATCACAAGAAGTCTTCGTATTTGGCATATTTATGTAACTATTTGTAATATAAAACTTTAAAATGGATTCATTTAAAATTTTGAATTAAAAAGATACTTTAAAATTAGATTAAATTTATGGTTTTTATTGAATAAACATTACACCAATTATTTTCTCCATAACTTATCAAAGTACTTGATGGAGATCAATATGCTTTGTCCTTGTTGGCTCGCTGCAAATCGGTAAGGCCTGTTGAGCTGGCGTGTTTTACTCCTGGGCTATTTCTTATTTTCTTCTATTAGTTTAATTGTTCAATTTTTACATTTTGTGGGTGTTTATTTGTTATTTGCAAAACTTTGGACTAAGTATTTAAGTTTTGGAAATAATAGAAAAGCCTCCACAAAATGTAAAAATTGAACTATTAAACTAATAGCAGAAAATGAGAAATAGCCCAGGAGTAAAACACGCTAGCTCAATAGTTCTTGCCGGGTTTGCAGCGATCCAAGCTAGCCAAGAAGGACAAAGCATATTGATCTGCATCAGTACTTCACTTTATATGAACCCTGTGGAGTTCAATTAATGTCAAAGAAAAAACAAAAAAAAAAAAACTAAAAATCTTAATAAAAAGGGTAAAAGAAAAACAAATTGTTAGAAAGAAAGGTATCTTCCTTTATTTAGATACTATTGAGCCATTTCTGGTCGCTTAGCCTTTTCGTATAGTCGTTTTTGGTCGGCTTAGCCTTTTCGTATTTATTACTGCTTTTTTTTTTTTTTCTCACACCCCAAAAATATGTTGGCAAAAAAAAGGACATTGTCGTGCTGAAAAATACACCACACATATCAACATCATCGATATAATTTTCTAAGCATCATGAAGAACAGCACGTGGAACCTGTCTTGTGCACACCAACGTTTATAATATCTTTTAGTTAAAAGATATTTCCTTCTAGCTTGTTTCCTTTTGTTTGTTATGTAACCACTCGATATATGGCATGTGTCCTACTCTATGTTCTAGATCTTTCCACTAGCTCATATAAATAGGCTTAACACTAGGATATCTACTACTGTATTAAAACCATTATTTCATTGATAAAATAATATAGTAGTTGCTTTCTTGATTTGGACTAAGATATCTTGCTTTCCTTTTAATGGTATTAGAGACAGTGTAAAACCATGCACCATTTCCATTTCATCATTTTCAAATCATATCAAATACTATTTTTTATTATATTTATGTTCGTGATACAAAATTTACTTTAAGTGTCATAATAAATTTTAAAATGAAGAAATTCATAATAAAAAAATTAATATAACAAATTATCAAATATAAAACTTTGCAAAGAAATTATTGAAATTTATGTAGAGTTTGCTTGACTCTTAAAAATAAGATAGGGAGAAAATTATGTAGAAGCAACTTATGGACTTTTATATTGATCAAATTTGTGATATGAGTAAAGTGTGTTAATTATTAAAAACATTAATGGGTATACCAGTAAAAATATTTTACATAATCTAAATATATTAAACCAAATACCATATTACATATTAATATGAGATATTATGTATTGCAATTTTGCATAACAACGATATATTCTGCAGATTTAGACATGAAGATGTTGCTAAATTGGCGGGGTCTCCACCGACAATCACAACTGTTTTCTCTGTCTTTCTCTCTCTCCTTCTCTCTCTCTCTCTCCCTCTCTCTCTCTCACACTTGTATCTCTCTCTTCTCTCTTGTTGCTGGGCTTGAAGTTCTTGATTATGTGACCATCTCTATGGTGAGTGTCTTGGATTTATAGATGAAAGATGATCACAGAGGGTTTCAATTATGTGGGCTGAGGATGTCATTATGAATTCTGGTGCAGGAGATAATATCAGCATTGAATTCAAACTAGAGACTAGTCTTTATTTTTTAGATACAGTTTTGGGTTCTATCTTGATTAATTTCTTTATTGCAATTTATCTCTTATTTCACATTTGGGTCCCACAACATTCTCTATTATATTTTGTATTTTATCTTAAATTTCAACTTTACCAATACACACCATGTATACATAACAACATTATCAATAAATTAATTTTCACATGTCTTGTATTAATAAATTAAAACATAAGTTAAAGTACAAAATGAAGTAGAGGATCTGAATCGCATTAAAATATAACCTATGTCGATAACTATGTGAATGGGAATAGAAGAAAAAAAATTAAAAAATGATAATAACAATTTTTGGTTAATATATTAGCATCAAAGATTATTTATTATATTTTTACCATTTTCTAGAAACATATATGATAAGCAAGTTTATTACATTGGTAAAACAAAAATGAATTTTAATACAAAAAATAAATTAGACGATCTAAACTACAATGTTTGGAATGACTTCAATCCTCAAATATTCATTTATTTGAGGAAATTGAAATGTTTTCCGGACAATATTCTTGGAAAATGACATTTTGTTTTGTTAATTAAGCAATGTATATTAATTAATTTTCAGAAACACTTATTTTACGTCATTCTATTGTTTCCAAATTATTCTATTAATACAAATACTTTTATATCAACAAAAATACATAAATTATCACAAGTAATCTTCGTATTTGGCATATTTATGTAAATATTTATAATGTAAAACTTTAAAATGGATTTATTTGAAATTTTAAATAGAATTAGATTAAGGGTGCCCTATTCATATCACGAACCTTTAAACATACCCCGAAATCTAAATATATCCATATAAAATTAATCATTCTTTTCTTTTTGCTAACTATATCCTATTTATATCCATTATACCATTGTAATAAAAAAATAAAAAAATAAAAGAGGAAACATAGGAAGGAAGATGAAATTCTTCAAATTTTCGATTGCCACCACAGCCGGAATGCCTCTATTCCGCCAAGCGCCTCTCTCACTCTCTTCTTCTCATATTTTCTCTTCTAGTATTTAATAGATTTCCATTTTCCATTTTCCTTCGTATGTGTTCACGATGTTTTGCCCATTTTTAGGTTGGCCATACAAATTTGGTGTTGGGAAAATTAGCTTCGGCATCGCCAGCAATTTTAGGGGATTTTCGAAAGCAAACACAGCCGGAGAGTGTGTCAACACCTAGCCAGCAAAGGCCAAAAGATGACATCGGAGGTGGAGCTGTGGCCGCTGGTGGCCGACTTGCCTCTTAAATTGCCTCTTCCTTTCCCCATATTTGAACTGAAAAACGGCAGTCAGTCGTCATGGAATATGAGCAGGGAAGCCCCAAGCCACTGCTGCTCGCCTCGACACTAACCTTGACTCTATCGATATCCATTCTATCCGCCTACCCCGAGGCGAAGACTTCGGCATCATCAGGTATGAATGCACACAAATTACAGCATTGACTGTTTTTGCACTTGTTGTCGATTGATTTTTCGAGGCAAAAAGTAATGATGAGGATTTTGCGAAGGAGAAGTCGTTGGAGTTCGAAGAGGGTTTTGGGAACATAATAGTGGTGGAAACTTTTTTCGTGTGGTTCCCAAAGAGAAGTACGATAAACTGGAAGGAGTGGTTAGGAAAATCTACATTCAAATTCGGACAATTAATGGCTTCTTGATGCCTGTGGATCAGGATAATGGTAAAATCCTTGGATACTGCTTTATTGAGTATATTACACCTCAGGTAACATAATGAACTGGTTGCCCTTTATTCTTCACCCATTCCTTGTACTTATTTATGGAGAACTTCGATTTTAGGCATATCAATGAGATTTCTTGTGAGTAGATTTGGGATTTATTAGTATGCTGTTTGTTTTGTTGCTAACGGCCATATCTGCCTTGAGGGTCTTCATCGTGTTGTCTAAAACTTATTTGATATGAAGGATATAAAGCAGTAGAGGACATTGCTTCATGATGCTATCTCCTGTCCAAGTGCATAATTGGAGATTTACCCTTTGATTATAGATTTCCTTTGTAATTATTAGTAGGTAAATGTCTAGATGAGGAAATGGTAGAAATTTTATTATTTTCCATGTCATATTTACTTGACTCTGCTTGATTAAAATTGTTATTTCTTCCTTGTTATCTTGTTTATTTTTTAATAGAAGTGTTACAGCTAGTCAAAATTAACAGAATTCTGAAAAGATGACCAATAGATTGAGTAGAATCAATGAATTGTGTTGATTAGACATACTGTAGATGCAAATGTTAAATAACTCAATATATGATTAGATTCATCTCCATCCAAGAAACTGAATTTATTTATTTATTTTCTTTTTTTGTAGGAAGCTGAACTAGCTAAAGAGAAGACCCATGGCAACAAGTTAGATAGAATCTTAAACTGAGTCAGCAGGACTGCACAGCCATCATGAAAGTTTCCGCGGAGGCTGGAGAAGTGTTGATATAGTAGAGGTGTTATATGATTGATCCAAAAAGTCACGTAGGAATCCGAGTGTAGTAATGTACACTACTTTGATCCATAGTCGGTATTCGGAGAACATGTATAGGGATGCAATGGCCGTTGTTTGGGAAATGGAGGGTTCAAATTGCCTGCTTGATCTTCCAACCTATCTTGTAATGATAAAGCTTTACATTGGCATGAAAGATGTGTCAAGGATTGGTAGATATTTTTCTGAACTTAAGGAATCTAGCTTTGCACCTACGTATGATATATACAAGGAAGTGTTGGGGATTTATAAGGCCTCTGGGACGTTGGCCAAGTGTAAGGAGGAAGCTGGGATGGCTGGATTCAAGGTAGAGATTGAGAAATGATATGAAAGTATGTGTAATGTGTAGTTGTGTGAGAATTGTATCCGGAATTGCCATTGTGAATTTTTTGTATAATTTGTGAAGCAAGGCTTTTGATTTAAAACCTGCAACCATAATTTTCAAATTGCAATTCAAATAAGGGTATTTAAGTATTGGGTGGTGAAGAAATGAGAGAGTATGAGAAAAGAATAACATTATGTTAGTTTTAAATATATATATATATATATATATATAAAAGGGTATTTTAGTTAATTTAATTGTATTTAATTTTGTCCTAATTTTTTTAGGTGTATTTAAAGATTCCGAGGATGCGAATAGCCGCACTCTGAGATTAAATTTATGTTTTTCATTGGGAAAACATTACGCCAATTATTTTCTCAATAACTTATCAAGGTACTTCACTTATATGAACAATATGCAGTTTAATTAATGTGAAAGAAAAAAAAAACCCCATAATTAAAATGGAAAAAAGATAAAAAAATTTCATTAGAAAAAGGGGATCTTCCTGTAATTAGGTACTAGTTAGTCGTTTCTGGTCGGCTGGGCCTCATTATTGTATTTATTAACTTGTAATTTTTCCCCCCACAGTCCACGAATTAGTTGAAAAATATACAATGTGTCCTGGGCACACCAACATGGATAATATCTTTTAATTAAAATATATTTCCTAAGATTATTGCCTTTTATCTCTAATGGTCCACTGAATATATATCATGTATCTCTAAGTTTAGGTATTTAGCTTATATAAATAGGGTTAAGGGTAGGATTTCCACTATTATATTAAAATCATTATTTCATGAAAAAAACAATATATGTTGTTTTCTTGATCTGAACTAAGGCATCTTGCTTTTCTTTTATGGTATTAGAGCTGGTGTACAAAACAGACACCATTTCCTTTTCATCATTTTTAAATCATATCAAGTACTATTTTTTATTATATTTTTGTCCGTGACACAAAGTTTGCTTTTAGGATGTCTTAATAAATTATTAAATAAATAAATTCATTATAAAAAAATTAATATAACAAAATATAAAATATAAAAATTTGCAAAGAAAGTATTGAAATTTATGTTGAGTTTGCTTGATTCTTAAAAATATGATACAAAGAATTTTTTTTTCAAAAAAAATGATGGACTTTTATTTTGATCAAAACTGAGATATGAGTAAAGTGTGTAAATTATTGAAAACGTTAATGGGTATAACGGTCAATATTTTACATAATCCAAATATATTGAACCAAACACCACATTACATATTAATATGAGATATTGTATATTGCAATTGTGCATAACAACCATAAGATTGACACATAATACTGGATAATGAATCCTAGTATTAAGTATCAAATATTATTCCATCACGTAAAACAAACGAGTCATGTAGGTAAATATACGATATCTTTTAGTTAAAAAACTAATACTATTAAAGACTGAAAGTATTATATTTGTGAAAGTTATAATATTTTTAGGATAAAAGTAGCAACACTTTTAAAGTATAAAACTAATAAATAGTAACTATTTCTTATTAATAGAAAATGATATTTTCATGGAAAATATGTAATATTTTATATGTAAATAAGTAAAACATTTGATTAAACAAGCAATATTATATCCGATCTAACTTGCAAACTCAGCTGCACTTAACCAAATCAGGTTGCATGAATCCTAAAATTCATGCATGAGTTTTAGTCTTTATAAAAATGTTTTACTTATTCTAAAGAAAATGATTTTGTTTAATTATGAACTACGCGTAATTTTAACCAACGTTACTTTTAAAAGCAATTAATGAATTAAATATTTTTTCAAATAAAACATGGATTATATTTTTATCATCAGATTATGACATGATCACCATCATTATATGCGCCTCAGTGGAACTTGCAAACTCGGTTGCACCGAACAAAATCAGGTTGCATGAATCCTAAAATTCATGCATCGAAGTAGATATGTTGTAACCTTTATAAAGTGTTTTACTTATTCCATAGAAAAAGACTTTGTTTATTTATAAATGAAATATATCATATGGGTTAACTATGAAAAAAATTATAAATATACATAACATATAATTACAAAGTCAATTTTTTAAAGTAACTATAGAATTAAACATTTTTTTTTTCAAATACAATATCAATCATGTTTTTGTCATCAAATTATTGCACCATCATTAGAAGTTCCTTGATGAGAGCATGATAGATTCCCACTTATTCATCATTGTCGTCATCATCATCATGAATCGAGGGTGAAAGAAATGGTGTGTGCTTAGGGATGACATCACCAAGCTACATCCTAATGGTGGTAGTCCGTGTCATAATTTGATGTTGAAAATTAAGGTCAATACTATAATTAAAAAAAATCATAATTTATATTAAATATTGTTTAAAATTATCTTGCAATTGACTCATATGTAATAATTTTTCCAAACTTACATCATTCATTCCAAAACTATCAAGAAACTACGAATATTATCTATAATTAAATGTTATTAGTATCTTGATAGAATAAAAATATATAAAAACTATAAACAAATGATGAGAGGTATATCAACTAATTTAATGCAACCTAAATCTAATGGTTTAAATTCACATCTATGTCTTCTGCGATGGCTTTGGCATCACTAGAAATTTCAAACAATCCAACCCAAAAAAACCCGACACAATAAAGCCTGTTATTACCTTTCGAATGGTTTGGGGATTTATTTATTGGCATTCTATCTCAACCAAAAAGCCCTCTATTAAGGAAAATATGAAAAATAAAAAGTTATAATTTTTCTTTTCATTTTTTAAGTGAAAAGTAAAAACTAAAATGTTTCAACTTACTAAAATGAACCATCAAGGAGAATGACAATGAAATCAAGGTCTTAAGATGTAAAATTACATATTTAAAAGTTAAAGTTATTGTTTATATTTTATTTATTAAGTTGTAGGCTTTTATGGCCTAACTATGTTTTAAGATAACTCAATTTGTTGATTTAAGTTCAAGAATGAATTCGGGAGAATCAAGCCTCGAATAAATTTTATGTTATGAACCCATTTGGTGTTATGAAGTCCAACAAGTTATTATGATATCTATAAGCTCAAATTTCTTATATTATTTAGCATATTTCATGCACCATCTCATTTATTTTTTATTTATGTCAAATGATGATTCCAGAAATTAAGTCTTTGAATTCTATCAAATTTGCTCAATAAATTTTATATTATGTCTGAGCCCGTGTCTCATATTTAATTGGTAAACTCATGTCATTCATTTCTATTGTTTGCATTTTAAAGTACAATTGCATTTGAACCAAAGATTTAAGCACAATATATATACATGAAATTGGGCCTAAATCTTGAGCCCCAAGAAGACTTGGGCACGGTTCTCCAATTTCAAGTTCGGGTTCTAGAACCACCAGTCCTCGAAACCATGAAGGGTGGAATTGGAACCGATTTAGAATATATACAGTTTCGATTCTTGGTTTGGGTTCCTTTAATTTTTATTTTTAATTTATAGACCTGGAACCACTAGAGTAGAACCGGCATATAAATGGTTTTGGTTCTAATTTTTAGTTTCTTTACTTTCAAGTTACTTTAGTATTCCATGGCTACAAAGAATTTTTAGGTTCACTTATTTCGAGTTCAAAAAATCAAAATTTATAGCAATTATTCTTAGAAATACAAAAGTTTTATATGATACTCGAATATGAGTCTCGTATCTATAGTTCAAATTTTAGAGTATTTCTTGTTGTATTTTACAAGATATAAAATATTCATTCACTACTATACATAAAATTAATATGTTGAAGAATTTTCTATTTACTTTAAAATTCATCCTCAAACATTTCAAAAATCTTGACCAAGTCAATTTTAATACTTAATAATCTCCACCGATCCTTGTGGATACAACATTGTTCAACACTATCTATAACTACCTTGTACACTTGTGGAGAACATATAGATTTAGGTGAACAATTATTTACACATTGTGTATATATGTGAACTTAGAATATAAAATACAATAGAGGATCTTGTATGACCCAAATGTAAAATAAGAGGTAAATTGCAATAAATAAATTAAATCAATAAAGATGCCAAAACTATATCCGGTAAATGAAGACAGCTCTCTAGTTTGAATTCAATGCCGCATAGCCGTTAAATGAAGACAACTCTCTAATTTGAATTTAATGCCGGTATTATCTCTTGGCATCAGAACTCATAATGACATTCTCATCGCATATAATAGAATTATTCTTTAATGCTCTTTCATCTACAAATTTAAGAACCTCACTGTAGAGATGGTCACACATTCAAGAATTTCAAGCCAAGCAACAAGAGAAAAGAGAGAGAAACAAGTGAGAGAGAGAGAGAGAGAGAGAGGGAGCACAAGACAACTATTGTGAGTATTGGTGCCGGCCCAGCTGCATTTCTAAACTTGCAAAATATACCAAACATTGTCTTTGAAAAAGAAGACTGCAATGCTTCCCTTCAGAGGAAGGGCCTACGACAGATTAAAGTGCCACTTAGCAAAGCAATTATGCCAACTTACGCTCCCAAACATGGCGTTACCCAGTACCTAGATGTCTTTGCTTCCCATTTATGTGTTGCTACTTTTTACAACCATCGTGTCATATTCGCCGTTTTTATGGTGATTGGATCGTCGTGGCTGAGAATGTGTCATCCGGGGCGATAAAGAAGAGGGTTGCCAAGTTTCTGGTTGTTGTGATGGGGGAGAACAACGAGGAATACATCCTTTCGATTCTAGGGCTAGAGACCTTCGAAGGAGAGGTCATGCATTTGAACCACTACAATAATGGGGAGAAATATGAAAAGAAGGATGTGCTCATCATCGGAAGTGGAAATTTGGGCATGAAAATCGCTTTTGATTTGTCCAATTAGGGTGCTCACACTTCAATGGTTGTTCGTAGTCTGGAGAGTGGCTTGTTTTTATCTATGTAGGTTTTGGTTAAATTGTCTCATAAATATCTTAAGATAAAAATTCTATGAAATGTTTAAAAAATATGAAAAACTGAAAAAAATACAATAAAGAATGATAAACCCTAAAACCTAAAAATATCTTGAAATTTTTTATAAAAAAAAACCCTGAATCTTTTTTATTTTTATAGCTTGAAAAAAGAAATAGCTAAAAACAATCACAAAAAATGGAAAATCCATAATAAAAAAAAAAAAAAAAAAGACTTGAAAATTTGAAAAAATATTAATTTGAGCTTGTCTCATCAGAATACATTATGTGAGACATTTTTTGCCATTTACTTTTAGTAACTTGTGTAAAAAAATTCTTATTTTTTAACTGCAAAAACAAATTTATTCTATTAAATTAACTTTTATATTTTTACCACTTCTACCTATGCCACCTATAACATAATTACTGATTTGTCATCTTCCTCAATGCAAGACCTACATTAAATTAAAGCCACTAATTAGGTAAATATGTAAAATAAATTTATTAGAAAAAAAATCCAGCTTTAAAAAAAGAATTTCAGGGTTTTTTATCAAAATTTTCAAGATATTTTAAGGTTTGAGGGTTCATCATTCTGTATTTTTTTCAGTTTTTTTTTTTTTAAATTTCTTAGATATTTATCTTAAAATATCTATGAGACGATTTAACCCAAAACCTATACAGATAAAAACAAGCCACTCACCGGGCTATGAACAACCATTGAAGTGTGAGCATCCTAGTTGGACAGATCAAAATTGATTTCCATGCCGAAATTTCCATTTGCGACGACAAGCACATTCTTTTTTTCAAAATTCTCCCTGTTATTGTAACTGTTCGAATGCATGACCTCTCCTTTGAAGAATACTAGCCCTAGAATCGCAAGGATGTACCCCTCACTGGTCTCCCCCGTCACAACAACTAGAATCTTAGCAACCCACTTCTCCGTTGCCCTTAGCCAAGACGACCCAATCACTGTAAAAAACGGCGGACACAACAAGATTGTTGTAAAAGGCAGCGACATGGAAATAAGAAGCATGGTCATCTAGGTACTGGGTAAAACCATGTTTGGGAACATAAGTTGGTGCAGAGAGAGGGAATGGAAAGTGTGGAAGTAGGCAGAATTGCTTTCCTAAGTAGAGCTTTAATCTGTCGAGGCCCTTTTCCTCCAAAGGGAGGTTGCTAAACCAGCTGGGCATGCACCAACTATCGTAACCCTTGTCTTATGCTCCATTTTTGTCTCTCTTTCTCTATTTCTTTCTTTTTCTCTTTCTTTCTCTCTTTCCCTCTTTCTCTCACATGTTTCTCTTTTCTCTTGTTTCTTGGTGTGAAGTTCTTGAATGTGTGACCATCTCTAAGGTGAGGTTCTTGAATTAATAGATGAAAGAGCATGAAATAGGGTTTCTATTACATCAGATGTCATTATGAGTTTTGATGCCAAGAGATAATACCGACATTAAATTTGAACTAGAAAGTTGTCTTCATTTACCGGCTATGCGGCATTGAATTCAAACTAGAGGGTTGTCTTCATTTACCGATATAGTTTTGGCATTTTTATTGATTCAATTTTCTTATTGCAATTTACCTCTTATTTTACATTTGGGTCACACGAGATCCTCTGTTGTACTTTCTATTTTATTTTATAACTTCACCATATGTCCACCATGTGTACATAATTGTTCACCTAAATATATACGTTATCTTGCAAGTGTACGAGATAATTTTAAATAATATTGAATAGTGTCATATCCACAAAGATCGTGGAGATTATTGAGTATTAAAACTAATGTTTTTAAACTATAGAACTTGGTAAGAATTTTTTAAATGTTCGAGGATGAATTTCTAAGTAAATAGAAAATTGTTCAACGTTTTACTTGAATTGTAGATACTAGATTCATATAGGAGTATCATATTTGTATTTTTCTAAAATCAATTGCTATAAATTTTGCATTTTTGAACTGAAAATAAGTGAAACTGAAAATTCTTCTCAACCATGGAACAACTATTGTAACTTGAAGGCCTATTACTATATATTTTGAATTTTCAAGTCAGAAACATAGGACTTTGTAAATCTCTATTTCAAGTGATAGAAATTCGTATAAAATAAACTAGGTTTCAATAGGGCTGAAATGTTTAATTTGACTCGAAATAATGAGAAGGAATGATATAATAAAATTTCATAAACTTTGGAAATGTAATTTTTTTTTTAATTTTTAAAATAAGAGTACCGAAGATTGAGTAGAAGGTTAAAAAAGAGCTTTAGATGATTGTGATGGATCGACTAATGAACCTAAAACATGGTGGATAAATTTTTTTGGCAAGAGGAGGAGAAAAATAAAATATCTTATGATTTCATGTGGAATTATTCAATTATGAGGTCATGGCATTGCATCCTATATTTTTGGTTGGGATTATATCTCTAACTAGATAATGATTAGGAAGCATAATGATTTAATCTTATCATTTGCAACTCTAAGTGGATTAGAACAGAAATAATCTTATAAGAAAACATATTCTTGTATACCTTATCCTTTGAAAGTCTATCAAGAACACAAAAACACACTTGCACTCAAACTTTTAAGATAATGAAGTTGGAAAATAACCTTTGGGCTGGACAGGGGCATAGTTTTGGTTCGAAATCGAAATTGACAGTCAATGGTTTGGTTCAAGCCTTCATCCAGTTTCAAACTTGAATCAGAACTGAAATAAAAAACTAGCATGTTCAATTTTTGTTTGAGGGTAGCTAGTTTTGGTTCTGAACCATCAGTTCCACTTTCATTTTTGGTTCCGAATAGCCGGTTATACTCCGGTAGTTCCATATCTAAAATATAAAAAATAAAAGGAACGTAAAGGAACCAAAAACCATAACCGAAACGGTCAATATGCTGGTTCTACTCCAGCTGTTCCAAAATATGAAAAACAAAAAGTAAGGTTACCAAAAACCAAAACAGAATATGCCGGTTCAGTTTCGGTTCCACCCTTCACGATTTCGGGAACTAGGAGTTCCTGAACTAGATCTTGAAACTGGAGAACCATGCTCACGTGTACTTTGGGCTAAAGATTCAGGCCCAATTTCATGTTAATATACTGAGCTTGAATCTTGGGCTCAAATGCAATTGGGCTTTAAAATGCAAACGATATAAATGAATGACATGGCCTTTACCAATTAAAAATAAGACTTGGGCTCAAACATAACATCAAATTTATTGAGATTGTGATATAATTCAAGACTTAATTTCTCGAATAATACTTTGACTTAAGTAAATAAATAAATGAGATGATGCATGAAATATGCTAAATAATATAAGAAGTTTGAGCTTATAGATATCATAATACCTTGTTGGACTTCATAACACCGGATGGGCTTATAAGTAAAAATTTATTCGAGTTTAATTCACCTAAATCTATTCTTGAACTTAAATGAACAAATTGAGTTATCTTAAAACATAGATAGGCCGTAAAAGCCTACAAATTAATAAATAAAATACAAATAATAACTTTAACTTTTAAATAAGTAATTTTACATTTAATAATAATAATAACACTAAAATTAAAAAGTTATATTAGGAAAAAAAGTTGTGCGTTATATATATATATATATATATATATATATATTGTACTTACGTGTAATTTTCTTATTTATATATAATATTTTTTATGTTTTTAAATATTTTATCTTACTTTATTATATTTTTATTGTCATTTATAATTTTCAGAATTATATCATTATTTTTCTATATGAATGTTCTTACATATTTTTTATTTGATAACTGATTTTGATGGGAAAATATAATGCTAATATTTTTAGGCTAGCTTTTGTTTATATATATATATATATATATATATATATATGTGTGTGTGTGTTACACTTGGTGTATGAGTCTTTAGTTTTTTCTAGGCAAAATTTTATTTACAATCTAAATTGTTACCATATGATTTTTTTTTTTTTTTTATGATTACCATTCAAACTTATCTATTTTTTTGTTAATTATTATCTAAAACAATCCTGAATAAAATATTTCTTGTTTATGTGTTTAACAAGTGAGATTAATAAGATCAAGTTGTCTTTGGCTCCATAATATAATCGACAAATAGACATTAACTGTATTTTGACTAAAAATGAATCATCATTTTTTTTTTTCGAGCTTTCACTGAAAATAAATAAAAAATTTCAAGTTTCAAATCAGACATTTCACTCATATATATGATTTTTTATACATAAAACTTGATTTGATTTTGAATTTCAAATAATTATATGGCCTATTAAAAGAAACAAAAGGAATAAGTCGATTTTGTACTTGAGCCATTTTTGGATTGTGGTTCAGTAACCGATGGCAAAGATAATGGTGTTGAAGCTTTGCATGCGGCCACCCATGAAATACACAGTGTCTGCATCCATCTTCTCAATAGATAAACTTACCCAATAGAAATACTATCAAAACCTGTAAGACAGGTTATCCTCTTCATGCACAATGGGCAACTCTCTAAAACAATCTATAGTTGAGTTAATAAAAATTTAGTTCCACCATACCAGTGTTACGATGCGCAAACATGCGACAGAAAAGAAAACCTACTATGAGGAAGACCTTGATTAGCCACTATGGAACATCAATGACCTAATTGTGAACATCAGAAAAAGATAAATCCATGTTTGGGAAAGTAAGTTGGTGCAGAGGGTACTGGAAATGGAAAGTGGGAAAGTTAGCCCTTTTCCTCCAAAGGGAAGCATAGCAATATTCTTTTTTCAAGACAATATTTGGTGTTTTTTGCAGGATCAGACATGCAGAGGTTGCTAAACCAGCTGGGCCTGCACCAACAATGACAAATGTTGTCCTGTGCTCCATTTCTCTCTCTTTCTCTCACTCTCTCTTGTTGATTGGCTTGAAATTCTTGAATGTATGACCATCTGTACGGTGTGGCTCTTGAATTTGTAGATTAAAGAGCATCAAAGAGGATTTCTATTACGTGTAATGAGGATGTCATATTATGAATTTTGATGACAAGAGATACTACCAGCATTGAATTTGAATTAGAAGTTTGCCTTTATTTACGATAAAGTTTTGGCCTCTTTCTTTATTGCAATTTATCTCTTATTTCACATTTGAGTCCCACAAAATTATCTAATTATATTTTGCATTTTATCATATATTTCAACTTTACTAATATACCCCATGTATACATAATAATATTATTAATAAATTAACTTGCACATGGCGTGTTTTAATAAAATTAAAGCATAAGTTAAAACACACAATGAATTAGAGAATCCAAATCGCATTAGGATATAACCTATGTCGACGACTATGTGAATAGGAACAGAAGAAAAAACACTAAAAATAATGATAATAACGGTTTTTGGTTAATATATTATCACTGAAGATTCTCTATTCTATTTTTATGGTTTCTAGAAATATATATGATAAGTTTATTACATTGTTAAAATGAAAATGAATATAAATACAAAAATAACTAAAAGAAATCTAAATTGAAATGTTCGAATAATTAATTTCCTGAAAGAGCAAATTGTAAAATTAGTCCCGCAACTATAGGACGTTTGCAATTTTAGTTTTGTTCAAATGTAAATTTCAATTATGTCCTATAAAAAATTTAATTTCACAAATTTAGTCCTAATTTTGATAGAAATTAAAAATTTTGACAGAATTTGACATATGCGTCTCACGTACTTTTTTTCGGATAAACTTTTCTGACGTGCCTTAATTGTTGTCTTCTTTAAAGGAATAACTCGTAAGTAATAAAAAATCTTAACTCATTTACATTTCATTTCTTACAAATTGTTCATTTAAAAAGACAACCATTTTGTTTTAAATTATTATAATCTTTTTGTTTATTTACGTGACATTTTTTTTATTGTCTTGTTTTTTTTTTTTTCTTTTTGTAGGTTGTATGAGAATTTAAAAGTCACATTAGAAAAATTTTGCTGGAAAAAAAAGCACATAAGATGCACATGTCAAATTCCAACAAAATTTCTCATTTTTCCAAAATTAGGACTAAATTTGCAAAATTAAAATTATTATGAGATATAATTGTAAATTTACATTTAAATAGAACTAAAATTGCAATGTCCTATAGTTATGAGACTAATTTTGCAATTTGCTCATTCTGAAATATACCATAGAAATTGAAATATTTTCAACAGCATTCTTGGAAAAGGACATTTTGTTTTGTTAATTAATCAATGTATTAATTTTTAGTAACACTTATTTTCATCGTATTGTTTCCTAATTATTCTATGAATTCAAATAACTTTATATCAACATACATACATAAATTATCATAAGAAATATTCATATTTTAAGGCATATTTATGCAACTATTAGTAATATAAAACTTTAAAATAGATTAATTTTAAATTTTAAATAAAAAGATACTTTAAATTTGACAAAATTTATGTTTTTCGTAGAAAAAACATTACATCAATTATTTTCTCATTAACTTATCAAGTAACTTCACTTTATGAACACTATAAGGTTCAACTAATATGAAGAAAAAAAACATAGTAATTTTTGGTTGGCTTGACCTTTTCGTAATTATTAACTTCTTTTTTCCTACACTCTCAGAATCCATCACGAAAAACATGACAGTGACGTAGTGAAAAATATACCCAACATATGACATAATTTTGGAAGCATTATGAAAAATAGCACATGCAACCTGACATGCGCACACCAATATGGATAATATCTTTTAGTTAATATATATTCTAGGTTTTTCCTTAAATAGGGTTAATAATAGGATATCCATTATTGTATTAAATTACTATTCTATTCATAAAATAAAATACTAGGTTCATTACGAAAAAAATTATGAACTGTGCGTAATATTTAATTACAACGTTAATTTTAAAAAGTAACTATGAATTAAATATTTATTTCAAATACAACATTGAGCATATTTTTGCTATCAAACTATGATACCATTACCATCTTAGATTCTCCACCTATTTCTTCATTGTTGTCATTATCATCGTGAATCGATGGTTAAAGAAAAAATTAAGTGTTTTCTTTGGGATGGCATCACCAAGCTGCATCCTATGATGGTGTTATTTGGTGTGACAATTTAATAATTAAAATTATGATTGATACGATTATTAGAAAAAAGTCATAATTTGTATTAAATATTGTTACTTTTTAAAGTTTTCTTGCAATTGATTCATAATTAATATCTTCGTTTATATAATTAACCTTATAAATTGATACAAGTACGAGTTGCCAAAAATAAAACAAAATTGATAAAACAAATAAGTATCCAACTAATTATATCCTTCTTTCCAAAATTATCACGTAACTTCAAATATTACCTTTAATTAATTGATTGATAAGAGTATCCCAACACAATAAAATTTAAAAAAAAAATGAAAAATTAGGGGTATTAAATGGTTATAGTATCCCAACAGATCAATTAATTGAAGGCACCCTAAATGTGATTGTTTAAATTCACATTTATGTCTTGAGCAATGGCATCGGCATCATTGGAAATTCCAAATATTCCAGCCCTAGAAAATCCGGCACAATAGAGCCCATTATCACCTTTCCAATGGTTTGGAGTTTTTTTCACCGGCATGCCATCTCCACCAAAAAGCCCACAATCATCCTACAAACATATGCACATTTGAGAAAATATGAGACTTAAAGGTTTAATTATTTTTTTAATGAAGTAAAAAGTAAAAAATAAATGTTTCAAGTCACTAATAGTAATCCATCTTTTATAGGGAGTAGTGTGATTTTTTTTAGCATGGAGAGCAAAAAGAAAAAAGTAGATTTTGTACCTTCAACCATCTACGAACAGTGCTTCTGTAACCAGTGGCGAAGACAATGGTGTTGAAGCTTTTCATACGGCCATTTGTGAAATGAACAATGTCTCCCTCCACCTTCTCAATAGATGGAAAAACCTACCCAATATATATGCCACATTAATTAGGACAAAAATATTGAAACAGTTTATTTAGATGAGGTAATTATAAAGTGAAATTTTTCGAGTAAAATCGAATGACTGACATATTAGTAAAATTTTAAGTAAATAAAAAATAAACATATAATTTATAAAAACTAATGAAGCATCTGCTCGCAATACATATATTCATATATCAGATCTGTTATGGTGTGTATTTTATGGTGCTCGCCTGCTCGGCCTCGTTTATATATATATATATTGCGTGTGTGTGTGAACTTATAAATGTATGCATGCAACATATAGACTGCACACTGTCTGTGCGAGAAAATGAATATATACATATATATATGTGTGTGTGTGTGTGTGTGAACTTCTAAATGTCTGCATGCAACATTTAGAGTGCGCACTGTCTGTGCGAGAAAAGGAATATATATATGTTTGTGTGTGTACTTGAATCTCCTGCGCCAGAATTTTGGTAATAGTTCCAACATCAATAACAGGAGATCTTCCAGTTGCCCTTTTCAGATAAAAAGGCCCCTCCCTTGGCCTTTGGATGCCGTAACCACTCAAGTCTCCATACTTTAACCTACTCAAAATCAGTACTAGGATGTCCACAACCCTTACTGGCAAGAATTTCAATAATCTCATCCCTAACCTCACCATCCCTGCACTCAGAACATGTACCTGAAAAATATAAGGTAGGGAGAACCTCAAAATTAGTCACTTTCGGAAAAAAAATAAAAAAACGTTTTCGCAAAACATAAATTTTGGAATATAAAATATTTATGAAATGATTTCACCAGAAACATGTACTGATAAAAACAAGCCACTCACCGGGCTACGTACAACCATTGAAGTGTGAGCACCCCAATTGGATAGATCGAAAGCAATTTCCATGCCGGAATTTCCACTTCCGACTATGAGCACTTCCTTCCCTTCGTATTTCTCCCCGTTATCGTAACGGTTCGAATGCATGACCTCCCCATCGAAGGACTCCAGCCCTAGAACAGGAGGGATGTACCCCTCACTGTTCTCGCCCGTGGCAACCACTAGAAACTTGGCAATCCACTTCTCTGTCACCGCAGATTGCGCATTCTCAGCCACGACGACCCAATCGCCGTCAAAAACAGCAGATACAACATGACGGTTGTAGAAAGGAGCAACATGGAAATGGGAAACATATTCATCCAGGTACTGGATAAACCCATGTTTCGGAACGTATGTTGGTGCAGATGGAGGAAAAGGAAAGTAGGGGAGTTGGCAGAATTCTTTAGCTAAGTGGAGCTTCAGTCTGTCATATGCCCTTTTCCTCCAAAGGGAGGCGTAGCAATCTTCTTTCTCCAGCACAACGTTTGGTATATCCAGCAGGTTTAGACAAGCAGACGTTGCCAAACCGGCTGGGCCTGCACCTACAATCACGACGGTGGTCATGTGCTCCATTTCTCTCTTTTTCTGTTTCTCTCTTTCTCTCTTTCTCTCTTTCTCTCTTTCTCTCACTTATTTCTCTCTCTTGTCTCTCTCTTTTCTCTTGAATTTCTTGAATGTGTGACCATCTCTACGACGAGGGTCTTGGATTTATAGATGAAAGAGGGTTTCTATTTCATGGGATAAGGATGTCATTATGAATTCTGGTGTCAAGAGATAATATCAGCATTGAATTCAAACTAGAGACTTGTCATTATTTATCCGCTATAGTTTTGGCTTCTTTCTTGTTTAAATTTCTTTATTGTAGTTAATCTCTTATTTCACATTTGGGTCCCACAAGATTATCTATAATATTTTGTATTTTATCTTATATTTCAACCTTCTCAAGATACACCATGTATACATCATAACATTAATTATCAATAAATTAACTCATACATGTGATGTATTGATAAAATTAAAACATAAGTTAAAGCACAAAATGAAGTAGAAGATACGAATGACATTAGGATATAATCTATGTCGACGACTATGTGAATTGTAATAGAAGAAAAAACACTAAAAATAATGATAATAATGATTTTTGGTTAATAAATTAACATTGAATATTCTTTATTATATTCTTACCATTTTCTAGAAACATATATGATAAGAAGGTTTATTACAATGGTAAAATCAAAATAAATTTTAATACAAAAATAAATAAAGGCGGTCTAAACTACAATGTCTGGAATTACTTGAATTCTTGAATATAACTTTATTTTGTGGAAATTGAAATGTTTTCGAACAATATTTCTAGAAAATGACATTTTGTTTTTTTAAATTAATCAATTTATATTAAATAATTTTCAAAAACACTTATTCATTGTTTCAAAATTATTCTGTTAATTGATCAAATACTTTTATATCAACAAACATACATAAATTATCTAAAGAAATCTTTGTATTTGGCATATTTATGTGACTATTATTAATATAAAACTTTAAATAGATTCATTTAAAATTTTAAATAAAAGAGGATACTTTAAAATTAGATTAAATTTATGTTTTTCTTTGGAAAAACATTACATCAATTATTTTCTCAATAACTTATCAAGGTACTTCTGAACAGTATGGAGTTCAATTAATGTGAAAGAAAAAACATAAGAAAAAATAAACCTTAATAAAAAGGGAAAAAATAGTTAGAAAAACAAAGGATCTTCATTTAACTAGATACTAGTTAGTCGTTTCTGGTCGGCTTGGCCTTTTCGTATTTATTAATTGCTTTTTGTCCCACACCCTGAAATATGTTGACATAAAATAGGACAGTGTCGTACTGAATAATACACTCGACACATATCAACATCATCAACATAATTTTGCTAGCATCATGAAGAATAGCACGTGCAACCTGTATTGCGCACACCAACATCTCCTTCTAGCTTATGCATTTTGTCTGTTATGTAACCATTGGATATATGTTATATGTCCTACTCTAAGTTTTAGGTCTTTCGTTAACTTATATAAATAGGGTTAATAGTAGATTTCCAATATTGTATAAAAATAATTTTTTCATTCATGAAATAATGGACGCCGCTTTCTTGATTTGAACTAAGGTACCTTGCTTTTCTTTTATGGTATCAGATCTGATGCAAAAGCCAGACACAATTTTCTAGCTTTTCATCGTTTTTTAATCATATCAAGTACTATTTTGTATTATATTTACATCTATGATACAAAGTTTACTTTTAAGGATCAAAATTGAGTATGAGTAAAGTGTGTAAATTATTGAAAACGCCAATGGGTATAACAGTCAAGATTTTTACATGATCTAAATATATTGAACTAAACATCATATTGCATATTAATATGAGATATTTTGCAATTTTTCATAACAAACATATGATTGATACATGATAATGGATAATAAATTCTAGTATTATGTATCAAACATTATTCCATCAAGTAAAGCAAACGAGATTGTTTAGTAAATATTACGATATTTTTTTAGTTAAATAAATAATATATTAAATGCTAAAAGTATTACATTTGGGAAATTAAGTAATATTTTTAGGATAAAACTAGAAATACTATTAAAGGATAAAAATAGTAAATAGTAACTATTTCTAATTAATAGAAAATGATATTTTTATGCGAAATATTTAATATTTTCTAGGTAAACAAGGATACCATTAGTTAAACAAATAATATTATATCGACCTACGATCATGTATTTAAAAAAAATTCAACTTGCAAACCCATTTGCACTTAACCAAATGAGATTGCACGTATCCTAAAATTCATGCATCAGAGTATATAAGTTTTAGCCTTTATAAAAGTGTTTTAGTTATTTTTAAAATGATGACTTTGTTTATTTATATCTGATATGTTTAATATGGGTCAATTACAATTTTTTTATAACTATACTTAATTTTGAATTACCACGTTAATTAAAAAATGTGACTAACGAATTAAATATTTTTTAAATACAACATTGATCATTTGTCATCAGATTATGACATCATCCCTATAATTTGGATGCGCCTCAACGGGACCATCCTAAATTCTACATTTATTACATCATTGTCGTCGTCTTCATCATGAATCGAGGTTTGCTTTGGGATGGCATCACTAAGCTAGTTCATATAATAGTGGTAATCAATTTCGTTGAAAATTATGGTTAATACTACAATTAGAAAGAAATTCATAATTTGTGTTAAATTATTGTTACTTTTTAAAGTTATATAGCAATTGACTCATAATTAATAATTAATTATATAAGTAACCCTTTAAAATTATATATACAAGCACGTGTTCCCAAAAAACAAAAACTAAATTGACAAAGCAAATAAGTATCCATTAATTAATTATATCCTTCCTTCCAAAATTATCAAGAAACTTCAAATATTACCTTTAATTAATTAGTAATCGTATCTCTATTGAATAAAAAATATGAAAATTTTATGCAAATGATGAGGGGTAGATCAATTAATTTAAAGCAACCTAAATGTGATGGTTTAAATATACATTTATGTCTTATGCAATAGCTTTGGCATTGTTGGACATTCCAAACAACTCAGCCCTAAAAAGCCCGGCACAATAAAAAATGTTATTACCTTTTCAATGGTTTGAAGCTATCATTACCGGCATTCCATCTCCACCAAAAGCCCACCATCATCCTACATATATACACACAATTTGGAAAAAAATATGTGAAATAAAATTTTTTTACTTATTCGTTTTCATTTTTGAAGTGAAAAATGAAAAATAAAATGTTTCAACTAATTAACAGTACACCCATCTTTTATAGAAATTAATGTGATTTTGTTTTTTTTAACATTAAGGGAATATGATTTTGGAAAACAAAAAAAATATTGGATTTTGTACATGCAACCATTTTTGAGGTGTGCTTTTGTAACCAGTGGGAACGACAATGGCCTTGAAGTTTTTCATATTGTCGTTTCTGAAATAAACAGCACTACAAGAAAAACTATATCCAATGACACTAATTTTTGTATGTAGTGACGCTAATTAGTGCCATGACATAAGCTACCCACACATGTCAAAATGTAGCAAGTTCCGTTACTAAATTTGATGTCACAATTTTTTTTTATGACACAAAAGCTATGAATGGGTAAACTTGATTTAGTGACTCTTTTTACAAATGCATTGCTAACATTTGAATATGGTAATGCTACTTTTTTGTCACCATCGTAGAAGTCCATGGATTTTTTTTCGCCCCACCTTGCCGACGCTAATCATTAATTGTGTCATAAAATCGCCAATGCTTTCAAGGTCAAGAGTTAATAAATTAGTGATTCTATTAAAAAAAAAAGTGTCTTTGAAATATCAACACTCATTAAAATTAGTTTAATTATATTTACAATACAATTAGAATTAGCATCATACAGTTAATAATGATTCCTAAAAAAACATCATTTAATGTGCCACCCACTAAAGTAAGTGTGTCTAATATACCAACATTTTTTTATTTTATGTACTCAAATTGGTAACATTAACCACAATTAGTGTCATTATGAATTCTGGTGCCAAGAGATAATATCAACATTGAATTTGAACTAGAGACTTGTCTTTATTTGAGGTCACGTGAGATGCACATGCTTTTTCCAGAAATATAATTAATTTTGGTAAAACAATAGGACTAAAATCAAGCATTAAAAAGATGCAGGATGAAATTGGTAAAGTAAAAATATACAGGACTACTTTTGGGATCGTTAAAAAATACAAGACTAATTTTGTAATTTTTCTATAACAACATTATCAATAAATTAATTTACATATGTCGTGCGTTAATCAAATTAAAACATAAATTAAACTACAAAATGAAATAGAGAATTTGAATCGCATTAGAATATAACCTATGTCGACAACTATGTTTTTCAAGAAATATATATATATGATAAGCAAATTTATTACATTGGTAAAACAAAAATGAATTCTAATACAAAAATAAATAAGACGATCTAAACTACAATGTCTGGAATGACTTAATTTCTCAAATCCTTTATTTGAGGAAATTGAAATGTTTTCGAAACAATATTCTTGGAAAATTACATTTTGTTTTCTTAATTAAGCAATGTATATTAATTAATTTTTAGAAATACTTATTTTAGGTCATTCTATTGATTCCAAATTATTGTATTAATACAAATATTTTTATATCAACCAACATACATAAATTATCATAAGAAATCTTCGTATTTGGCATATTTATGTAAGTATTTTTAATATAAAACTTTAAAATGATTTCATTTGAAATTTCAAATAAATTAGATTAATTTTATGTTTGTCATTGGAAAAACTTTACACCAATTATTTTCCCAATAACATATCAAGGTACTTTCACTTATATGAACAATATGCAGTTTAATTAATGTGAAAAATAAAAAAAAAAAAAAAAAAAAAAAACCCTTAGTGAAAAGAGAAAAAAGAAAAATAAAATAAAAACAAACATTAGAAAAAAAGGGGATCTTCCTTTAATTATGTACTAATTAGTTATTTATGGTCGGTTGGGCCTTATTGTATTTATTAACTGCTATTCTTTTCCCACGGTCCACGAATCAGTTAACAAAAAAGGAAAGTGTTGTACTAAAACATAAACCATAAATATCACATCATCAACATAATTTTACAAGCATCACGAAGAATAACACGTGCAATTTGTCTTGGGCACACCAACATTGATAATATCTTTTAGTTATAAGATATTTCCGAAGCTTATTTTCTTTTATCTTTAATGTAACCACTCGATATATATTATGTGTCCTACTCTAAGTTTAGGTCTTTCCATTAGCTTATATAAATAGGGTTAAGAGTAGGATTTCCTCTATTCTATTAAAATCATTATTTCATTGGAAAAAAATTAATAATCTGTTGTTTTCTTGATGAGAACTAAGGCATCTTGCTTTCCTTTTATGCTATTAGAGCTGGTCGGACAGCATTTTCTTTTTATCATTTTAAAATATATTAAGTACTATTTTTTATATTTTTGTTCGTGATATGAAGTTTGCTTTCAGGACGTCGTAATAAATTATTAAATAAAGAAATTCATTATAAAAATTTAAGATAACAAATTATCAAATATAAAAATTTGCAAGGAAATTATTAAAATTTATGTTGAGTTTGATTGATTCTTTAAAATAAGATACAGGAGACAAAATTTTCAAAAGCCAATTATGAACTTTAATTTTGATTAAAATTGAGATATGAGTAAAGTGTGTAAATTATTGAAAATGTTAATGGGTATAACAGTCAATATTTTACATAATCTATATATATTGAATCAAACACCATATTACATATTAATATGAGATATTATATATTGCAATTTTGCATAACAAACATAAGATTGACACATAATACTCGATAACGTATCCTAGTATTAAGTATCAAATATTTTTCTATCAAGTAAAGCAAACGAGTCCTTTAGGTAAATGTACAATATCTTTCGGTTGAAAAAATAATATTATTAAAGGCTGAAAGTATTACATTTGTGAAATTTAGTAATATTTTTATGATAAAACTAGCAATACATTTAAAATATAGAAGTAATAAATAGTAACTATTTCGCATTAATAAAAAATTATATTTGTATAGAAAATATATAATATTTTATAGGTAGAGGAGTAAACAAGTAATATTATATCCAATCTAACTTGCAAACTAGTTGCACTGAACCAAATCAGTTTGCATGAATCTCATCAGAGTATGAGTTTTAGCCTTTATAAAAGTATTTTACTTATTCTAAAGAAAATTATTTTGCTTAATTATGAACTATGCGTAATTTTAAACAACGTTACCCTTTAAAAGTAATTAATGATTTAAATATTTTTTCCAAATAAAACATTGATCATATTTTTATCATCAAATTATGACATCATCATCATCATTAGATGCGCCTCGATGGCATCATCTTAGATTCCATGCTTCTTTCATCCTTATCGTCATCATAATCATGAATCGAGAGTGAAAGAAACAATAAGTGTTTGCTTTGGATGGCATCACCAAGCTACATCCTATGATAGTAGTATTCGATGTCACATTTTGATGTTCAAAATTATAATTGATACTATAATTAGAAAAGAATCATAATTTGTATTAAACTACTGTTACTTTTTAATGTTATATAGTAATTAACTCATAATTAATAATTATTCATATAAGTAACCCTTTAAAATGATACAAGTACGTGAAAAAAAATTAATTAAAAAGTAGACTTCCTACTATCAAGGTTTGACAAATCATATTTTTGCATTTTTTATAAGTTGTCATGTGTCTTAATGATAATAAATAATAAGTAAAAAAACAAAAGAGTTACAAATATTACAACCCAATTAAAAATAAATTCATTGAGTTTTAAAATATTAAGATTATAAAATAATAAAATAAAATAAATAATCTTATCTTTTAGGAAAAAAACTATTAATTTTTTCATATTCTAATATATTAACAGTTTAGATTTTTTTAATATATGTAATTCAATTCATTACAAATTTATAATGTTTATATAAATACTCAAATCTAATACAAGTGCTTCAACCCACAAAAGAATAATAATATAATTGTGAAATAAAATAAACAAAATAACTCTAATGTTTCAAAAATTATGAGATTATCTAAAAAATATTTATAATACATAAAAAATTTAATTAACCCTCTATAAATACTCCAAACCATGCACACGAAATTTCCAACCAATAAAATCAAGATAAAAAATAAATAAACAATTTTATTTTATACACATTAATTTTTTATACATAAACTAAAAAAAAGAATTTTTTTGTATTTTTATCTTAAACCAAACATAAATAGTTTAATAACAAATAATTTCCTTTATATTAGTTTAGAGATATTTTAAAGTGTAATAGTAATAAAGTTTTCACATATAATATATTCTAAAGTATTTTTTTTAAATACAATTTTATGAGTGTATTTATTTTGGAATGTAGACATTTGGATAGATACATTAAAAAAGTTTATATTTATATATTTAAAAGTAGAGTTCATACTCTCAAGATATGCCACATCAGATTTGATTCTTCTTCATAAGATGTCATGTATCCCTAATAATAATAAATAATAAATACAAGAAAAAAAGAGTTGGAAACATTTCAATTAAGAAAGGGCAATGCAATTATTTAAATTCAATTGTTCGACATGTTTTGTCTTTTCAATTGTCGAGATAACTCTCATATTTAATTCTCTTTATAGTGAATATTTTGTAAATATAAATATTTGCACAACAACAAATATTTCTCCTACGTTGTCGGTCAATGAAGCTTTTGTTTTATCGGCATTCCATCTCCACCAAAAAACCTTCCATCATCCTACATATATATACACAATTAGGGAAATATGTGAAATAAAAAGTTTTACTTTTTCTTTTTCATTTGTGAAGTGAAAAGTAAAAAGTAAAATGTTTCAACTAATTAACCGTACACCCATCTTTATAGAAATTAATGTGATTTTTTTTCTTTTTTTCTTAGCATTAATGGGATATAATTTAGGAAGACAAAAAAAAAAATATATGATTTTTTAGTTAATTATTAATTGCATACATAATATATGCATCATTTGCATATATATTTTTAATTAAATACATATAGATCAATTTTAGGTAAAATTTGAAGACGTGGAACACGAATTCGATAATTTAAACAAGCCCCTTGCATATAGACGTGTAATTCATCAATTATTGTAAATTTATAATTTAAGAAACTATATCGTTCCATATTACTTATCAAAATAATCATATTTACAATGTCATTCTTAAATTATGAGTTAAAACAAAGTTCTAATGAATTATACGTCGTCGCGCACGGGCCTGAGTCATTGAATTTAAGCATCACATCTATAGACAGTGAACCTAAAACTGTCTCAATGAAATTATAAAAGTGGTACATCCTTACATTATATTTGGAAGATGTTATTATGAAAGATCTTATTACAATTTATACTTGATAAATAACTTTTTGCATAATAATTTTTTTTTTATCAAACTAACAAAATAATTAATGTCTTGTAGCATTTTAAATATAATTTAACTAATAAATAAATAACTTTTTTCATAATAAAAATTAGCTTTTATCAAACTTACAAAATAATTAATGTATTGTAGCATTTTTAATATAATTTAACTAATAAATAAATAACTTTTTCATAATAAAAATTAATTTTAATCCATCTAACAAATTAATTAATGTTTTTAGTGATTCTTATAAATATGAGTTCAAGTTACAAAAGTGGTCGATATTCCAGGTTCTGAATACACACACACACAAGCTCATATTTCTCTCTCATCTTCCTTCATTCATTGACAATGGTTCCTCCATTAGGGTGCACCACCTGCCCTGCTACGCACGACGAGTCCACATTCGACGCCAGGAACCTCTATTGGTTGCCCCCCTCTCTTAGTCGGCACCTGCTTTCCGAAATTCTCACTTTCATCTTCCGTGAACGACGCCGGGATCAGCGGAGTTTATATCGGGCCGGGCTGGGCGCAACCCTGTTCGCCCGAATATCCTTCTCCACCAGCTGCCGCGCCAGAGTACCACTCGCGTCCTTCTCTTCATTTCCCTTCACACACGTAAGCGCCACCGTCGCACCCTCCAGCGCGAAGCAGTGCGCAACCGCTCGGCCGATTCCGGAATCCCCTCTGGTCACCAGGCCACCTTACCCTGCAAACACAAAACTTTGTAAAATCAAAACAAGATTTCTGCAACACCGACCCCCACACACACGCAGATACATATACGTGTGTATGTATGTATATCCCACTTCTCCGTCGCCCCGCATTCTCAACCACGGCAACTGAACGGCGCATAAGACATGACGGTTGTAGAAAGGAGCGACATGGAAATAGTAAACATAGTCATCCAGGTACGGGATAAAGCCATGCTTGGGGACATAATTGGTGCAGACGGAGGAAATGAAAAGTGGGGGAGTTGGCAGAATTCCTTGGCTAAGTGGAGCTTCAACCCCTTTTCCTCAAAGGGAAACATAGCAATCTTCTTTCTCCAGGACAATGCTTAGTATATTCTGCAGGTTTAGACATGCGCAGGTTGCTACCTGCACCAACAATCACAATCGTTGTCTTGTGCTCCATTTCTCTCCATCTCTCTTTCTCTCACATGTTTCTCTCTCTTCTCTCTTGCTGCTAGACTTGAAGTTCTTGAATATGTGACCATCTCTATGGTTAAGGTCTTGAATTTATAGATAAAAGGACATCATTATGTGTGATGAAAATGTTATTATGAATTCTGATGCCAAAGCATAATACCAGCATTAAATTCAAAAAAAAAAAAAAAAACTTGTCTTTATTTATAGGATATAGTTTTGGCTCTTTATTAATTTAATTTCTTTATTGCAAGTTATCTCTTCTTTCATATTCGGGTCACACAAGATTGTCTATTATATTTTTTATTTTATATTATATTATATTTCAACTTCACTAATATACAACATATATACATACTAATATTATCAATGTATTAACTTACCAATGTTGTATATTGATGAAATACAAAGATAATATAAAAAAGTAGTAGAGAATTTGAGCTGCAATATGATATAACCCATGTCCACGAGTATGTGAATAGGAATAGAAGAAAAAAGACTAAAAATAATGATGATAACGATTTTGGTCAATATATTAGTTTATGATTGAATGAGTTTATCTAGCAGTCTCTATTATTATTCAAAAATTTGGTAAAGAAAAGGTATTCAAGATTAAAAAATATTATTAAATTTGAATAACATGTTAGCTTACATATTAGCGGCACAAACTGCGATTAATTATAATTTTATGAATTGATATAACTTATAGAGACTGGTGAGCTGCCTCATTGACATTGACCCCTCCCCCCCCCCCCCCCTCTCATAGAATAAATTTAATAATTTTACACAATTTTTTTAATCAAAATATGATCATCTTTTCATAAAAGAAAAAAGAAAAGATAAAGTATTGGTAGCCCAATATTTATTATGGTAGCAACACCATACAATGTGTGTGGGGTCTAATAAAAAGATGTTATTACTTTATTCATGATATATTACATTAAAAATTAACAAAATTAAACATAATAATAAGTTGATAATAGACTCATTACATTATTCATGTTATATTTGCTCAACCATTTTCACACTCTTTCTTTTTTATTATCTTATATTCATACAATTATGTGTAATTAAGACTACATAATTATATTGTGTTTCCTGGGGTTTGCAATAAACTCTCTTTTTTTCAAATTTTAATTTTTAAAAAAAACAAATTATTGATTGGTTGTGTTTAGCGTGCATAGGAGATAGAGGTGTTTGATGTTGCAAGTTTCCATGCGTTTGTTTTTTCAAAAAGTGTTTCATTATTTGCTGGTTTATTTGTAAGATATTTTATGACATTATTTAAGTTGTTATGACAGTGATATGCATCAATTGTTATGTCAAATATGTATTTTGTATTTCTAAATATGTGGTAAAATAACTGACGTGTTAGCAAATAAAGTATTATAAATAAGGAACAAACTAATAATCAAACAAGCACATAAATATTTCGAATATCTAAATAATAAAATAAAGGACAAAAATGTTACGCGTTACATAATCTCTCCCAAACAAAATCATAAACCTTAACTCTTAAATGATTAATTAATAGAATATAAAAATAACCATAGAAAAATAGGACGTAATGAATAATCAAAATTTTCTTTTCTCATTTTTCTCATTATTATATATATTATACAAAATTGTGTCATGATTTTACTGTTTAGAATTGAAGTTTTATAAAACCTTATTCGATCTAGTACAATCGAACAATGTGACATGTATTTAACTTACAAGTTCAAACATTATGATGCTAGTTCAACAAAAAAATCAAATATTTATATTTGATTTTATTGAAAACAGCAGGATTAATGTGTGGGGTGGATTGAGGAGTTTAAGATTATTTTTAGTTTATTTGTGAGGTGTATTAAAAATTGAATGCAAATATTCTGCCCCTTCAAAAATTATATTTGATTTTGTCCACCATCTAGTTTATTTTTCTTTTCTAAAATTTTAATTTTAATATCTTTTAACTATATATTGGACAATGAAGGACTCGTTTGTCATCAATATATTAACATATAGTTTTTTAAGGTTAAATTGTACTGCTCATCGATCTTGAAATGGTACAATTAGTTTTGAAATATTTAAATAATTTTATCAAGACTTATTTGCAGGTCTCGAAAAAAATATTGTTCACAGATCTTGAAACGGTACTATTTAATTTTTTTAAATTTGTTAATAGTATCAAAGAGATATGTTTACAAGTCTTCAAATGTACCTTTTACGCCATTGTTGCAACAGTGGCTGTCTGGAGTTACCGAGGCGAAGTACTTTACACTTAATACAACTGCTATAAGAAAATTAAAAATAACCATCTCCAAGAAAGAAAAATCACTCTATGGCTTTGTTTGTGGTTTCCTTGTTTCAAGCACTTTTTTGTTTTTGGCTTAAGTTGCCAGTATCAATTTCTGCTGGAATTAAGCATATTCAAAGATCTCAAGAAAATTTCATATGGCTTAAATTATAATTTTCAGTATATTCTTACATAATCTCAAAGTATTTGCTGCGAAATTAGCAATTTTTGTCCCTCTACTACCACATATATTTGCCTACATTGTTCTTATTGTGATGAATAAATTTATACTGAGTTCATGTTTTATTTACACTTGCAGAGCATATGTAGCCCATGAAAAACTTCAAACACCATTGTCTTGCCACTAGATATAGAAGCACAGTTTGAAAATGGCTCAAAGTACAAAATATACTTATTCGTTTTGCTTTCCTAAATCACATTCCCTCCATGCTAAAGAAAAAAATTGCATTAATTACTATATATATGTAGGATAATGAATGGCTTTTTTTGGTGGAGATAGAGAGAGAGAGAAATGAAGCACAAGACAATGGTTGTGATTGTTGGTTTAGACCCATCTGGTTGAGCAACCTTTGCATGTCCAAACTTGCGAAAAAGAAGATTGTTATGCTTCCCTTTGGAGGAAAAGGACCTACGACAGATTGAAGCTCCACCTAGCGAAGGAATTCTGCCAACTTCCCATTTTCTATTTCCTCCATCTGCACAAACTTACATTCCCAAACATGGCTTTATCTAGTTTCCCATTTCCATGTCGCTCCTTTATACAACAGTCGTGTCATATCCGCCATTTTTTATGGTGATTGAGTCGTCCTGGCTGAGAATGCACGATCCAGGGCGACGGAGAAGTGGGTTGCCAAGTTTCTGGTTGTTGCCACGGAGGAGAACAGAGAGGGATACATCCCTCCAGTTCTAGGACTCGACACCTTCAAAGGGGAGGTCATGCATTCAAACCGCTATGATAGTGGGGAGAAATTTGAGAAGAAGGACGTGCTGGTGGTCGGAAGTGGAAATTCAGGGATGGAAATCGCTTTTGATCTGTTCAAATGGGGAGCTCACTGATGCAGCACGTTTGTGTCTTGAGTTTATGGATCGTTTTGAGCATTAAAAGCACACTTGATTCTTTTGAATCAACAGTGTTTTTGTTACATCACTCACACTTCAATGGTGTTCACACTTCAATGGTGTTCGTAGCTCGGTGAGTGATTTGTGTCTGGTTATATTGTCTCATAAATAATTTTTATTCTAAGAAATTTATAAAAAAAAAGTAAATGGAAAACGGAAAAATAAATAAAGAAAGAATAATAAAAATGTAAAAACCTGAAACGTAAAACATCCTGAAATTTATTTTTAAAAAAAACTCAAGAAATATTTTTAAAAGCTGCAAAAAATGCTAAAACACTCAAAAAAAAAAAAAAAAAAAAAAAAAAAAAAAAAAAAAAAAAGAAAACAACGGGGAAAAAAAAAAGAGAATTGAAATTTGAAATAATATTAATTTGAGTTGTGTCTTACAAAATATATCTGTGAGACCATGTTTTGCCTTTTACTTTTAGTCACTTATGAAAGAAAAAACTTACATTTTAAGTGAAAACACAAATTAATTCTTTTGAACTTAATTTTAACAATTTTATCCTTCTATCGTTAGCACCTATACCATTATTATTGATTTGTCATCTTTCTCAATGCAGACCCTACATTAAATTAAAGTCAGAGATAGATGCCACCTTTGTTTTACCACCATATCCTATGCCAACTGAAATAGGAGTATAATTTGAAAGAAACACATAAGAAAGAAACTTTAAGTTTTGGCTAAAACCAATTTTCTTTTATCCGAAAGTGACTAATTCTGAGGTTCTCCCTCCTTCTCCGCTCACTTTATTCTTTTCAGGTACACGTTCTCAATGAAGGGATGGTGAAGTTAGGGATGACATAACTGAAATTCTTACCAATAAGGGCTGTGGACAACCTCATACTGATTTTGAGTATGGAAACTTGAATGGCTATGGCATCCAAAGGCCAGGGAGGGGCCCTTTTATCTGAAACGGGCAGTGGGAAGATCTCCTGTCATAGATGTTGGAACTGTTGCCAAAATTCAAGCACAGGAGATTCAAGTGTGTGTGTGTGTGTGTATATATATATATATTCTTTTTCTCACACGCAGTGTGCACTCTATATCTTGCATGCACGCAGTTAGATACACACACATATTTACATATAAATGAGGCCGAGCAGGCCAGCACCATAAAAGATGCCCCAAAACAGATCTGATATATGTGTATTTATATATATTGCATGCATGAATAATTAATGTCGCATATTTATTGGATAGGTTTTTCCTTCAATTGAGAAGGTCGATAGAGACACTGTTCATTTTACGAATGTCTCAAAAGTTTTGGCGCCATTGTCTTTGTAATAGAGATAATACCAATTGATTTGAATTAGTTGTAAATATTGATTTAATTTGATTTGATTTGATTTGTGTCTATCCTGTATTTTAGGTATACCTTGACCATATCCTTTCCTTAATTATAGGATATTGTTGTAACTACAGATACGTGTATATATATGTGAATATACTCTCACCAGTTCTCACGGTGATTTTTCCAATCTTCTCTCAATTCTCAATTATGTGCTGTACATATTCTGTCATGGTATCAGCCTAACTCGTTCCTAAACCCTAAATTCTTCCGCCGTCCTCCTTCTCTACCTCGCCGGTGTTTACATCCGGCTCTCCTCTTCTCTTGTTTCGGTGATATTGGTCGGTATCCGCCATCGCCAAATCTCAGTTTCGTCATCATCATGTCGAACTCTGCTAATGATCCTCTCCCTGTTACCACAATGATAAATATGATGCAAATTAAACTTGAAGCCTCCACATATTTGATGTGGCGCCGCCAAACAATACACATGGCTGAGTGTTTTGATATTTTGGGCCATCTCGACGGTACGACTCCAGCACCGTCTTCCACGATCACGCTGGAGAGCGCGGCTGCCACTGCAAACCCGGCTTACACGACTTGGCGTCTGAAGGATAAACGGCTTCTCAGTGTCATATATACCTCTCTCTCTGCCAACGCGGCCTCGGAGGTCATCGATTGCACATCCGCCAATCAAGCGTGGGAGGCGCTTGAGAGTGTATGCCTCTGCGTCCCGTTCTCATCAACTCCGGGAGGAGTTGTTATCACTTCGCCGAGGAGATCTGTCCGTTGAAGACTATGGCAAGAAGTTTAAACATCTCTGTGATCAGCTGCAGGCCATCGGCCGTCCCATTGACGCCGACGATAAACGGCACTGGTTCCTCCGCGGGTTGGGGGTTCAATTTGCAGGTTTTGCCGACACTAGGATGGCTATCTCTCCAGTTCCGCCTCTCCGTGATCTCCTCCACCAGGATGTACAATTTGATATGATGCTTAAATCCATGGAGGGTTCGTCTCTCTCTCCTGCCTTCTCCGCCGTTCGCCAGAATTTTCAGACGGCTGCCCCTAAGCCGTCGCCTCGACCATCATCTCGTACTTCTCAGCAGCAGCACTCTTCTCGCTCAGGAGGTAATTTTAATTATGGTAACAATGGTTCAGGTTCAGGTGCTTCATTTAATTCTAGTCATCGTGATAATTCTGGTGGAGGTGGGTTTCGTCGTACGCCTAGATGCCAAATATGCCGTGGGGAGCACTACGCTGATAAGTGCTCTAAATACATGAATGCTCTCAACTCCAACTCAGCTGCCCACCTTGCTCAGGCGTTCACGTCCACTTGCAATGTCTCGGATCAAACTCTTGATTGGTATCTTGATTCGGGCGCCTCGGCTCATATGACGAACCAACTTTCAACTCTTAACACTCATGAGTCCTATTCTGGTAACGGTTCTGTTATAGTTGGTAATGGCAATGTTTTAAATATCTCGCATATTGGCAATACTAAAATTTCTGAGGATGTTAAATTGTTAGATGTACTTGTCGTCCCTCATATCACAAAGAACCTTCTGTCTATAAGTAAATTAACTGCGGATTATCCTGTGGATGTTATTTTCTCTGATAAGTTCCTCGCCATTCAGAACCGGCTCACAAAGAAAATCCTGGCTCAGGGAAGGTGTAATCAGGGACTTTATTTACTTGATCGGGGTATTCCAGCTTTGGTTGCAGCTATTCGGGTCAAGAGGTTGAAAGCAAGCTTTGATTTGTGGCATTTACATCTGGGGCATGTTCCATCTTCTGTTATTTCATTGTTAAATAAGCAGGGTTGATTATCTGTTACTTCAGCTTTACCAAACCTTAGCCTCTGCTCTTCTTGCCAGTTGGCCAAGAGCAAGCGTTTACCATTTTCATTGAATGACAAACGTGCTACTGCTGTTCTTGACTTAATTCATTGTGATTTGTGGGGTCCTGCACCCGTTTCCACTTCTGATGGGTTTAAATATTATGTGGCTTTTGTGGATGATTTTTCTCGATTTTTGTGGATATATCCTTTGCGTGCTAAGTCCGAGTTTTATGATGTGTGGTGGCGTCGTTTCTCCACCAAAAATAATTCGACCGGTGGTCGGTATGCCCACACTGACCAGAACAGCAGCAAGCAAGATCGTCTCTCAAAGGACTGGCGAGGATTTTTCTAATCTTTTGATCTAACAATAATCACGAAAATCAGTAGCAAAGATTTGTATTTTGAGAATGAAATTGAATAGCGAAAATTAAGAAAAGGATTTGTATCAGATATATAAAATATTCCGGGTTCCAATTAATTCCACTCTAGCTAACTATTTCAATCATCGATGCAAAATTGACTTTAATTCATGCAAATAAATTAGTTATAACCACCGAAGACGCTTCTGATGCGGTCTTATCTCTCCTTAATTTCTTGATAATCAGGAAGACGCTTCACAAATTATTTCCCTAATCGACTGACAACCCTAGAGACGCTCTATGGATTTAATGAGCCGACAGCATTAATAATTAGAGAGACCCAATTCAAAACCGATAAAATCTGACGCAGGATTACCGAATTAAGACTGATCTTCCCTTGATTCTAAAGAATCAATGTACCATTAATTAAATCTAAACCACAATTACGGATGGCCGATTTAATTGGCTACTAATTAATTACGGGCTAATGAATATTTCGAACTACCCAATAGATCCGAAACAATTAACCACAGTAAACACAGAGAATCACAGATACTTGCATAAAATAAAGTATACGAACAGATTTGGTCTCATAAAATAGAATAGCTAAAGTTTCCTTAATTGTTACCGGAATAAAAGAGTTTAACTACAACCCATAAAATCAAGAAACCAAAATAAAAGATAGAAAGATAGAACCGGGCTGCTTTCTTGGAGAGAAGAACGGCTGCCTTCTTGATTTCTTGAACTAGGTTAAATCTGATAATGTCAAGGTATCCTAATGGAACCCTAGTTCAACTATATATACAAATCTAATGTTCATGAAGCCCATGAATACAAGTTTATCTCGTATCTTGCTGTCAAATCCCATAGGAACCCATATGTGTGGTGGAATTGGGCCTTTAAATCGATCCTGGGCCGCTAAAAATATTCTGTTCAGGCCCAACTGGTCGGTATGCCCATACCGACCGTCCTCCAGTAATTCCCTGCTTGATTTTTCCAGATATTTTGCCCCTTTTATCTCCAAAGTTGAATATTCTCCTACAATCATGCAACAAACTGAATTAGCTCGAAAATATAGGTGTTGAAGGGATAATGATCATTAAAATTACACCAAAAACTCTCCAAAAAGATGTATCAAATAACCACCATCAATGTGTTTGTTCGGTTTCATGCTTTCATCTGCAATCAATTTTCTCGAACTATTAAAACATTTCAGTCTGATGGGGCTACTGAGTTTATAAATGGAAGGGTTCGTGATTTTATGCATCTGCATGGTATACATCACCGGATTTCTTGTGCTTATACACCACAGCAAAATGGCAGGGCCGAACGTAAACATCATCATATCTCTGAATCTGGTTTATCTATGTTATTTCATGCTCAGGCGCCAGCTTCCCTTTGGTTTAATGCTTTTGCCACTGCCGTTTATGTCATTAATAGGCTACCCTCTGTGATACTTGATAACATTTCTCCCTTTCATTTGGTTATCCGCCTAGTTATGATACTTTTAAGCCCTTTGGTTGCTGTGTCTATCCGTATCTTCGTGACTATGCAGCTAATAAATTGGAACCTCGCAGTCGGCCTTGCATCTTTCTGGGTTATAGCAGCATGCAGAAGGGTTTTCGTTGTTTTGATCCGGACTCTTCTCGAGTTTTTATCACTCGCCATGCTCAGTTTGATGAGCTCCACTTTCCTTTCTCACGGGTACCTTCTGTTACGAAAGTCACTGATCTAGATATCTCGACGTTTCTCGATATCTCATCTGACTCTTCTCTAGCTCCTGTCTCGGCTCCTGTTCGTCCTCCACATCATTTTTCGATTGATAACAATGCTCGTTCACCGTCCTTGGTTCTCGATGAACCTCCTTTGGAGCTGCCTACTATTGATCCTGTCGTGCTTCCTGTTCCCGACATTGAGCCTCCAGCTCCAGAACCACCCCAGGACATTGAGCCTCCAGCTCCAGAACCACCCCAGGCTCCTCAGCCCACTCATCATATGATCACTCGAGCTCGTGCTGGTATTTTCAAGTCGCGCTATCCGGTTGATTTAGGATCTTCTGCCCTTCTCTCAGCTCTTGTTGTCACCTCTGAGCCCCGTGGCTTCAAGTCTGCTGTTAAGCTTCCTCAGTGGCTTGCTGCCATGCAAGAAGAGATTGATGCTCTTCGCTCAAACTCGACTTGGGATTTAGTGCCTTGACCTTCTGGCACTAATATTGTTGGCTCCAAGTGGGTCTTTTGTACAAAGTTTCTTGCAGATGGGTCAATCGAACGTCACAAAGCTCGTTTAGTGGCTCAGGATTTTACTCAGGTTCCTGGTTTGGATTTCCATCATACATTCAGCCCTGTTGTGAAGGCGGCCACAGTTAGGGTTGTTCTGGCCTTATCTGTTCAGCGTGGCTGGCCTCTTCACCAGCTTGATGTTAAGAATGCCTTCCTGAATGGGGTTCTTCACAAGCCTGTCTTCATGGCCCAGCCCCCTGGCTTTGTTGATCCTCGGTACCCTGATCATGTCTGTCGACTGAAGAAGGCACTTTATGGTCTTCGCCAGGCTCCCCTTGCCTGGTACCAGCGTTTCAGCTCGTTTCTCTTCAGTCTAGGTTTTTCACAGAGTCGTTCTGATTCGTCTCTATTTCATCTGCATCAGGGTAAGACCATTATATATCTTCTCTTGTATGTTGATGATATTATTGTCACAGGCAATGATCTTGTTGCCCTTCGCCAGTTCATAGCTGATATTGGAGATGAGTTTGCCATCAAGGATCTGGGCTCCTTGAGCTATTTTCTTGGTCTTGAGGTCTCTCACACCGATACTGGGTTATTTGTTGGTCAGGCCAAGTATGCACTTGATATTCTTGAGCATGCAGACTTGGTTGAGGCGAAACCTATTTCCACCCCATTGGCGACAGGTGAATCTCTTGTCAGTACAGGTCCTGCTTTGAAGGACCCAACATTATACAGATCTCTGGTTTGTGCTTTGCAGTACTTGACCATCACTAGACCAGATTTATCCTATGATGTCAGCTCTGTTAGTCAGTTTCTTCAGTCGCCTACTGAAGATCAGTTTTTGGCTGTTAAGCGTATCCTTCGCTATGTGAAGGGTACTCTCCATTTTGGTCTCTCGTTCACTAAGCGTCCTGACTCTTCCATCTTGGGATACTCTGATGTGGATTGGGCTCGTTGTGTTGAGACCCGTCGCTCAACTTATGGGTACTCTATATTTCTTGGGGGTAATCTTGTTTCTTGGAGTGCAAAGAAACAACCAACTGTTGCTCGTTCCAGCTGTGAGTCTGAGTATCGGGCCCTGGCCAATGCAGCTGCTGAACTTATTTGGGTTATTAATCTTCTTCGGGAATTGCGGGCTCTTCCTCCTACTAGGCCAGTTCTGTTGTGTGATAACAAGAGTGCCATTTTCTTGAGTCAGAATCCTGTTGCACACAAGCGAGCTAAACACATTGATTTGTATTATCACTTTATTCGTGAATTGGTCTCATCTGGGCGCATTTCCACTGAGTTCGTTCCCTCTCATCTTCAGCTTGCGGATATTTTCACGAAGAGTCTTCCTCATCCGGTATTTGAGTTTATACGGTCCAAGCTTTGCGTGTGTCTTCACCCCACGCAGCGCTTGACGGGGGTTAATATAGATAATAACAATTGATTTGAATTAGTTGTAAATATTGATTTGATTTGATTTGATTTGATTTGATTTGTGTCTATCCTGTATTTTAGGTATACCTTGACCATATCCTTTCCTTAATTATAGGATATTGTTGTAACTACACATACGTGTATATATATGTGAATATACTCTCACCAGTTCTCACGGTGATTTTTCCAATCTTCTCTCAATTCTCAATTATGTGCTGTACATATTCTGTCACTTTGCCATTGGTTACATAAGCACAGTCCTAAAATGGTTGAAATTGTTTACATAAGCACAGTCCTAAAATGGTTGAAATTGGTTACATAAGCACAGTCCTAAAATGGTTGAAAGTACAAAATCTACTTATCTTTTTGTTTCCCTGAATCATATTCCCTCCTTGCTAAAGAAAAAAAAAAATCACATTAATTTGTGGAAAAGATGGATGTACTATTAATTGGTTGAAATATTTTATTTTTTACTTTTCTTCACAAAAATGAAAAGAAAAAATAAAACTTTTTCTTTTACATATTTTCCTGATTGTGTATATATATGTAGGATGATGGAGTACTTTTTGGTGGACATGGAATGTCGGTAAAAAAAGCTCCAAACCATTGGAGAGTTTATTACAGGCTTTGTAGTGCCGAAATTTATAAGGCTGGAATGTTTGAAATTTCCAATGATGCCAAAGCCATCGCAGAAGACATATCTGTGAATTTAAACCATCAGATTGAGGTTGCATTAAATTAGTTGATATAGCCCTCATTATTTGTATACAAGTTTCCTTTTTTTTTTTTTTATTCTATCGTTCAAAGTTTCTTGATAATTTTGGGAAGAATGACGTAATTTTGGGAAAATTATTAATTGCATGATAAATTTAAAAAGTAATAATATTTAATTATAATTTTTTTAATTATAGCATCGACCATAATTTTTAGCATCAAATTGTGACATAGACTACCACCATCATAAGATGTATCTTGGTGATGTCATCCCGAAGCAAACACTTATCATTTTTTTCACCCTCGATTCACGATGATTATGACGACAACGATGAAATAAGTGGGAATCTAAGATGGTCTCATCACGGGGCTTTTAATGATGGTGATGGTGTCATAATACTAGATGGGATACATAAAGAACTCTTTTGCTTTATTTGATGGGATAATGTTTGATACATAATACTAGAATTCACTATCCAGTATTATGTGTCAATCTATATTTGTTATGCAAAATTGCAATACATAATATCTTATATTAATATGTAATTTGGTGTTTTGTTAAATATATTTAGATTATGTAAAATCTTGATTGTTTATACCTAGTAACGTATGCAATAATTTACATACTTGACTCATATCTCTATTTTAATTAAAATAAAAGTCCATAATTTGCTTCTGCGTATATTTTCCTCTTGTTTCATATTTTTAAGAATCAAGCAAGCTCAACATAATTTTCAATAATTTCTTCACAAATTTTTATATTTGATCATTCGTGAAATTAATTTTTTTACTTTTTATAATGTATTTCTTAATTTTAAAAGTTATTATAACATCTAAAAGTAAACTTCATATCATGGATGCAAATATAATAAAAAATATATCATTTGATATGATATAAAAACAATGTCTAGTTTTTGAACCAGCTCTAATACCATAAAAAGAAATCAAGATTCCATAATTTAGATCAAGAAAGAAGTGACTATTATTTTATAAATGAAATAGTGATTTTAATACAATAATGGAAAGGCCTTTTCTATCCACACCACCATTTCCTCTTTTCACACCACATTTACTAAATACACCACAAAAAATTACATTTAAAATTTCAAAATTACTAACCACACCACAAAAATACCTATAATACCCTTAACACTTAAAAAAAATTAAAAAAAAAAAAAAAAAAAAAGTAAACCCTACCTCACTCACTCCTGCGAACCCTGCGCGCCGAACCCCCTTTCCCCACACCCGCGCCGAACTGCTCCTAAGCCAACCCCACTGTCGCCGAACTGCTCCCCAAGATCATGGACGCCGAACGCGAAACTCCAGGTAATCTGTCGCAATATGTTCCATGAAAATTTCCATTAAATTCGCGAATTCGAAATCCGTTCGGCGCTGGTTGGCCGAACAGCCTGCGAGACGTTCGGCCAGTGTTGGCCGAACATCCTGCGAGGCGTTCGGCCACCACTGGCCGAACACATCACACTGTGTTCGGCTAGGACAGGCCGAACGGTGAAAAAACAGAATGGTAAAAAAAACAGAACGTACAAAAAAACATGAAAAATGAAGTGTCAGGGCGTTCGGCCAGTGTTGGCCGAACATAACACAACACGTTCGGCCACCTCTGGCCGAACACATCACACTGGTTCGGCTAGGACAGGCCGAACATATTTCATTGCGTTCGGCCAACACTGGCCGAACGCCCTGACACTTCATTTTTCATTTTTTTAATTTTGAAGGTTATATTAGTAATTTTGTTAATGTCCATTTTTGTAAAAAAATTGGATGTGGTGTGAAGAGTAATTTGGGTGGTGTGTCTAATGAAAACCTAACTGTTAGCTCTATTTATATAAGCTAATGGAAAGATCTAGAACTTAGAGTAGGACACATATCATATATTGAGTGGTTAGATAACAGAAGAAAAGGAAATCAATAGGAAGGAAATATCAATTAACTAAAATATATTATCCATGTCGTTGTGTGCTAATGTCAGGTTGCACACTATCCTATTTTTGTTAACAGAATATCGGGGTGTCGGATAAAAAAGACAGTTGATAAATACAAAAAGGCCAAGCTCACTAGAATGACTAACTAGTATCTAATTATAAGAAGATCCCTTTTCCTAACAATTTTTTTCTCCTTTTTCCCATTTTATTATATTTTTTAATTTCACATTAGTTAAACTTCATAGTCTTCATATAAAGTGAAGTAACTTGATAAGTTATTGAAAAAAGATAAGTTATTGAAAAAAATAACTGGTGTAATGTTTGCAAAATTATGTTGACGACATTGATATGTGTGGTGTATTTTTTAGTATGACATTGTTCGTTTTTTGGCAACAGATTTTGGGTGTGTGGAAAAAAAAAATACAAAAAAGTCAACCAACCAAAAACAACTAACAGTATCTAGTGAAAGGAAGATCCATTTTTTCTAATGAATTTCTTTTCACTTTTTATTATGTTTTCGATTTCCACATTAGTTGAACTTTATAGTGTTCATATATATATAAAATGAAGTAACTTGATAAGTTACAGAGAAAATAATTGATGTAATGTTTTTTCAAAGAAAAATATAAATTTAATCTAATTTTAAAGTAATTTTTTAATTTAAAATTAATTCATTTTAAAGTTTTATATTACTAATAGTTACAGAAATATGCATTAAAATACGAATATTTTTTTATGATAATTTGTGTATGTATGTCGATATAAAATTGAATAAATAGAATAACCAAGCAAGCAATAGAAGTGTTTGTGAAAATAATAAATATACATTGATTAATTAACAAAACAAAATGTCATTTTCCAAGAATGTTGTTTCGAAAATATTTAAATTTACACAAAACAAAGGTATATCGAGAAATTAAGTAATTCCGTACATAGCAATTTAGATCGTCTTTTATTTATTTTAGAATTCAAATTCATTTTCATTTTAACATTGTAATAGGCCTCTTTATATATATAATAGTAAAAATAGAATAGAAAATCTCCAATGCTTATATATATATATATATATATATATATTAATAAATAATCATTATTATCATTATTTTTAGTGTTTTTCTTCTATTCGCATTCACAGAATCATCGATACAGATAATCTCCTAATGTGATTCAAATCCTCTACTTCATTTTATGTTTTAATTTTCATACATGCCATGTGTAACTTAATTTATTGATAGTGTTATTATATGGATACATGATAAATATTTGTAAAGTTGTAATATAAGATAAAATTTAAAATATAATAGAGAATCATCTAGGACTCAAATGTGAAAGAAGGACTAAATTGCAATAAAGTAATTAAACTAATAAAGAGGCCAAAATTAAATCAGACAAATTCAATGCTGATATTATCTCTCGCCAACAAAATTCATAATGACATTCTCATCACACTTAATAGAAACCCTCAAAATTCTCTTTCATCTATCAAGACCCTCACCATAGAGATGGCCGCCCATTCTAGAACTTCAAGCCAAGTAAGAGAAATGAAGGAAGGGAGCTCGATCATCAATACGACTCGGTGAATGCGTCCAAAGGCAATGCGAAGCTTCTGGATTACACGGCAACCAAGGGGGCCATAGTGGCGTTCACGCCCGGGCTGGCGCTGCAGCTGTGGAGAAGGGTATTTGGGTGAAGGGTGTTCAATGCTGATCCCGGCGTCGTTCACCAAAGACGAAAGTGCGAGTCTCGGAAAGCATGTGCCGATGAAGCGAGCGGGGCAGCCGATAGAGATGGTGCCATCGTACGTGTTCCTGGCGTCGAATGTTGACTCGTCATACATAACAGGACAGGTGCTGCACCCTAATGGAGGAACCATTGGCAATGAATGAAGAAAGATGAGAGAGAAATATGAGTTTGTGTGTGTATTCAGAACCTGGATTATCGACCATTTTTATCTTTGAAATATCGACCATGTTTTACAAGGATCACTAAAATCATTAATTAATTTGTTAGATGGATTAAAAATAAATTTTATTATGAAAAAGTTATTTATTTATTAGTTAATTTGTAGTAACCCAAATATTTCTATATGTGTAATCATGTTATGTGTAATGATTTATTTTATTCCAATGCAAGCCTATGTGATTTAATTATTTATGAATGATTAATTATGCTTCTATGATTTGAATGCAAAGTATATGGAATCAATTGAATTATTATGTGCTTAAGGAAATTAAGTTGGAATTTATTGTGGTCACATTTTATTAAGTTAAATGTGCTTAATAAAATTATGAAGTCCATAAACTTAGGTCTGGAGCCCAATAGGATGCTAAGTCCGGATATAAGGATAGAATAAAGAACTTAATTACAAATTAATAGTCATAAAAAAATTAGGGTTTGGATTCTCCAGAGAGCTGCCATCGTCCATTCAATATCCTTCTTCATTTCTTTCAACTTTCACGACCTCTGGAGACCTTGGGTTTAGGACCAGACATAATTGTAAATACCATCCCTATGACGGTAAGAGGTGGGTGATACTCTCACACTAATCATGTGTTGTGGTTTGTTTAATTACCCTATAAAGAAATATACATATTTATATGACAATGATTTATGATATGCATTAGTATTGTGAATGTTTGAATGTGACATGATGAGGGTTGATAACATGATTTTATGAAGAGAATGTTTGACATACATATGTGATGTTTTATATATTTGCAAGATTCACGGTAAGCCACACAATGTGTAAGATATACGGATAATACCTTACCTAGATATGGCTAAGATTCGCAGGTATGACCCATACAAGATTCTGATCGTAAGATCACTTTGAGTAGCTCCCGAACACATGATAATCGAGCGGGACAAAGTGGTCCCAAGCAAGATTGATGTGCTCTTATGTTTACTATAATAAGTAAATAGTATACATATTACATGATTCATGATTCATGGTTTATGGTTATATGTGAAGTGCTTCAATGTACAATGTGCTTCCATGCGATGTAAATTGTCATATTTTCATGTGTATGCACTCTTGTAGGTAAAAGAATTAGCTAACGGAGTGTTATCCAACACTCATCCCCTCACCTTTTCAAGTAAGGAAGTCAAGGAGGAGTGAACTACGCTGTGAAGCCGGCATGTGGACTGTGATGTTGCCACTTTAAAAGTTTAAAGTTTCTCATTTATTCCATAAATTTAAAAGAACTCTATTTTGCTTTTGAATTGCTTTATTATTGATCTTCCAGAGGTTTGATGAACAAGTACATGATATTTCTGATTTGGTTTTTAACAATGATTCGGAATTTTTGTTGTGATTGGTTGTGGAAAAATTTAAATCACAATTTTAGAAGGTGAAGTAGTCGTAATATTCTGAAAGTGATTTTGGAATGTTACATAATTAATTTAAATAATGCTACAAGACATTAATTATTTTGTTAGTTTGATAAAAAAATAATTTTTATAATGAAAAAAGTTATTTATCATTATAAATTGTAATATGATCTTTTGTAATAACATCTTTCAAACATAATGTAAGGATGTACCACTTCTATAATTTCATTGACACTATTTTATACAATGATTTATACACGTGCGCGACGTGTAATTCATTAGAATTTATTTGAAGAAATGAAATTGTAAACTATGATTATTTTGATAAGTAATATGAAATAATACAGTTTCTTAAATTATAAGCTTACAGAAATTGATGAATTACACGTCTATATGCATGGTGCTATATGCATGGTGCGTTATGCATGGGGCTTGTTTAAATCATCGAATTTGTGCTCCACATCTTCAATACCTAAAATTGATCTATATGCATTTAATTAAAAGAATATATATAAAGATGATATATTTTTATGTTACATTTAAAGTATCATATTGTAATTGATAATTAATTAAAAAATCATATATTTTTTTCGATAATTAAGCCTTTTAAGTATATCATATTGCTTTACATAAATAATAATTTAAACTTATTAATTAATTAATATTCTAATGATTAACATATTTATATGCTCCCAAAATTATTTATAACAAAAATGTTTCAATATTATAATTATAAGTTTCTTTATGCAATTTTATGATAATAGTAGAGCATTGTATTCTACTATATTTCATTCAAACTTGTTACTAATTTAAAATCACAACATAAAGAAAATAAATTATATATATATATATGTATGTATATTTAAAAAATATAATATTTCCTTATAATTAATTCAAATAAGTTCTTCAAACCAGGACTCCTCGATTTGACCAATATTTATCCCAAAACGAATTTTCTTTTCTAGGAAAATGACTTAAAATTTCATTGTATTGTAGTGATTAGATTTTTCACTCAAAATTTTTCTAAACAATTATTTTTCACTTTTTAATTTCCTCATCAATATAAATTATTTCTCAGTAAATTTTAAAAAATAAGAAAAGATTACTTTTAATGTCAAAGCTTTTTAAAAAGATTTATGTGTGAGATATATTATTAATACAAAATCGTCTGCAGTTGCCCTTTTTTTTTTTTTTTTTTAATTATGATTATAATTATGTTGATAAAAGATAGATATTACTTGTTAATAATAATACTACTAATAATATATATTATTGTTGTTATTGTTGCTTGTGTTATTAATGAGGAAGTTATTTATTGCACTTTGTTTGCTATTTCCAATACTTGTACATAATTAGAATTCAGCGTCAATTAAATATTTTGCCCCAAAAAACTCTTGTAAATATGATGAAGCATGTGCGTACGAACACACTCACACATATATACATATATATGATTACGTTTTTTGCATCTATTTATTTCACAAACGACAGTATAATAAACTTTAGTGCCATTGTCTTCCCCACTAGTTACAAAAGCACAATTCGAAAATGGCTACTGGTATAAAATCTACATATTCTTTTTGCCTTCCTAAATCATATTTAAAAAACAAAACAAAAAAAAAACTCACACACACACATTCATTTCTATAAAAGATGGGTGTACTATTAGTCAGTTGAAACATTTTATTTTTTACTTACCACTTCAAAAACGAAAAAGAAAAAGTAAAACTTTTTATTTCACATATTTTCCCGATTGTGTATATATTTGTTGAGTGGTGAAGGGCTTTTTGGTAGAGATGAAATGCCGGTAAAAAAAACTCCAAATCATTTGAAAGGTAATAACTGACTTTATTGTGCCAATTTTTCTCGGACTGAATTATTTAAAATTTCTATTGATGCCAAAGCCATAGTAAAAGACATAAATGTAAATTTAAACCATCAGGTGCATTAAATTAATGGATCTACCTCTCATAATTTGTGTAAAATTTTCATTTTTTTTTTATTCTATCGAGATACTATCACCAATTAATTAAAGGTAATATTTGAAGTTTCTTAATAATTTTGGAAGGAATGACATAATTAAATGGATACTTATTTGCTTTGTCAATTTAGTTTTTTTTTTTTTTTTTTTTGGTCACGTACTTGTATCATTTTAAAGGGTAAGTTATATGAATAATTATTAACTAAGAGTTAATTACTATATAACATTAAAAAGTAACAGCAATTTAATACAAATAATGATTTTTTTTTCTAATTATAGTATCCACTATAATTTTGAAAATCAAATTGTGACATTGAATACTACTATCATAGGATGCAGTTTGGTGATGCCATCCAAAGCAAATACTTATCGTTTCTTTTACTCTCTATTCACGATGATGATGGTGACAAGGATAAAAGAAGTGTAGAATCTAAGATGATGCCATTGAGGCGCATCTAATAATGGTGACGATGTCATAATTTAACTACAAAAATATGATCAATGTTTTATTTGAAAAAAAATATTTAATTAATTAGTTACTTTTAAAAAATAAACGTAGTTTAAAATTACGCATAGTTTATAATTAAACAAAATCATTTTCTTTAGAATATATAAAACACTTTTATTAAGGCTAAAACTCATATACTCTGATGCATGAATAAGGATTCATGCAACCTGATTTGGTTCAGTGCAACTGAATTTGTAAGTTAGATCGGATATAATATTACTTGTTTAACTAAATAATTTATTTGTTTACCTGTAACATATTACATATTTTCCATAAAATATCATTTTCTATTAATGAGAAATAGTTACTATTTATACCTTTTATACTTTAAAAGTATTACTAGTTTTATCCTAAAAATATTACTTAATTCAAAAATGTAATACTCTTAGCATTTAATAGTATTATTTGTTCAACTAAAAAGATATCGCATACTTACCTAAAGAACTCGTTTGCTTTACTTGATGGAATAATATTTGATACATAATACCAGGATTTGTTGTCCTGTATTACGTGTCAATCTTATGTTTGTTATTGAAAATTGCATTACATAATTTCTCACATTTATGTGTAATATGGTGTTTGGTTCAATATATTTAGATTATGTAAAATATTGACTATTATAGCCATTAACATTTTTAATAATTTACACACTTGACTCATATCTCAATTTTGATCAGATTAAAAGTCCGTAACTTGATTCTGTATAATTTTTCTCCTATTATCTTATTTTTAAGAATCAAGCAAACTCAACATAAATTTCAATAATTTCTTTGCAAATTTATATATTTGATAATTTGTTATATTAACTTTCTATAATGAATTTCTTTTTTTAATAATTTATTAAGACATTCTAAAAATAAACTTTAAATCGCAGATGAAAATATAATAAAAAATAGTACTTGATATGATTTAAAAATATAAAAAAAATGATATCTAGTATAAAACAATGATTATATCCATGAAATAACAATGGTGCCTTAGTTCATAACAAGAAAACAATGATTATATTATTTTATACATGAAATAACGATTTTAGAGCAAGACACATCACATACATTGAGTGGTTACATAACAGAAAAAAGGTAATAAGTTGGAAGGAAATATCTTTTTTAGTACAACACTCTCCTTTTTTTGTCAAGAGATTCGGAGAGTGTGGGAACAAAAATAAACAATAAATAAATACAAAAACGACTAACTAGTACCTAATTAAAGGAAGATCCCTTTTCTAATGATTTCCCTTTTTATTACGGTTTTTTTTTTTCACATTAATTAAACTCCATAGTGTTCATATAAAGTGAAGTACCTTGAATTATTGAGAAAATAATTGGTGTAATGTTTTTTCAAAGAAAAACATAAATTTTAAAGTATCTTCTTATTTAAGATTTTAAATGAATCCCTTTTAAAGTTTTATATTACTAATAGTTACATAAATATGCCAAAAAATTAATAGAATAATTTATGTATGTTTGTTGCTAAAAAAATATTTGTATTAATAGAATAATTTGGAAACCATACAATGACGTGAAATAAGTATTTCTGAAAATTAATTAATATCCGTTGCTTAGTTAACAAAACAAAATGTCATTTTCCAGGATTGCTGTTTGGAAAACATTTCAATTTCCACAAAATAAAGGTATATTTGCGAATTTAAGTAATTCTAGACATTGTAGTTTAGATCATCTTAATTTATTTTTGTATTAAAAATCATTTTCATATTACCAATGTAATAAACTTGCTTATCATATATTATTCTAGAAAATGGTAAAAGTAGAATAAAGAATATTTTTAGTGTTTTTTCATCTATTCCCATCCACATAGTTGTCAACTAGGTTATATTCTAATGTGATTCAGATTCTCTACTTCATTTTGTGTTTTAACTTATATTTTAATTTTATTAATGCATGACATGTGTAAGTTAATTTATTGATAATGTTGTTATGTATACATGTTGTATATTGGTAAAGTTGAAATATATGATAAATACAAAATATAATAGAGAATTTAGTGGGACCCAAATGTGAAATAAGAGATAAGTTGCATCAAAGAAATTAAATCAAGAAATAAGCCAAAACTATATCTAATAAATAAAGATAAGTCTCTAGTTTGAATTCAATGCCTGTATTATCTCTTGGCACCAGAATTTATAATGACTTCCCACGTAATAGAAAACCCTCTTTGATGCTCTTTCATCTATAAATCCAAGACACTCACTGTAGAGATGGTCACACATTCATGATCTTCAAGCCGAGCAATGAGAAAGAAGAGAGAGATACAAGTGAGAGAGAGATAGAGAGCACAAGACCACGCTTGTGATTGTTGGTGTAGGCCCAGCCAGTTCATCAACCTCTGCATGTCTAAACATGGAGAATATACTGTTGTTATACAAAATTGCAATGCATAATATTAATATGTAATATAATATTTCATTCAATATATTTAGATTATGTAAAATTTTGACTGTTGTACACATTAACTTTTTTAAAAATTAACACACTTTATTCCTATCTCAAATTTGATCAATATAAAAGTCTATAATATTCTTCTACATATTTTCTCCTGTATCTTATTATTAAGAATCAAGCAAACTCTACATAAATTTCAATAATTTCTTTGCATAGTTTTATATTTGATAATTTTGTTACATTAATTTTTTTATAAGGAATTTTTTTATTTTAAAATTTATTAAGACATCGTAAAAGTAAACTTTGTATCACAGACGTAAATGAAAGTTAACATATTCTTTTTTGTTTTCCTAAATCATATTTCCTTAATGCTAAAATAAAATAAAATCACATTAATTTCTATAAAAGATGAGTGTACTATTAGTTAGTTGAAACAATTTATTTTTTAGTTTCGCTTAAAAAATGAGAAGTAGAAGTAATACTTTTTATTTCACATATTTTCCCGATTGTGTATATATATGTAGGATGATGGAGGGGTTTTTAGTGGAGATGGAAGCCGGTAAAAAAAGCTTCAAACCATTGAAAATATAATAACAGGCTTTATTGTGCCAGATTTTCTAGAGCTGGATTGTTTGAAATTTTCAACGATTCCAAAGCCATCGCTGAAGACATAAATATGAATTTAAACCATCACATTTAGGGTGCACAAAATTAATTTATCTACCCCTCATCATTTTGTATAAAATTTTCATATTTTTTTATTCAATCGAGATACGATTATTAAAGGTAATATTTGAAATTTCTCGATAATTTTAGAAGGAAGGATATAATTAATTAATGGATACTTATTTGCTTTGTCAAATTGGTTTTTTTGTTTTTGTTTCTTGGGAACACGTACTTGTATAATTTTATAGGGTTACTTATATAATTAATTATCAATAATGAGTCAATTGCTACATATCTTTAAAAAGTAACATTAATTTAATACAAATTATAATTTTTTTTCTAATTATAGTATCGATCATACTTTTCAACATCAAATTGTGACATTGAATACCACTATTATAGGATGTAGCTTGGTGATGCCATCCCAAATCAAATACTTATCATTTCTTTCAACCTCGATTCACGATGAAGATGACGATAATGATGTAATAAGTGTGGAATCTAAGATGATCGAGGTGAATTTAATGATGGGGATGATGTCATAATCTGATGACAAAAATATGATCAATGTTGTATTAAAAAAATATTTAATTCATTAGTTACTTTTTAAAATTAATGTGGTAATTTAAAATTACGCATAGTTCACAATTTTTTTTTTTCGTAATTGACCACATTAAATGTATCAGTTATAAATAAAAAAAAAAAAAAAGTCATTTTCTTTAGAATAAGTACAATACTTCTATAAAGGCTAAAACTTATACACTCAGATGCATGAAGCTTAGGACTCATGCAACCTAATTTCGTTCGGTGCAAATGAGTTTGCAAGTTGAACATTTTTTTTTTTTAATACATGATCCTAAATTTATATAATATTAATTATCTAACTAAATCATTTACTTGTTCACCTACAAAATATTACATATTGTTCCTAAAAATATCATTTTCTATTAATGAGAAATAGTTACTATTTATTACTTTAATCCTTTAATAGTATTACTAGTTTTATTATAAAAATATTACTTAGTTTCACAAATGTACTACTTTTAGCATTTAATAGTATTATTTGTTCAACTAAAAAGATATTGTATATTTACCTAAAGAACTCGTTTGCTTTTCTTGATTGAATAGTGTATGATACATAATACTAGGATTCATTATCAATTATTATGTGTCAATCATATGTTTGTTATGCAAAATTGCAAAATATATCATATTGATATGCAATATGATGTTTGGTTCAATATATTTAGATTATGTAAAAATCTTGATTGTTATACCCATTGACATTTTCAATAATTTACACACTTTATTCATATCTCAATTCTGATCTAAATAAAAGTTCATAATTTAATTATGAATAATTTGTCTCATGTGTCTTATTTTTAAGAATTAAGCAAACTCAACATAAATTTCAATAATTTCTTTGCAAATTTTTAAATTTAATAATTCATTATATTAATTTTTTTATAATGAATTCCTTTATTTTAAAATTTATTAACACACCTTAAATGTAAACTTTGTCTCACAAACATAAATATAATATAAAATAGTACTTGATGATTAAAGAACGATTAAAAAGAAATGGAGCAAGAAAGCAGCGACTATATTATTTTATAAATGAAATAATTATATTAATACAATAGTGGAAATCCAAACCCTATTTATATAAGCTAATTGAAAGACCTAGAACTTACGATAGGACACATGTGACAAATATCGAGTGGTTACATAAAATACAAATAAACTAGAAGGAAATATCTTTGAACTAAAAGATATTATCAATGTTGGTGAGCGCAAGACAGGTTGCACGTGCTATTCTTCATGACGATTGCAAAATTATACCGATGATGTTGATATGTGTGCAATGTAATTTTCGGTATGACGCTGTTCTTTTTTCGGTTAACAGATTTTGGGGGTATGCAAAAAAACAAAAACAATTAATAATACGAAAATGCCAAGCCGACCAGAAACGACTAACTAATATCTAATTAAAGAAAGATCCTTTTTTTTTTCTAACGATTTTTTTTCCTTTTTCCTTTTTTATTAATTTTTTTCTTTTGTTTTTTCTTTCACATTAGTTGAACTTTTTTAGTGTTCATACAAAGTGAAGTAACTTGATAAGTTATTTAAAAATAATTAGTGTAATGTTTTTCCAAAGAAAAACATAAATTCAATTTAATTTTAAAGTATCTTTTTATTTAAAATTTTAAATGAATCCATTTGAAGTTTTATATTACTAATAGTTACATAAATATGTCAAATATGAAGATTTTTTAAGATAATTTATGTATGTTTGTTGTAAAATTATTGGAATTAATAGAATAATTTGGAAACAATCAAAGATGTGAATAAGTGTTTTTGAACATCAATTAATATAAATTGATTAATTAACAAAACAAAATGTCATTTTCTCGGAATATTGTTTCACAAACATTTCAATTTCTACAAAATAAAGTTATATTTGAGAATTTAAGTAATTCCAGACATTGCAGTTTAGATCGTTTAATTTATTTTTGTATTAAAATTCATTTTCATTTTACCAATGTAATAAATCTGTTTATCATATATATTTCTTGAAAATGGAAAAAATATAATAAACAATCTTGGATGCTAATATATTAACCAAAAATCGTTCTTACAATTATATTTAGTGTTTTTTTTCTTCTATTCCCATTCACGTAGTTGTCGATATAGGTTATATTATAATGTGATTCTACTTATTTTATGTTTTAGCTTATGTATTAATTTTATCAATACTCCATACGTGTAAGTTAATTTATTGATAATGTAATTATATATACATGGTATATATTGGTAAAATTGAAATATAATAAAGAATCTTGTGGGACCTGAATGTGAAATAAGTGACAAATTGAAATAAAGAAACTAAATCAAGAGAGAAGCCAAAACTATATTTCATAAATAAAGACAAGTCTCTAGTTCGCATTCAATGCTGGTATTATCTCTTGGCACCAGAATTCATAATGACATCCTCATCCCATGTAACAAATCCCTCTTCGATGCTCTTTCATCTATAAATCTCAGATCCTCACAGTAGAGATAGTCACACATTCAAGAACTTCAAGTCAAGCAACAAGAGAAAAGAGAGAGAAACAAGTAAGAGAAAAAGAGAGAGAGAAATGGAGCAGAAGACAACTGTAGTGATTGTTGGTGCCGGCCCAGCCGGTTTAGCAACGTCTGCTTGTCTAAACATGCAGAATATACCGAACGTTGTGCTGGAAAAAGAAGATTGCTATGCCTCCCTTTGGAGGAAAAGGGCTTATGACAGACTGAAGCTCCATTTAGCCAAAGAATTCTGCCAACTCCCCCACTTCCCATTCCCTCAATCTGCACCAACATACGTTCCGAAACATAGGTTTATCCAGTACCTGGATGAATATGTTTCCCATTTCCATATCGCTCCTTTCTACAACCGTTGTGTTGTATCTGCTGCTTTTGACGGCGATTGGGTCGTCGTGGCTGAGAATGCGCAATCTGCGGTGACAGAGACGTGGGTTGCCAAGTTTCTGGTGGTTGCCACGGGCGAGAACAGCGAGGGATACATCCCTCCAGTTCTAGGGCTGGAGTCCTTCGATGGTGAGGTAATGCATTCGAACTGTTACGATAACGGGGAGAATTTCGAGAGAAAGGACGTACTTGTTGTCGGAAGTGGAAATTCCGGCATGGAAATTGCTTACGATCTGTCTAATTGGGGTGCTCACACTTCAATAGTTGTTCGTAGCCCGGTGAGTGGCTTGTTTTTATCAGTACAGGTTTCTGGTTAAATCATTTCATAAATATTTTTATATTCTAAAAATTTATGTTTTGCGTCAAACAATTTTTTATTTTCTTCTTAAAGTGACTAATTTTGAGGTTCTCCCAACCTTATATTTTTCAGGTACATGTTCTGAGTGAAGGAATGGTGAGGTTAGGGATGAGATTACTGAAATTCTTGCCAGTAAGGGTTGTGGACATCCTAGTACTGATTTTGAGTAGGTTCAAGTATGGAGACTTGAGTGGTTACGGCATCCAAAGGCCAAGGGAGGGGCCTTTTTATCTGAAAAGGGCAACTGGAAGATCTCCTGTTATTGATGTTGGAACTGTTACCAAAATTCTGGCGCAGGAGATTCAAGTACACACACACAAACATATATATATTCCTTTTCTCGCATAGAGTGCGCACTGTATATATTGCATGCATACATTTAGAAGTTCACACACACACACACACACACACATATACATAAACGAGGCCAAGCACGCGAGCACCATAAAATACACACCATAACAGATCTGATATATGAATATATGTATTGCATGCAGATGCTTCATTATTTTTTATAAATTATATGTATTTTTTAATTATTTAAAATTTCATTGAATTTAGAATAACTAGATTGCATTTTACTTATATGTTAATCATTAGATTTTCCCCCAAAAGTTTTCTAGAATAATTATTTCTCACTTTATAATTACCACATCTAAATAAATTGTTTCTATATTTTTGTCCTAATTAATGTGGCATATATATTGGGTAGGTTTTTCCATCTATTGAGAAGGTGGAGGGAGACATTGTTTATTTCACGAACGGCCATATAAAAAGCTTCAGGGCTATTGTCTTCGCCACTGGTTACAGAAGCACTGTTGGTAGATGGCTGAAGGTACAAAATCTACTTATTCTTTTGAGTTTCCTAAATCATATTTCCTCCATGCTAAAAAAGATCACATTATTTTCTATAAAAGATGGATTTACTTTTATTTAGTTGAAACATTTTATTTTTTACTTTTTACTTCAAAAATGAGGGAAAAAATTAAAATTTTTTATTCACATATTTTCTCGATTATGCATATATATGTAGGATCATGGAGGGCTTTTTGGTGGAGATGGAATGCCGATGAAAAAAGCTCCAAACCATTGGAAAGGTGATAATGGGCTCTACTGTGCCGGATTTTCTGGGGCTGGATTGTTTGGAATTTCCAATGATGCCAAAGCCATCGCAGAAGACATAAATGTGAATTTAAATCATCACATTTAAGATGCAATAACTTAATTGATCTACACCTTATGATTCTTCTATTCTATCCAGATATTTTTACCAATTAATTAAGGTAATATTTGAAGTAGCTTTTTTTTTTTTTTTTTTTTTTTTTTTTTAATTTTGGAATGAAGGATACAATTAAATGGATACGTATTGGCTTTGTCAATTTACGATTTCTTTTTTCTTTTTGGTATTTGTATCATTTTAAAGGGTTACTTATATAAATAATTATTAATTATAAGTCAATTGCTATATAACTTTAAAAAGTAATAGTAATTAAATACAAATTATGAATTTTTTTCTAATTGTATTATCGACCATAATTTTTAACTATCAAATTGTGATATCGAATACCACTATCATAGAATGTAGCTTGGCAATGCCATCCCAAAGCAAACACTTATCGTTTCTTTCAACCTCGGTTCACGATGATGATGATGACAATGATGAAATAAGTATGGAATCTAAAATTATCCCATTGAGGCGCATCTAGTGATGGTGATGATATCATAATCTAATGAAAAAAATATGATCAATGTTGTATTTGAAAAAAACTATTTAAATTGTCAGTTACTTTTTAAAATCAATGTTGTCATTTACGCATAGTTCATAATGTTTTTGTTTTTTGTAATTGACCCCATATTAAATATATCATTTATAAATAAACAAAGTAATTATTTATTTATTTAATGAGAATGGATTAGGACACTTTAAAAGTAAATTTTGTATCACATATGTAAATATAATAAATAAAAGGGTGCGGCTATTCATACCCCCGAAATTTCTAAACATACCCCGAAGTCTAAATACATCTAATATAAAATTAATAATTATCTTCTTTTTACTAAATGTACCCCATTTATACCGCTTATACCCTTCTCACTAAAAAATAAAAAAACAAAAAATAAATGAGTATCCCAACCTTATTGCCCAACCCTCCGTAATTTTCAACACAAATTAAAAAATCAAAGTTGAAAAGCTCTCTGTCTTCCTAGAATTTTTTTTTCTCTCTACAATTTTTTTATCTACCATAAATTTATCCCCCTTTTAACCTGCACTTCCTCTCTTCTCTACCCAGAGACCCAAAAAAAGAATAAACAAATCCTCTTTATTTCTTAGATTAGTAACAACAAGGAGAGAGGATTTTTTTTTTTTGGTTGAAATTAAAAAATGGCACAAATATAGGTTCAGCACAAAAATGGCACAAATATAGGTTCAGCAATAGAATGTGGCGGCGTCTGGTGCCAATGGAATGGCAGCGCCTGGTGGAGCAATGACTGCCAATCACAGAGAATTTCGTTGTATGTGGTGTCTTATATTTCAATGTAACGGACTCTAGGAGTTGATGATTAAAACCACTACGCGTGCCCACATACAATGAGCATATATATAAATATATGTTGATATGTCTTGAATCACACACTTCGCAGAGCTATCACGGGGGTCTCGCTGCCCGGTCAGCGAGTCGGGGGGTCAAGGGGGGCAACGTCCCCCTTGCCTGGGGGTCCGGGGGGGAGGAGACGCCCCCGGCCCGATGGTATGCAGTATTGGGCCTTAAGCCCAATTTTGGTGTTTTAGGTTTTCCTCAGTACTATATATATGGTCTTTGAGATCTGTAATCTGTAACACATACCACATAATAAAATCCGTTCTCCTCTCTGCCCGTGGAAGTAACCAATTTATTGGTGAACCACGTAAATCTTGTGTCTTCTTTACGTTTCTTGTTTCTTGTTTATGCTCTATAATCCTATTCTGTCACAACAAACTGGTATCAGAGCTTGGTCGTTTCGATCAGGGTATTTTCCGCACTGTTAGGGTTTTTTAGAACCGATCAAGAATGTCTGCTTTCAACGTAAAGGTTGACAAATTCACCGGGAGAAATAGTTTTGGCTTATGGCAGATCAAGATGCGATCTCTGCTGAAGCAGCAGGGTTTGTGGGCGCCGCTATCAGGAAAACCTAAATCTGAGGATGCAGATGAAGAAGAGTGGAATACCCTAGAAGAAAAGGCCCACTCGACTATCATGCTATGTCTGTCTGACGATGTTATCATCGAGGTTGCAGATCAGGAAACTGCCGATGGTCTCTGGAAGAAGTTAGAGAGTCTCTACATGATGAAGTCTCTAACCAACAAATTGCTTCTGAAGCAACGTCTGTTCCGTTTACGCATGCAGGAAGGTACACCCCTTCGGGATCACCTAGATAAATTAAACAAAATTTTACTAGATTTGCGTAATATTGATGTTAAAGTAGAAGATGAGGACGCTGCTTTAATTCTGTTAGTATCTTTGCCTGAATCGTTTATTACTGGGAAAGATACTCTGTCTCTGGAATATGTTCGATCTGCCCTCAACAGCAGAGAAGACCGTCAACAGGCAACTGGCTCGGCCACAGAAAATCAGGCATCGGGGCTGTTTGTCATGGGTAAGGGATAAAAGAAATCTGGGAAGAAAAGTGGGAAGCCAAATCATAAAGGTTCAAAAGGTCCTAAACCCGATGACATCTGCAATTACTGTAAAGAACCAGGGCACTGGAAGAATGATTGTCCTAGGAAGAAGAGGAAACAGGAGAAGAAAGAGGGTGTCGGCGGTTCTGCAGCTGTTGCAGAAACTGATACAAATTCTGAAGATGATCTGGCCTTGGTTGCAGCTGGACAGTCACATCGTAATGATGTGTGGGTTCTTGATTCTGGGGCATCATATCATATTTGTCCTAACAGGGAGTTCTTCTCGACCTATGAGCAGATAGATGGAGGAAATGTTACCATGGCTAACAGTGCTGCTTGCAAGGTGGTTGAGATTGGCTCAGTCAGGATACGGACACATGATGGGGTATTCTGCACCTTGAATGAAGTCAGGCATGTTCCACAGATGACGAAAAATCTGATATCATTGAGTCTCCTTGACAGCAAGGGTTTCAGTTTCAAAGGTGAAGGTGGAGTTATGTATGTCTGTCAAGGTTCAAAGGTGGTTCTGACAGGCTTAAAACGTGGTACCTTATATTATCTGCGAGGTTCCACTGTGACAGGTTCTGCTGATGTTGCATCATCTGAGGTTCAGACCATGGATATGACCAGGCTGTGGCATATGAGGCTCGGTCATATGGGAGAAAGAGGGATGCAGATTTTGTCAAAGCGGGATCTTCTTTCTGGGCATAAAGTGCAGAGTCTTGAATTCTGCGAACATTGTGTTTTTGGGAAGCTTCATCACAGCAAGTTTCCAAAGAAGGCAGTTCATCAGACCAAGGGGACTCTTGACTACATTCATATGGATTGTTGGGGTCCATCACGTGTTGAGTCTATTGGAGGCCACAGATATTTTGTGTCTATGATTGATGACTACTCTAGGATGACTTGGGTAATTATGATGAAACACAAAAGTGAAGCTTTCAAGAAATTCAAGCAGTGGAAAGCGTTGGTAGAAAATCAGACTGGGAAGAAGATCAAGCGACTGCTAACTGATAATGGCATGGAGTTCTGTTCGTCTGAGTTCAACGAGTTCTGCAAGGATGCAGGGATTGCTCGACACCACACTATTCAACATACACCGTAGCAGAATGGTGTGGCAGAGCGCATGAATTAGACATTGCTGGAGAGAGCGAGATGCATGCTCTCGAATGTTGGTTTGGCTAGAAAGTTCTGGGCAGAAGCAGTAAACACGGCATGCTATCTGATCAACCGTGGTCCTCACACTGGCATTGATTGCAAGACACCTTATGAGGTATGGTCTAATAAACTTGCAGATTATTCAATGTTAAAGGTTTTTGGTTGTAATGTTTACTATCATGTTAGTGAGGGTAAATTAGAGCCAAGAGCTAAGAAGGGTATATTTGTTGGTTTCGGGGATGGAGTTAAGGGATATAGAATCTGGTCACCTTCAGAAAATAGAGTTATATTCAGTAGGAATGTGATTTTTGATGAGAATTCTATGCTTAACCCCACTGTGAAGTCCATTTGTACAGAAAATTGTAGTAGTGTTGATAAACAGGTGGAGCTGCAAGTCACCCTCGATGAGTGTAAATCACAACTCCAAGGTGGAGAAGATCAACATACTACAGCTGAAAGTGCAAGTTCAGATGTTCATCCAGAAGCTCACCAGACAAGCATAGCGGTTGATAGAGCTAGGAGAACAGGTGTGAAGCCTCCTGTGCGGTATGGTTTTGAGGATATGGTGACTTACGCATTACAAGTCGCTGACGAGGTGGAAGAGGAAGAACCATCTGCCGGTGAACCATTCTCATACAGAGAGGCTGTTTCAGGTAGTGAGTCGGCCCAATGGCTCGCTGCAATGAGAGAAGAGATGGAATCACTTGCTAAGAATGAGACTTGGGAGCTGGTCAAACGGCCTAAGGAGAGAAAGATTGTTACTTGCAAATGGATATTCAAGAAGAAGGAAGAAACCATACCTGGTGAGGGTGTGAGATACAAAGCTCGGCTAGTTGCAAGAGGGTTCACACAGAAGGAGGGGGTTGACTATAATGAGATATTCTCACCAGTGGTAAGACACACTTCCATCAGAGTGTTACTAGCAATGGTTGCACATCAAGATTTAGAACTTGAGCAACTAGATGTGAAGACAGCTTTTCTACATGGAAAGCTCGAAGACGATATCTACATGACTCAACCAGAGGGGTTCCAGGTTCTGGGGAAGGAAGATTATGTTTGCAAGTTGATGAGGTCTTTATATGGGCTAAAGCAGTCTCCAAGGCAGTGGTATAAGAGGTTTGACAGTTACATGATCCAGTTGGGATACAACAGGAGTCTGTATGATTGTTGTGTGTATCACAACAAAGCTGATGATGGTTCCATGATCTATCTCATCCTGTATGTGGATGATATGCTCATAGCTGCAAAGTCCAAGTCTGATATTCAGAAGTTGAAGGATCTGCTCAGTGCTGAGTTCGATATGAAGGATTTGGGTGCTGCCAAGAAAATTCTGGGTATGGAGATATATAGGGAAAGAGAGAAGAAGAAGCTTTTCTTGTCACAGAAGAGTTACATTCAGAAGATCTTGTCTAGATTTGGCATGTCTACCGCCAAGCCTATTGATACTCCAAGTGCTACAAATATTCATTTATCCACTGATTATGCACCGAAATCTGTAGCTGAGCAGGAGTACATGTCTCGAGTCCCATACTCTAATGCAGTAGGAAGTTTGATGTATGCTATGGTCTGCACTAGACCAGATCTTGCACATGCTGTTAGTGTTGTCAGTAGGTTCATGGGACAACCTGGAAAGGAGCATTGGCAAGCTGTGAAGAGGATTTTCCATTATCTCAGAGGTACTTCTGATGTTGGTGTCATTTATGGAGGTGATGCTCACGTTTCTGTGACTGGTTATTCTGATTCTGACTATGCTGGAGATGTTGATAGTAGAAGATCTATGACTGGTTATGTTTTCACTCTTGGTGGTTCTGTTGTTAGTTGGAAGGCAACTCTGCAGGCTATATTTACTTTGTCTACAACTGAAGCAGAGTATATGGCACTGACAGAAGCTGCTAAAGAGGGAGTTTGGTTGAAAGGGCTTGTAGGTGATCTTGGTCTACATCATGATCAAGTTATTGTATTCTGTGACAGTCTGAGTGCAATCTGTTTGACCAAGGATCAGGTCCATCATGAGAGGACCAAGCATATTGATGTGAGGTATCATTTTCTGAGGAATGAGCAGAGAATCAAGGTGATGAAAGTAGGTACTGCTGATAATCTTGCTGACATGTTCACCAAGCCGGTCCCGCATAGCAAGTTTCGACATTGTTTGGACTTGCTAAACGTCACAAGCTGTTAGATGCCCAAGGAGGGCAAATCTGAGGCAGAAAGGAGGAGTCTGTTCATCTGGCATTGTAATGATGCATCTGCAAGGAAGATTCAAGTCAAGGTGGAGATTTGTTGATATGTCTTGAATCACACACTTCGCAGAGCTATCACGGGGGTCAAGAGGGGCGACGTCCCCCTTGCCTGGGGTCCGGGGGGGAGGAGACGCCCCCGGCCCGACGGTATGCAGTATTGGGCCTTAAGCCCAATTTCGGTGTTTTAGGTTTTCCTCAGTACTATATATATGGTCTTTGAGATCTGTAATCTGTAACACATACCACATAATAAAATCCGTTCTCCTCTCTGCCCGTGGACGTAGCCAATTTATTGGTGAACCACGTAAATCTTGTATCTTCTTTACGTTTTTTGTTTCTTGTTTATGCTCTATAATCCTATTCTGTCACAACAAACTGGTATATCCCTTAAGGTGTCTTGCAATCAATGCCAGTGTGAGGACCACGGTTGATCAGATAGCATGCCGTGTTTACTGCTTCTGCCCAGAACTTTCTGGCCAAACCAGCATTCGAGAGCATGCATCTCGCTCTCTCCAGCAATGTCTGATTCATGCGCTCTGCCACACCATTCTGCTGCGGTGTATGTCGAATAGTGTGGTGTCGAGCAATCCCTGCATCCTTGCAGAACTCGTTGAACTCAGACGAACAGAACTCCAGGCCATTTTCAGTTCGCAGTCGCTTGATCTTCTTCCCAGTCTGATTTTCTACCAACGCGTATGCAGTATTGGGCCTTAAGCCCAATTTCGGTGTTTTAGGTTTTCCTCAGTACTATATATATGGTCTTTGAGATCTGTAATCTGTAACACATACCACATAATAAAATCCGTTCTCCTCTCTGCCCGTGGACGTAGCCAATTTATTGGTGAACCACGTAAATCTTGTGTCTTCTTTACGTTTCTTGTTTCTTGTTTATGCTCTATAATCCTATTCTGTCACAACAATATATATATATATATATATATAAACCCTTGTACACAAAGTTCTTAACAAAATCAAGTTTGAGAAAATAACATTTAAAGAAAAGTGTTAGTTGAGTTGCTTATCAAGTTTAGCCTTCGCGGTGAATGGTTTGAGATTTAGAGCCGAATCTCAAGAAAGCCATAAATTTACAATTCCAACTTCTCTGTATTGAAGAAACATGGAGAAGAAGAAGACAAGGCCGAATTTTCACAGTTGAGAATAAGAACAAAATAAAAAATAAAAACAAAAACTATATATAAGTGTATTTTGTCATAATTATTATGGGGTATATTTAAAGGTTTTGGGTATGAATGCCGCACCCTAAATAAAAATAGTACTTCATGATTTAAAAACAATAAAAAAAAATGGTGTCCTTTTTTAAAACCAGCTTTAATACCATAAAAGAAAAGCAAGACGCCATAGTTCATATTGAGAAAGCAACAACTGTATTATTTTATCAATGGAATAGTAATTTAATACAATAATGAAAATCTTACTACTAACCCTATTTATATAAGCTAAACAAAAAATCTAAAACTTAGAGTAGGACACCGACATATATCGAGCGGTGACATAACAAGCAAAATGAAATAAGCTAGAAGGAAATATCTATTAACTAAATGATATTATAGGAAGATGTCTTTTTTTCTTTCTAACAATTTTTTTCTTTTTTTCCTTTTTATTACGGCTTTTTTTTTTTCACACAATAAGTGAACTTTATAGTGTTCATATAAAGTCAAGTAACTTGATAAGTTATTGAGAAAATAATTGGTGTAATGTTTTTCCTACGAAAAACATAAATTTTATCTAATTTTAAAGCATTTTTTATTTAAAATTTAAATTTAATCCATTTTAAAGTTTTACATTACTAATAGTTACATAAATCTGCCTTAAAATATGAATATTTCTTATGATGATTTATGTATGTCTGTTGATATAAAGTTATTTGAATTAATAGAATAATTAGGAAATAATACGATGAAAATAAGAGTATTGAAAATGAATAGATTGATTAATTAAAAAAAATTAACTATCATTTTCCAAGAGTGTTGTTTCAAAAATATTTCAATTTTCACGTTAATTTTGAGAAATTAATTAATTCCAAACATTGCAGTCTAGAAAATGTTAAAAATAGAATATAGAATCTTCGGTGATAATATATTAACCAAAACCCGTTATTATAATTTTTTATGTTTTTTTCTTCTATTCCCATTCACATAGTTGTCAACATAGGTTATATCCTCATGTGATTTGGATTCTCTAATCCATTTTGTGTTACAACTGGGGACAGCGAGTAGGAGAAATGGAGGTTAGGGCCGGGGATGCGGCTCGGGCGTATATTAGTACACGGCATGTGTAAGTTAATTTATTGATTATGTTATTTTGTATACATGGTGTATATTAGTAAAGTTGGAATATAAGGTAAAATACAAAATATATTTAGATAATCTTATTGGACCCAAATGTGAAATAAGAGATAAATTGCAATAAAGAAATTTATTCAAGAAAGATGCCAAAACCATATCTCATAAATGAAGACAAGTCTCTAGTTTAAATTCATTGCTGGTATTATCTCTTGGCACCAATATTCATAATGACATCCTCATCACACCTAATAAAAACCTTCTTCGATCTTCTTTCATCTATAAATTCAAGACTCTCACCATAGATAAGGTCACAAACTTAAGAACTTCAAGCCAGACAACCAGAGAAGAGAGAGAAACAAGCGAGAGAGAAAAACAAGTGAGAGAAAGAGAGAGACAGAGAAACAAGTGAGAGAAAGAGAGAGACAGAGAAACAAGTGTGAGAAAGAGAGATAGAGAGAGAATAATGGAGCAAAGGTATATTTAAGAATTAGAGTAATTCCACATATTGTAGCTTAGATCATCTTTATTTATTTTTGTATTGAAATTCATTTTCATTTTACTAATATAACAATGCTCATCAGATGATTGATCACATCCTTTGGTACTTTGCCTAGCTGCCTTGCTGCAGCCATCCAATACGTACAGAAATAAATAATAATAATAATAATAAAATAACTCTATTCTGAAATGCAGCCTGAACACAACCCATCCCACATGCTCAGAGTTGAATCAACTAAGTGCTTTTAATAGATTTGAAGTTTGAAGTACCAGTATTCTAGCAACTTTTGCCAGCTTCTGCTTTATTTCAGGAGGTAATCTCCTTTGACTGCCTGAGATGCATTACCAGGATCCTGAGCTTCTATAGAAGGTGGTCTAGCTGTTGTATCCCAAAATGACATACATTCTGCAACTAACTTCTCTAACTTTCTAATAGCCTTCTCGAGCATTGTACTTTTAGGTCTAACACTGGATCCTTCTTCTTTCCTCTGTATAAAGGCAGCCTTCTGTACAAAATAGGAAAAGATCTAATATGATAATAACATCAAAATGCAGGAGAAACAGAAACCCCACAAACGTAAAAGGCATAACAAATTGAAGTGATTTAGCTTTTCCCTGCAGAAAGAAGAGAAGTACAAATATATCTCCAAGGCCTAGACTTTAATCTAGATCTTGTACGAGTCCACGCTAATGTGATTCAACTTCAAAAACCAATTTGCCCCAATGAAGCAGAACGCAATTACTCACTACAATGGGCATGGAAGCCCTGCTTGCAGGGAAATTAAGGTCAAATCTTTCTACAAATCCACCTCTCTTTCTTTGTCAAATTGAAAGATCTGGACCGTCAGCGTAATCTATTTTTCTCAGAACAAGATTTGCTTTCGTGTGGCATATTATCATTTGACTTCTGGGCTGAAGTATCTTAAAGCTCACTCTCTTTCCGTTTGCTGATATGGTTGTGAAGGTATTTAGAATATTTATGTAGGTAAAAAATAGGATTGAAGAAGGATTACTTAGCTAGGCTGGAGAGAATATTAGAGCAAGAGATATTTTTTAAGGAAAATAGGAAATATTTTGAAGGCTTGGAAGAGAGTGGAGACTTGTTTTTTTTTTTTTTTCACATACATAAATTTACATTACACACTCCTATATATATATATATGTATATATATATATATTGTCATGAGAAGCTTCATAACTTCTTTCTATTTCTAGAATATTTTACAAATTTTTTAGGATTTATTCTACAATTTTCTTATTCTATATTTTTCTAGAAACATGTTTTCTAATCTATCCTAGAGATTTCTAGAAACTAGTAGATTACAAAATCATTTATTTCTTGATTATTCTAGAACGTGCACCAAATTTTAATACTCCCCCTTGGTGCTCATTCGGATAAGTTCAAGCTTTTCTTGTAATGTCTGGAATTTTCATTTTGGTGGTGCTTTCATAAAAATATCATCTATTTGGTCTTCTATCCCAATATACTTGAGCTTTATTCTTTATTATTGGTGGCCTCTCGTAAAAAGTGATATTTGATAGCAATATGTTTAGTCCTGCTGTGATGTACAGGATTCCTCACCATGGCTATTGTAGATTTACTGTTGCAGTATCTGTAGGATTTCCTTGATTTTCTCCCATATATCTAAGGATGCGCCTTAACCAAATAGCTTGACTTGTTGATAATGCTGCTGCAACATACTCAGCTTCTGCAGATGATTGTGCTACACAGTCTTGCTTTTTTAGATGACCATGAAAATACACCTGAACTCAGTAAGAATGAGTATCCTGATATCATTTGCTGACCCGGCCCAATCACTGTCAGTGTAGCCAATCAATCTTGAGTCAACTGTAGATTCATATAATATTCTATAATCCTTTGTGCCTTGCAAATACCTTAATATTCTCTTTGCAGCTCCATAGTGAATTTGGCTTGGATCTTGCATGAATCTTGATAGTAAACTTGTTGCATTAATGATCTGGACTTCTGGCTATTAGGTATAGTAAACTCCCGATGAGACTTCTATATGAAGATGCATCTGCTTTTGGTGTACTATCTTCTGAACTTTTCATTTGTGACCAAAGGAGTAGCACCAGATTTGCAATGATCCATAAAATGACTAGTAATTAATAATTTTTTTATATGATTAACCCTATAAAATGATACAAGTACGTGTTCCCAAAAATAAAATGAAATTGACAAAACAAATAAATATCCAACAAATTATATCCTTCTTTCCAAAATTATCAAGAAACTTCAAATATTACCTTTAATTAAATTCGCATTTATGTCTTCAACGATGGCTTTGGCATCCTTGGAAATTCCAAACAATCCAGCGCTAGAAAATCCGGCACTATAGAGCACATTATCACCTTTCCAATGGTTTGGAGCTTTTTCCACCGGCATGCCATCTCCACCAAAAAGCCCTCCATCATCCTACAAAATATATGCACAATCCAGAAAATATGTGAATAAAAAGTTATAATTTTTTTTTTTTTTTAAATGAAGTGCAATGTAAAAATAAAATGTTTCAAGTAACTAATAGTAATCCATCTTTTATAGAAAGTAATGTGATTTTTTTTTTAGCATGGAGAGAAAATGATTTAGGAAAACAAAAAGAATAAGTAGTTTTTGTACCTTCAGCCATCTACGAACACTGCTTCTGTAACTAGTGGCGAATATACTGCCATTTGTGAAATGAACAATATCTCCCTCCACCTTCTCAATAGATGGAAAAACCTACCCAATATATATGCCACATTAATTAGGACAAAAATATAGAAACAGTTTATTTAGATGAGGTAATTATAAAGTGAAAATTTTCGAGTAAAATCGAATGATTGACATATTAGTAAATTTTAAGTAAATAAAAAATAAACATATAATTTATAAAATAAACATATATTCATATATCAGATCTGTTATAGTGTGTATTTTTTGGAGCTCGCCTGCTCGGCCTCGTTTATATATATATGTGTGTGTATGTGTGAACTTCTAAATGTATGCATGCAACATATAGAGTGCACACTGTCTGTGCGAGAAAATAAATATATACATATATATATATATATGTGTGTGTGTGTGTGTGTGTGAACTTCTAAATGTATGCATGCAACATATAGAGTGCGCACTGTCCGTGCGAGAAAAGGAATATATATGTGTGTGTGTGTGTGTACTTGAATCTCCTGCGCTAGAATTTTGGTAACAGTTCCAACATCAATAACAGGAGATCTTCCAGTTGCCCTTTTCAGATAAAAAGGCCCCTCCCTTGGCCTTTGGATGCCGTAACCACTCAAGTCTCCATACTTGAACCTACTCAAAATCAGTACTAGGATGTCCACAACCCTTACTGGCAAGAATTTCAGTAATCTCATCCCTATCCTCACCATCCCTTCACTCAGAACATGTACCTGAAAAATATAAGGTAGGGAGAACCTCAAAATTAGTCACTTTCGGAAAAAAAAAAAAATAAATAAATAAATTGTTTTTCCAAAACATAAATTTTTAGAACATAAAATATTTATGAAATGATTTAACCAGAAACATGTACTAATAAAAACAAGCCACTCACCGTGCAATGTACAACCATTGAAGTGTGAGCACCCCAATTGGACAGATTGAAAGCGATTTCCATGCGGAATTTCCACTTCCGACCACGAGCAGGTCCTTCCCCTCGAATATCTCCCCGCTATCGTAACGGTGGGAATGCATGACCTCCCCATAGAAGGACTCCAGCCCTAGAACAGGAGGGATGTACCCCTCGCTGTTCTCGCCCGTGGCAACCACTAGGAACTTGGCAACCCACTTCTCTGCCACCGTGGATTGCGCATTCTCAGCCACGACGACCCAATCGCCGTCAAAAACAGCAGATACAACACGACGGTTGTAGAAAGGAGCGACATTAAAATGTGAAACATAGTCATCCACCCATGTTTCGGAACGTACGTTGGTGCAGATTGAGGAAATGGGAAGTTGGGGAGTTGGCAGAATTCTTTGGCTAAATGGAGCTTCAGTCTGTCATAAGCCCTTTTCCTCCAAAGGGAGGCATAGCAATCTTCTTTCTCCAGCACAACGTTTGGTATATCCAGCAGGTTTAGACAAGCAGACGTTGCCAAACCGGCTGGGCCTGCACCAACAATCAGAACGGTGGTCTTGTGCTCCATTTTTCTCTTTCTCTCTTTCTCTCTTTCTCTTTTTATCACTCTTTCTCTCTCTTATTTCTCTCTCTCTTTTCTCTTGTTGCTTGGCTTGAAGTTCTTGAATGTGTGTCCATCTCTACGGAGAGGGTCTTGGATTTATAGATGAAAGAGGGTTTCTGTTTCATGGGATGAGGATGTCATTATGAAATTATGGTGTAAATAGATAATTTCAGCATTGAATTCGAACTAGAGACTTGTTTTTATTTATCTGCTATAGTTTTGGTTTCTTTCTTGTTTTAATTTCTTTATTGCAGTTAATCTCATATTTCACATTTGGGTCTCACAAGATTATCTCTTATATTTTGTATTTTATCTTATATTTCAACCTTTCCAATATACACCATGTATACATGGTAACATTAATTATCAATAAATTAATTTATACATCTCATGTATTGATAAAATTAAAACATAAGTTAAAATACAAAATGAAGTAGATGATACGAATCGCATTAGGATATAACCTATGTTGACGACTATGTGAATGGTAATAGAAGAAAAAACACTAAAAATAATAATAATAACGATTTTTTATTAATATATTAACATTGAAGATTCTTATTATATTTTTACCATTTTCTAGAAACATATATGATAAAGCAGGTTTATTACATTGGTAAATTGAAAATGAATTTTAATACAAATATAAATAACAACGATCTAAACTACAATGTATGGAATTACTTAAGCATTACACAAATTATTTTCTCAATAACTTATCAAGGTACTTCACTTTATATGAACACTATGGAGTTCAATTAATGATGCTTCACTTTATATGAACATTATGGAGTTCAATTAATGTTAATGAAAAAACCAAAGAAAAAAAAACTTAATAAAAAGGGAGAATAAGGAAAAATAGTTAGAAAACAAAGGATCTTCGTTTAATTAGATATTAGTTAGTCATTTCTGATCGGTTTAGTCTTTTCGCATTTATTAATTGCTTTTATTTCCCACATCCCTAGAATCTGTTGACAAAAAATAGGACAGTGTCGTACTGAAAAATACAACGGACACATATGAGCATCATCGACATAATTTTGCTAGCATCATGAAGATTAGCACGTGCAACTTGTATTGCGCACGCTAACATGTCCTTCTAGCTTATTGCCTTTTGTCTGTTTTGTAACCACTCGATATATGTCATGTGCCCTACTCTAAGTTTTAGGTCTTTCATTAACTTATATAAATAGGGTTAATAGTAGGATTTTCACTATATTATTTTATCAATGAAATAATTATTTTTATACAATATATTTGTATAAAAAAAATTATTTCATTGATAAAATAATATACCCGCTACTTTCTTGATTAGAACTAAGGCACCTAGCTTTTCTTTTATGGTATCAGATCTGGTGTAAAAACCCGACACCATTTCTTTTTCATCATTTTTTAATATATCAAGTACTATTTTGTAATACATTTATGTCTGTGATACAAATTTTACTTTTAAGGTGTATTGATAATTTTTAAAATAAAGAAATTCATTATAAAAAAAATGAATACAACAAATGATCAAATATAAATATTTGCAAAGAAATTCTTATAATTTATGTTGAGTTTGCTTGATTCTTAAAAATAAGATAGAAGAGAAAAATTATTTAGAAGCAAATTGTGGACTTTTATTTAGATGAAAATTCAGATATGAGTAAAGTGTATAAATTATTGAAAAGGTCAATAGGTATAACAGTCAAGATTTTTACATAATCTAATTATATTGAACTAAACATCATATTGCATATTAAAATGAGATATTTTGCAATTTTGCATAACAAACATATGATTGACACATAATAATAGATAACGAATTTTAGTATTATGTATCAAACACTATTCCATCAAGTAAAGCAAATGAGTTCGTTAGCTAATGTTGAGATATATTTTTAGTTGGACAAATAATACATTAAATGCTAAAGTATTACATTTGTGAAATTAAGTAATATTTTTAGGATAAAACTAGAAATACTATTAAAGGGTAAAAATAGTAAATAGTACCTATTTCTAATTAATAGAAAATCATATTTTTATGGGAAATATGTAATATTTTGTAGGTAAACAAGAATACCATTTAGCTAAACAAGTAATATTATATCGATCTATGATCATATATTTAAGAAATAAAAAATCAACTTGCAAACTCATTTGCACTGGACCAAATGAGGTTGCATGTATCCTAAAATTCATGCATCAGAGTATATAAATGTTAGCCTTTATAAAAGTGTTTTAGTTATGTAAAAGAAAACGACTTTGTTTATTTATAACTAATATATTTAATATGGGTCAATTATAAATTTTTATTTATGAACTATGTATAATTTTAAATTACCACGTTAATTTAAAAATGTAACTAACGAATTAAATATTTTTTTAAATACAACATTGATTATATTTTTGCCATCAAATTATGACATCATGCCTATCATTTGGATGCATCTCAATGGTATCATCTTAAATTCCACACTTATTACATCATTACCGTCATCTTCATCGTGAATTGAGGTTTGCTTAGGGATGGCATCACTAAGGTACATCATATAATAGTGGTATTCAAAGTCATAATTTGATGTTGAAAATTATGATCGATACTATAATTAGAAAAAATATTATAATTTGTATTAAATTCCTGTTACTTTTTAAAGTTATATAGCAATTGATTCATAATTAATAATTAATTATATAAGTAACCCTTCAAATAATACAAGTATGTGTTCCCAAAATAAAAAAAAAAAAAAATTGACAAAGAAAATAAGCATCCATTAATTAATTATATCCTTCCTTCCAAAATTATCAACAACCTTCAAATATTACCTTTATTAATTGGTAATCATATCTTGATTGAATAAAAAAATATAAAAATTTTATGCAAATGATGAGGAGTAGATAAATTCATTTAATGCTACATAAATGTGATGGTTTAGGTTTACATTTATGTCTTCTGTGATGGCTTTGGTATTGTTGGACATTCCAAACAATCCAGCCCTAAAAACCCCAGCACAATAAAATCTGTAATTATATTTCCAATGGTTTGGAGCTTCTTTTGCCGGCATTCCATCTCCACCAAAAGCCCACCACCATCCTAAATATATACACACAATCGGAAAATATGTGAAATAAAAAATTTTACATTTTCTTTTTCATTTTTGAAGTCAAAAGTAAAAAATAAAATGTTTCAACTAGCTAACAGAACACCCATCTTTTATAGAAATCAATGTGATATTTTTCTTTTTTTAGCATTAAGGGAATATGATTTTGGAAAACAAAAATAATATGTAGATTTTGTAATTGCAACATTTTTGAGGTGTGCTTTTCTAGCTAGTGGGAACGACAATGGCCTTAGAAGTTTTTCATACTATCGTTTCTGAAAGAAATAGTGTCCCCATCCAACTTTTCAGTAGATGGAAAACCTACCCATTGTATAGTACGCATAATTAAGGATGTATATATGTGCGTGTGTTCGCACGCACAAGCTTCATGATGCTTATAGTTGATTTATCATATTTACAAGAGTTTTTCGGTGAAAAAAATTAATTGAGTCTCAATTCTAATTTTGTACAACTAATAGAAATAGCAAACAAAGTGGAATATACACTACAAGAAAAACTATATCCAGTGACACTAATTTTTGTATATAGTGACGCTAATTAGTGTCATGACATAACTTATCTACATTTGTCAAAATGTAGCAAGTTGCATTTACTAAATTTGATGTCACAATTTCTTTATGATACAAAAGCTATGTGTGGGTAAACTTGATTTAGTGACGCTTTTAACAAATGTGTTGTTAACATTAGAATATGGTGACGCTACTTTTTTGTCACCATCGTAGAAGTCCATGGATTTTTTTTGCCCCACCTTACTGACGCTAATCACTAATTGTATTATAAAATTGCCAATGCTTTCAAGGTCATGAGTTACTAAATTAAAAAATAAGTATCTTTGAAATATCAACGCTTATTAAAATTAATGTAATTTCTTTACAACACAATTAGAATTAGTGTCATACAATTAATAACGATTCCTAAAAAACATCATTTAATGTGCAACTCACTAAATTTAGTGTGTCTCAAATAGTAACATTTTTTTTATGTACTCAAATTGGTAACATTAACAACAATTAAAGTCATTGTAAATTCTGGTACCAAGAGATAATACGTGCATTTAATTCAAACTAGAGACTTGTCTTTATTTATAAAATATAGTTTTGGCTTCTTTCTTGATTTAATTTCTTTAATGCCATTTATCTCTTCTTTCACATTTGGGTTCCACAAGATTGTCTATTAAATATTATATTATATCTTATGCTAGATTGCTACCCGTGAAATGCACCAGATATAATATGTTTTATTATATTAAGATATATGATGAAATTATATTATAATACTGTAAAAAATACATAACTCATAATCTATATGAATATTATTTGATTTGAAATATAATTAGTTTACGTTTTATTATATTATTATTCTCTAAAAAGTTATCTCAGGAAAATAATAAATGGCACAAAATTTTCAAATTAAATTTTGAACTTTAAATCCAACACAAATTGTCATTCATTCTATAGTGTCTTAAATTTTATAATAAATATTTAAACTCAATAAAATATATTAAGGTGAAACAATAGATTATATGAATTAAATGATATTTTACTTTTATTTTAATATAAAATAATTTAATATCTTTATATTTGTATACATATATATACAGATTTAATCCACTATTTATTGAAATCCAGTACCATATCAAAATAAAAAATAAATAATTCAATCCATAAAAAACTATATTCTCTCCATAAAATATATATATATATACACACATCATATTTTAAACTTAATAATATATTTTATTATATTAATAATTTATGACAAAATTATTATTATTATTATTATTATTATTATTATTATTATAAAACTTAAATAATTATTTTATATGTCAATCATATTTATATAAGTATTATGTGATTTGATTTTTATATTATACTGCATTATTATTTTATAAATAATATATTTATTAAATAATAAATTGCACGACTTTTTGAAGTGAATTTAAAGTGTTTCCAACTCAATACAAAATTTTCATCTGACAAAAATCTATTAAGGTTGAATAATAAATTATAATATTATTTATATTAAATGTATAATTATTTTATTTTATAAAATATTTATAATTTCATATCAAATTTATATAAAAAAATATATAGATTATTTATTCAAATCTAACACATATATCAAAATAAAAATAAATAATATGTTCCATGAAAAACTATATTCCATCCATGAGAAAATATATATCATATTTTAAATATAATTATTTATTTTAAAATATTCAATATTTGTGTTTTAAAATATAAAATATTGGTGTCAAATCAAAGATCATAAAAAGAGGATTAATTTGACATATGATACATAAAAATAAATTTAATACGAAAAAATTATTTATGTTTTTAAAATTTAGTAATAAATAAATAATAGAAAAGAGAGATAATACACATGTCAAGAAAAGAGTGGAAATCTCACCATTTTTATATTATAGAAGATTATTATAGTTTAATTTTTTAATTTATTTAATTAAATAATTCTACAAAATTTTATGGAGTAACACGTGGCAGGATACAACTCTTCTTTTATATTAAGTATAGATTTCAACTTTACCAATATACACCATGTATACATAATCACATTATCAATAGATTAAGTTACATATGTCGTGTATTGATAAAATTAAAACATAAGTTGAAACACAAAATGAAGTAGAGGATTATGATATAACCTATGTCAACAACTATATGAATGTGAATATAAGAAAAAACACTAAAAATAAAGATAATAATGATTTTTGGTTAATATATTAGCATTGAAGATTCTTTATATATTTTTACCATTTTCTAGAAATATATATGATAAGCAGGTTTATTACATTGGTAAAATGAAAATAAATTATAATACAAAAATAAATAAAGATGATTTATACTTCAACATTTAGAATTACTTAAATTCTCAAATATACCTTTATTTTGTGGAAACTGAAATGTTTTCGAAACATATTTTTGGAAAACGACATTTTGTTTTCTTAATTAATCAATTTATCATGTCTTTGTATTGTTTCCAAATCATTCTATTAATTCAAGTACTTTTAAATCAACAAACATACATAAATTATCATAAGAAGTTTCGTATTTGGCATATTTCTGTAACTATTTGTAATATAAAACTTTAAAATGGATTCATTTAAAAATTTTGAATTAAAAAGATACTCTAAAATTAGATTAAATTTATGTTTTTCATTGGATAAACATTACACCAATTATTTTCTCAATAACTTATCAAAGTACTTGATGTAGATCAATATGCTTTGTGCTTCTTGGCTCGTTTGGATCGCTGCAAACCGGCAAGGCCCATTGAGCTGGTGTGTTTTACTCTTGGGCTATTTCTTATTTTCTATTATTAGGTTAATTGTTCAGTTTTTACATTTTGTGGGGACTTTTCTGTTATTTGTAAATCTTTGGACTAAGTATTTAAGTGTGTTGTTGTATTGCTTTGGGGAGATGAATCATTTTCCAGATTTTTCTCTTCCGTTTGAACTACATTGCGATGCATACAAAGTGGGAGTTGAAGATTAGAAAACACACGTTCTCAAAATTATCCAATTGGAAAATGATTCTTCTCCCCAAAACAATACAACAACACACTTAAATACTTAGTCTAAAGTAATGCAAATAACAGAAAAGCCCCCACAAAATGTTAAAATTGAACTATTAAACTTATAGTAGAAAATAAGAAATAGCCCGGGAGTAAAACACGCCAGCTCAATAGTCCTTGCCGGGTTTGCAGCGATCCAAGCGAGCCAAGAAGGACAAAGCATATTGATCTGCATCAGTACTTCACTTTACATGAACACTATGGAGTTCAATTAATGTCAAAGAAAAAACTAAGGAAAAAAAATCGTAATAAAAAGGGAAAAAAGAAAAAAAAATTGTTAGGAAGAAAGGTATCTTCCTTTAGTTAGATACTAGTTAGTCGTTTAGTCATCTTAGCCTTTTCATATTGTTGTTTCTGGTCAGCTTAGCCTTTTCATATTTATTAACTGCTTTTTTTTTTTTTTTTTTTTTTTTTTTTTTTTCTCACACCCCCAGAATATGTTGACAAAAAAAGGACATTGTCGTGCTGAAAAATACACCGCACATATCAACATCATCGAATAATTTTGCAAGCATCATGAAGAATAGCATGTGCAACCTGTCTTGTGCACACTAATGTGGATAATACCTTTTAGTTAAAAGATATTTCTTTCTAGCTTATTGCCTTTTGTCTGTTATGTAACCACTCGATATATGTCATGTGTCCTATTCTATGTTCTAGATCTTTCCATTAGCTCATATAAAAAGGGCTAACATTAGGATTACCATTATTGTATTAAAACCATTATTTCATTGATAAAATAATATAGTTTTGCTTTCTTGATCTGAACTAAGATATCTTGCTTTCCTTTTATGGTATAGAGCTGGTCTAAAACCATGCACCATTTCCATTTCATCATTTTAAAATCATATCAAGTACTATTTTTATTATATTTACGTTCGTGATACAAAGTTTACTTTTTTGGTGTCTTAATAAATTTTAAAACAAAGAAATTCATAATTAAAAAATTAATATAACAAATTATCAATTATAAAACTTTGCAAAGAAATTATTGAAATTTATGTAGAGTTTGCTTGATTCTTAAAAAGAAGATACAGGAGAAAATTATGTAGAAGCAGCTTATGGACTTTTATAATTGATCAAATTTGAGATATGAGTAAAGTGTTTTAATTAATAAAAACATTAATGGGTATAACAGTCAATTTTTTTTACATAATCTAAATATATTGAACCAAATACTATATTACATATTAATATGACATATTTGCATAGCAATTTTGCATAACAATGGTATGTTCTGCAGGTTTAGACATGAAGAGGTTGCTAAACTGGCTGGGTCTACACCAACAATCACAACGTTTTCTTTGTCTCTCTCTCTCTCTTTCACTTGTAGCTCTCTCTTCTCTCTTGTTGCTTAGCTTGGAGTTCTTGAATGTGTGACCATCTCTACGGTGAGTGTCTTGGATTTATAGATGAAAGAGCATCAAAGAGGGTTTCAATTATGTGGAATGAGGATGTCATTATGAATTATGGTGCCAGGAGATAATATCAGCATTGAATTCAAACTAGAGACTTGTCTTTATATTTTAGATATAGTTTTGGGTTCTTTCTTGATTTAATTTCTTTATTACAATTATCTCTTATTTCACATTTGGGTCCCACAAGATTCTCTATTATATTTTGTATTTTATCTTAAATTTTAATTTTACCAATATACACCATGTATACATAACAACATTATCAATAAATTAATTTACACATGTCTTGTATTAATAAATTAAAACATAGATTAAAGTACAAAATGATATAGAGGATCTGAATCACATTAGAATATAACCTATGTCAACAACTATGTGAACAGGAATAGAAGAAAAAAATTAAAAATAATTATAATAACAATTTTTGGTTAATATATTAGCATCAAAGATTTTTATTATATTTTTACCATTTTCTAGAAATATATATGATAAGCAAGTTTATTACATTGATACAATAAAAATGAATTTTAATACAAAAAATAAATAAGACGATCTCAACTACATTGTTTGGAATAACTTCAATTCTCAAATATACCTTTATTTTGAGGAAATTGAAATGTTTTCGAAATAGTATTCTTGAAAAATGACATTTTGTTTTGTTAATTAAGCAATGTATATTAATTAATTTTTAGAATTACTTATTTTACGTCATTCTATTGTTTCCAAATTATTCTATTAATACCAATACTTTTATATCAACAAACATACATAAATTATCATAAGAAATCTTCGTATTTGGCATATTTATGTAACTACGGCATCATCAGGTATGAATGCACTCAAATTACGGCGTTTATTGTTTCTGCACTTGTTGTCGATTGATTTTTCGAGGCGAAAATTAATGATGAGGATTTTGCCAAGGAGGAGTTGTTGGAGTTCGAAGAGGGTTTTGGGAGCATTATAGTGGTGGACAATTTTTTCGTGTGGTTCCGAAAGAGAAGTATGATAGAGTGGAAGGAGTGGTTAGGAAAATCTACATTAAAATTGGGACAATTAATGGCTTCTTGATGCCTGTGGATCAGGACAATGGTAAAATCCTTGGATACTGCTTCATTGAGTATATTACTTCTCAGGTAAGATAATAAACTATTTGCCCTTTTTTCTTCACCCATTCCTTGTACTTATTTGTGGAGAGCTTCGATTTTAGGCATATCAATGAGATTTCTTGTGAGTAGATTTGGGATTTATTAGTATGCTGATGTTTTGTTGCTGGCGGCCATATCTGCTTTGAGGGTCTTCATCCTGTTGTCTAAAACTTATTTGATATGAAGGATATAAAGCATTGGAGTACATTGCTTCATTAGGTACTAGTTAGTCGTTCCCGGTCGGCTAGGCCTTATTATTGTATTTACTAACTGGTATTTTTTTTCCTACAGTCCACGAATCAGTTGACAAAAAAAGGACAATGTTTTACTAAATAATACACCACACATACACATCATCAACATAATTTTGCAAGCATCATGAAGAATAGCACGTATAATCTATCTTGTGCACACCAACATGGATAATATCTTTTAGTTAAAAGATATTTTCTAAGCTTATTGCCTTTTATCTCTAATTAACCACTCGTTATATATCATGTGTCATACTCTAAGTTTAGGTCTTTCCATTAGCTTATATGAATAGGGTTAAGAGTAGGATTTCCACTATTCTATTAAAATCATTATTTCATGGAAAATATAATATAACTGTTGTTTTCTTGATCTAAACTAAAGCAGCTTGCTTTCCTTTTATGGTATTAGAGCTGGTGTAAAAAATAGACATCATTTCCTTTTCATCATATTTAAATTATATCAAGTACTATTTGTTATTATATTTTTATCCGTGATACTAAGTTTGTTTTTAGGATGTCTTAATAAATTATTAAATAAAGGAATTCATTATAAAAAAAATTAATATAACAAATTATCAAATATAAAAATTTGCAAAAAAATTATTGAAATTTATATTGAGTTTGCTTGATTATTAAAAATATGATACAGGAGAATTTTTTTGCAGAAGCAAATGATGGACTTTTATTTTGATCAAAATTGAGATATGAGTAAAGTGTGTAAATTATTGAAAACGTTAATGGGTATAACGGTCAATATTTTACATAATCTAAATATATTGAACCAAACACCATATTACATATTAATATGAGATATTATATATTTCAAGTTTGCATAACAAACATAAGATTGACACGTAATACTAGATAACCAATCTTAGTATTAAGTATCAAATATTATTCCGTCAAGTAAAGCAAACGAATCCTTTAGGTAAATATATGATATCTTTTACTTGAAAAAATAATACTATTAAAGACTGAAAGTATTACATTTGTGAAATTTAGTAATATTTTTAGGATAAAACAAGCAATACTTCTAAAGTATAAAAGTAATAAATAGCAACTATTTCTCATCAAATTATGGCACCATCATTAGAAGTTCCTTGATTAGAGCATCATAGATTCCCACTTATTTCATCATTGTCGCCATCATCATTATGAATCGAGGGTGAAAGAAACAGTAAGTGTTTGCTTTGGAATGACATCACCAAGCTACATCCTCATGGTGGTAGTCTGTGTCACAATTTGATGTTGAAAATTATGGTCAATACTATAATTAGAAAAAAAAAACATAATTTCTATTAAATATTGTTTAAAGTTATCTTGCAATTGACTCATATTTAATAATTTTTCAAAAATTACATCATTCATTCCAAAACTATCAAGAAACTACAAATATTATCTATAATTAAATGGTATTAGTATCCTGATAGAATAAAAAAATGTAAAAACTATATACAAATGATGAGAGGTATATCAACTAATTTAATGTAACCTAAATCTGATGGTTTATATTCAAATCTTTGTCTTCCGCGATGTCTTTGGCATCATTAGAAATTTCAAACAATCCAGACCCTAGAAAATCGGACACAATGAAGCCTGTTATTACCTTTCGAATGGTTTGGAGATTTTTTTATCGTCATTCTATCTCCACCAACATATATATATATACACATTCTGGAAAATATGAAAAATAAAACGTTCTAATTTTTCTTTTCATTTTTGAAGTGAAAAGTAAAAAATAAAATGTTTCAACTTACTAAAATGAACCATCAAGGAGAGTGACAATGAAATCAAGGTCTTAAGATGTAAAATTAATTATTTAAAAGTTAAAGTTATTGTTTATATTTTAATTATTAAGTTGTAGGCTTTTACGACCTAACTATGTTTTAAGATAACTCAATTTGTTGATTTAAGTTTAAGAATGAATTCGGGAGTATTAAGTCTTGAATAAATTTTATGTTATAAACCCATTTGGTATTATGAAGTCCAACAAGTTATTATGATATCTATAAGCTCAAATTTCTTATATTGTTTAAGATATTTCATGCACCATCTCCTTTATTTTTTATTAATGTCAAATGATGAATCGAGAAATTAAGTCTTGAATTATGTTACATGCTCAATAAATTTTATATTATGTCGGAGCTCATGTCTCATATTTAATTGGTAAGTCCATGTCATTCATTTCTATTGTTTGCATTTTAAAGTTCAATTGCATTTGAACCAAAGATTCAAGCTCGATATATGCACATGAAATTGGGCGCTAAATCTTGAGCCCCAAATAATTCTCCAATTTCAAGTTCTGGTTCCAGAACCGCCAGTCCTGAAACCATGAAGGGTGGAACTAGAACCCATTCAACATATAGACAGTTTTGGTTCTTGTTTTGGGTTCCTTTATTTTTTATTTTTCATATTATAGACCTGGAACCACTAGAATAGAACCGGCATATAAATGGTTTTGGTTCTAATTTTTGGTTTCTTTACTTTCTGTTTTTCATATTTTAGACCTGGAACCACTAGAGTGGAACCAGCTATTCACAACAAAAATCGAAAGTGGAACCGATGTTCGGAACCAAAACCAGGTACCTAGAACTTATATCAAACCGACTAGTTTTAAGTTTCGATTTTGATTGCGGTTCGAAACTAGATCAATGATTCAACCAAACTTTTGACTGTCAATTTCGATTTCGAACCAAAACTATGCCCATGTCCAGCCCAAAGGTTATTTTCCAACTTCATTATTTTAAAAGTTTGAGTGCAAGTATGTTGTGTTCTTGATAGACTTGCAAGTGATAAGATATAGAAGAACATGTTTTTTGATAAGATGAAATCTTTATTTCTTCTAATCCACTTAGAGTTGTAATTGATAAGATTAAATCTGTATGCTTCCCAATCCTTACCTAGTTAGAGTTGTAATCCCAACCAAGAATATAAGATCCAATGCCAATAAATAAGTGACCTCATAATTGAATGTCTCCGCATAAAATCCAAATATATTATATTTTTCTCCTCCACCACAAGAAAATTTCATTCACCATGTTTCAGGTTCGTGAGTCGATCTGTCACAATCATCTAAACCCTCTTTTTTAACCTTCTACTCAATCTCCAGTACTCTTAGTTTGAAAATTCTAAAACTCTACTTTTACATTTCCAAAATTTATCAAATTTATTATATCATTCTGTCTCATTATTTCAAGTTAAGTTCAGCATTTCAGCTCTATTGGAAACATAGTTTATTTATATAAATTTTCCATCCCTTCAAATAGAGATTTACAAAAAATCCAAATTTCTGACTTGAAAATTCAAAAACATAAAGTTATAAGTCTCTAAACCTCTTTAATGTTTCATATGTTGTTATTCTACATATGTTTGATCTTATATAAAATTTTCAAATCATTACAAACTGTACATTTCAAGTTACATTAGTTTTCCATGGCCGAGAAGAATTTTCAGGTTCACTTATTTCAAGTTCAAAAATTCAAAATTTATTGCAATTATTCTTAGAAAAATACAAAAGTTTTATATGATACTCCAATATGAGTCTAGTATCTATCGTTTAAATTTTAGGGTATTTCTTTGTATATCTTAAAAAATATAAAATATTCATTCACAACTATACATAAAATAAACATGTTGAAGAATTTTCTATTTAATTTAAAAATCATGGTCAAGCATTTCAAAAAATCTTTCCCAAGTTAGTTTTAATATTTAATAATGTCCATCAATAACTCATTGTGGATACAACATTGTTCAACACTATCTAAAAGCATTTAGCGGCTCTCCTCCATGACTCATATTCTTCGATGACAAATTCTTGTGTTAGGTTGTGCTCACTGACTTTCCTCTACGATCAATTTTACAATCCTGTCCTTCTCTCTATACGAGTTCTGCTATTTATATGCTTGTTTTGTGCAAGTATTGTATATTGAGAGTGGAATAACCAAAAGTCATGATAAAGCTTTTAACACATATGCATGGAGTTTCCATTATTCTTTTTCTTTTCTCACAATGGATTATGATAAAGCACATCTTTGTTTTTTAATCTTGCCCAATTTTTCCAAAAGACATGGATTTCTTTTTTTTTTTTTGGCTCTTCTAGAACCTTCACTTTCTCTTGAAGTTGTTTCATCTACTTGATAGCATCTCCAAGATCATAAGCTTTGTCCATCTGTTCTAAAAATGATTATTGGATTCGTGAAACTGGAAAATTGATCAAAGAGATTTGATCTTATAAATTGTGATTAGTACATACGTACCATTTTCAATCCAGGGACTAGATCCAAGGATTATTGATGAAAGAAGAAAAAATACTTCTTTATTTGAAACTGTAGACATATTGACTTAATATGTGGCAAACGACATAAGAGCCCAAAGTACACTTTTAGCATGATATTAATTGGTAATATTGTTTTTCTAGAAGAATGCAAATATCTTGAAAAATTAAATTAATATAACTTAACCATTTTTTGTAAAATGAGAGTGAATGTAGATTAATTATTAGAAGAGTACTAAGTTAAAATTTCACTTCAATCCTTTTTTTTTTTTTTTTTTTTTTTTTTTTGTGTAAATGTTTTGTTTACATTTTAAACCATATATATTCACAATTTTATTCCAAAAGCACTTTTAATTTCAAATACCATCTATTTTTCTTTTTGTGTAAATTTTTTCACAACTTCTAATTTTATAATTTTTTTTTTTTTAAGCAAAGGCAATGGACAGTATTAGCACCAATGTTAGAATATTGTCAGTGCGAATGTGACTTCATTTGTTGTGCATTCATGTGGCGGTTGGGTTCTTCACCATTTATTTGTGGGCTTATTGGCTTACAAATGAACTAGTAAGTGCATCTGTGCAATGCACAGTTATAATTTTTTTTTATATGAATGTTAATTTTGTTTATGAAATTATTATATTTTAGCATTACACAACGTTCATAAATTTATTTTTTTGAGATACAGTTGTTGATTGCACAATTATTAATTACTCTAGTAAACCACTTGTGTGATACACGATCATTAATTTGTTCTAGCTGAAGTATCTTTTTCCAATTTTACAATGCATTTAGGTGTTGAATGCTAAAATTCATTTTATAAAAGAGATAAATAATAACTTTAGGTGATTTACTAAATTTGATACGTCTGTTTAATTTATTATTTAATGATTCGCTTAGAAATATGAACTCATTCCTCAATATCTCATTCCTTCCATGCCTTATGAAAGTAGATAAATTATTCATTAAGAAAAAAAAAAACATAATATACAAAATTTGGTATAAATAATTCCACTCTTAACTTTCTTCTTGATTTAGTTTAAAAATCCAAATTATTGAAAAGTTAAAAACCTAATACCATTGTGCATGCCCCGAAGCTCATTATTTTTTTGTTCAAAATAATGAAGATTATGATTGCTTATTGCAAAAATAAAGTGTAAAATTATGTTTAATATATATATATAAATTTTATGATTACTATACAATCATTCAATGAATATGAAAAGAAACACATTGAAAAACTGTTCAATATTGTAAACAAGTGATTCATAGATAGAGATGTAAATAAGTCGGGTAAGGTATGGTATGTCATTTTCATACTCTACCCTATTAGATTTGGGTATTACCCATCGTGTAATTGGGTAACTGGGTAACTCGTCGGATAATCGGGTTACCCAAATATATTTTAAAAATTATGAACAATATTTAACATACATATATACCATATATAAATTGATATAATAAAATTAAATATAGTATATATAATATGTAAATATTATATTTTTAATAATATAGTAATTATTTATGTTATAAAATATATTAGATCAAATTAATAATTATATAAATTTAATTTATGTAATATATATATATATATATATATATAATGGGTAGATAGGTAAGGTAATTGGGTAATAACCTATACCTGTACCTTACCCTACTTAATCATCCACAAAAAAATAGAGTTTGGGTAGTACTCTTTCCGATTACCTATTTATTCATTGGGGCAATTTGACCCTATGTGTAAAATTGACATCCTCATTAACAAGAATATATAAACTTTGACATACGATAAAATTTGTTAATAAGATATGACCTCTTAAGTAATTCATTAATTTCCCTAATTTCTAATTTCACAACTTATTTTAAGGGTATAATTATTTTTTTTAGCTAATAGCTTATGCAGGAAGCTTTATTCAAACATTTTGGATATCAATTTTTTTATTTCACCAATTTAGAACAATTTGGGCTTAAATACCCAATAGACCTGAATCATGTAATTTCAAATTTTGTAGACTGAAATTGCTGATGTAGAACATGTACTTTTATTGGCAAATACCCTTTCTATATTACATACTCGTCCTACGTGTTAACAAATTTTGAAAATTAATATTTAAAACTCTATCTATTTAAATACAACATTTCTATAAAATTTAATAGTATTTAAAATTTTAACAAAAATAATCTTTAAAAAAATTCTTTAAAAAATCAAGAAAAATAAAAAGAAATTTAATAATCTGAATATTAAAATTATAGTATGCATTATAATATGAATATTAAAGAAAGTCTTAAAATAAAATATTAATTTCAAAATATGAATATTAAAGAAAATGTAATTTTTAATAATTTTCTTTAATATTCATAGTTTTAAATTAATGTTTTCCATTTTCATATTTTATTTAGTATTCAGATTCATAAATCTAATTACTAGATTTTACCTTTAATGTTTAGCTTTTTAGAAATCATGTATATATATTATGTTTAATTTAATATTTTAAAATATGAATTAATTTTATGATTTTATTTAGTATTTTTCATATTCAGTAAATACATTTTGAATTTTATTTAATTATTTTTTTAAATCTTTTTTTAAAAAATTATATTTAAATAAATAAAAATTTTCAAATTTATTAATTTTAAAATTTAAAATTTTGTTATTACGTAGGCCAATTATATGACAAAGAATGAAGATGTAATAACAATAGTACATGTCACGTAGACTACATTAGCAATTCCAACTCAAAAAACTTAAAGCGGGTCATCACATACGTTTCACGTGCAATTATAATTTAATTGGGTCACTCAAGCCAAAATTATCCTCAATTATTAAAATTAGAAAATTGTAGCCCTAAATTATTGGCTCAAAAACTTTGTTGTCTAAAAAAGTCAAATTATATATTTTATTGGATAAAATGAATAATTATCCATTATTTTGAGTCATTTTTTAAGAGCTTTTTAGTCATTAAAAATGTATTTTCTTTGAACTTAGTAAATCTATTCCTAAATAATCTTTAGGGAATGTGGCTATTGTGGATGTTTATTTAGAACCCAAGTGACGTACATACATCAAATTTTTCAAGTTATACTATAAAATTATTTAATATGTATATATAGATTATTAGCTCTCTTTGTTTATGGAAACTAATATATATGAATTAAATATGCAATAAAATTTTAAATTTCACTTGGTTTGTAAGAAATAAAAATATAAAAGCCTTTTTAACACGTTTTATTGTAAAAATTGTAATTATTAATTTTATACTAAGATTTGATATATATATATATATATATGTGTGTGTGCGCGCGCGCGCACGTGTGCGTGCATGTGTACAAACTTGAGGTTTATGTACTAATTTTATATATGATGTATCTAAATTCCAAGATTTCATAGCTTTTATTGGTAAAGTATATGATGTCTTGTGACCGATGACTCCTACTTATATAACCGGTTATATGCTCCTGTGATTATTTTAATATGTGGTATTGAAGTTTTATGTTTCATGGTGACTTAACTTAAAAATTAATAAAAATTATAAAATAAAATTATAAATTATTTAAAAATATATAAAAATACTAATTAAATATGAAATATTATTTACAAATATATAACAATTATATTATAAATTCCAAAATTTTTTATGAATTTAAAATTTAACAAAAGTTAAAATAAATTCAAAAAAATATTAACTAAATGATGAAAATTACTAACAAATGCGAAAAATTAGAATAAAAAATAATAAATTAAAAATAAATTCAGAAAACTGGAGATAAATTAAAAAAAGAAAAAAATTATTCAAAATTTTTTTCAAAATAAATGAATTTATAAAATTATTATTTAGGCATTTAATAAAAATATATTTTAGCTTATGAAAATTTTAAAATTATAAAATAAAAAATATAAATAAGATTGAGAATAAATTTAAAAATAGAATTAAATCCAAAAAAACTAAAAATAAATTTAAAATAACCAAATATTTTAGAAAACTACGCATAAATAAAAAACATTACATATATATCCAAAAAAAATTATACTTAAATTCATAAACAAATCAAATAAATTCTAATAAATAAAGTAATATAAGAAAATAATAATTTCGTAAAACTATAATTAAATTTGGAAAATACCAAATAAATAGTGAAAAGTAAATAAAATCAACAAGTTATAAATAAATATTCTTAAATTATAAATAAAATTATAAGAATTATACAATTTATAATTTATAAATAAATTTCATATTTATGTTTTGTTTTCTGAATATCTTAAATTTGCTATTTATTTGTAAATTTATTTAATTTTATTATTTTATTTTATATTTCATATATTAACATTATCTTATTATATAGAATAATATGTTTTAATTTAGAAAATTAATTTGTATTTTTAGAGTAATCTTATATTTTTATAGTTTAGTTATATTTCTATGAAATTATATATATATTTTGTATTTACGTGTAATTTTCTTATTTTATATATAATTTTTTATTTTTTTGTAATTTAGTTTTAATTAATGTACTTTCCTTTTAGTTTTTACATTTTTATATATTTAACTTACAAATAGTAACTATTTATTTTTGAAATAAAACTTTCTAGTTTCTTATAATTATTTGTATTCAATTAATTGATTTTCAATTTAATTTTTATTTATATGTAATTTTATAAGTTTATTTATAATTTTAGAAGCTTTTTTTCTAATTATTTAGATTTTTAGAAGTTATAATATAATATTTTTTATGTTTTTAAATATTTTATCTTACTTTATTATATTTTAATTGTCATTTATAATATATGTTACATTTTGTGTATGACTCTTTAGTTTTTTTTAGGCAAAATTTTATCTAACATCTAAATTGTTACCATATGAACTTTTTTTTTTTTTTTTTTTTTTTTTTTTTTTTTTTTTATGATTACATTCAAACTTATCTAATTTTTTAAACAATCCTGAATAAAATATTTCTTGTTTATATGTTTAACAAGTGAGCTTAATAAGATGAAGTCATCATTGGCTTCATAATATAATCGACAAATTGACATTAACTGTATTTTAACTAAAAATGAATCATCATTTTTTTTTTCGTTTTCACTGAAATAAATCAAAATTTTAATGTTTCAAATAAGATATTCACTCGTATATATGATTTTTTATACACAACACTTGATTTGAGCCATCTATTTTGAATTTCAAATAATTATATGGCCTATTAAAAGAAACAAAAGGAATAAGTCGATTTTGTACTTGAGCCATTTTTGGATTGTGGTTCAGTAACCGATGGCAAAGACAAAGCTTTTGCCACCCATGAAATACACAGTGTCTGCATCCATCTTCTCAATAGATAAACCTACCCAATAGAAATACTATCAAAACCTGTAAGACAGGTTATCCTCTTCATGCACAATCAAAAGTTAGTTCCACCATACCAGTGTTACGATGCGCAAACATGCGACAGAAAAGAAAACCTACTGTGAGGAAGACCTTGATTAGCCACTATGGAACATCAATGACCTAATTGTGAACATCAGAAAAAGATAAATCCATGTTTGGGAAAGTAAGTTGGTGCAGAGGGTACTGGAAATGGAAAATGGGGAAGTTAGCCCTTTTCCTCCAAAGGGAAGCATAGCAATCTTCTTTTTCCAACATAAAATTTGGTGTATTTTGCAAGATCAGACATGGAGATGTTGCTAAACTAGCTAGGCCTGAACCTGGCACAAATTTAGGTTCAGCACCAGAATGTGTTGCATACCAAGTTGAAGAAAGCCATGAATTTGCAATTCCAACTTCTTTGTATTGAAGAAACATGGAGAAAAAAAAGACAAGTGGAATTTCTGCAGTTGAGAAAAAGAACAAAATAATATATATATATAGGGTATTTTAATCAATTTATTTATGTCTAATTTTGTCATAATTATTATGGGGGTATATTTAGATGTTTTGGGCATGACTAGTTGCACCATAAATAAAAATAGTACTTGATGATTTAAAAACAATAAAAAGAAAATGGTGTCTTTTTTTAAAACCAGCTCTAATACCATAAAAGGAAAGCAAGATGCCATAGTTCAGATCGAGAAAGCAACAATTGTATTATTTTATCAATGGAATAGTGATTTTATACAATAATGAAAATCTTACTATTAACGCTATTTATATAAGCTAAATGAAAAATCTGAAACTTAGAGCAGGACACATGACATATATCAGCGGTGACATAACAAGCAAAATGAAATAAGCTAGAAGGAAATATCTATTAACTAAATGATATTATAGGAAGATCTCTTTTTTTTTTTTTTTTTTTTTTTTCCTAATGATTTTTTTTCTTTTTTTTTTTTTTTCCTTTTTATTATGGCTTTTTTTTTTTCCCCACACAATCAGTGAACTTTATAGTGTTCATATAAAGTCAAGTAACTTGATAAGTTATTGAGAAAATAATTGGTGTAGTGTTTTTCCTACAAAAACATAAATTTTATCTAATTTTAAAGTATCTTTTTATTTAAAATTTAAATTTAATCCATTTTAAAGTTTTATATTACTAATAGTTACATAAATATGCCTTAAAATACGAATATTTCTTATGAAGATTTATGTATGTATGTTGATATAAAGTTATTTGAATTAATAGAATAATTAGGAAACAATACGATGAAAATAAGAGTTGTTGAAAATTAATACATTGATTAATTAACAAAATTAAAATATCATTTTCCAAGTGTGTTGTTTCAAAAATATTTCAATTTCCACGTTAATTTTGAGGAATTAATTAATTCCAAATATTGCAGTCTAGAAAATGTTAAAAATAGAAAAGAGAATCTTCGGTGATAATATATTAACCAAAACCCGTTATTATCATTTTTTAATGTTTTTTCTTCTATTCCCATTCACATAGTCGTCAACATAGGTTATATCCTTATGTGATTCGGATTCTCTAATCTATTTTGTGTTTTAACTTATGTTTTAATTTCATCAATACACGACATGTGTAAGTTAATTTATTGATATTATTTTTATGTATACATGGTTTATATTAGTAAAGTTGGAATATAAGCTAAAATACAAAATATAATTAGGTAATCTTATTGGAGCTAAATGTGAAATAAGAGATAAATTGCAATAAAGAAATTTATTCAAGAAAGATGCCAAAACCATATCCCATAAATAAAGACTAGTCTCTAGTTTAAATTCATTGTTGGTATTATCTCTTGGCACCTATATTCATAATAACATCCTCGATCATCACATCAAATAAAAACCTTCTTTGATCTTCTTTCATCTATAAATCCAAGACTCTCACTATAGAGATGGTCACAAACTTAAGAACTTCAAGCCAAGCGACCAGAGAAAAGAGAGAGAAACAAGCGAGAGAAAGAGAGAGAGAGAGAAACAAGTGTGAGAAAGAGAGAGAAAATGGAGCAAAGGTATATTTGAGAATTGAAGTAATTCCACATATTGTAGCTTAGACCATCGTTATTTATTTTTTTATTGAAATTCATTTTTCATTTTAATAATATAATAAACTAGCTCATTATATATATTTTTAGAAAATGGTAAAAATATAATAAAGAATCTTTGATGCTAATATATTATCCAAAAATTATTATTATCATTATTTTTAGTGTTTTCTTTTCTATTCCCATACACATAGTCGTCGACATAGGTTATATCATAATGCGATTCGAATTTTCTACTTAAATTTGTGTTATAACTTATATTTTAATTTTATCAATATACGACACTTGTAAGTTAATTTATCAATAGTGTTATTATGTTTGCATGATGTGTATTGATAAAGTTGAAATATAAGATAAAATATAAAATATAATGGATAATTTTGTGGGACCCAAATGTGAAATAAGGGATTAATTGCAATAAAGAAATAAAATAAAGAAATAAGCCAAAAGTATATCTCATAAACAGAGACAAGTTTCTAGTTCGAAATTAATGTTGGTATTATCTCTTGGCACTAGAATTCATAATGACATTCTCATCACACGTAAACACCCTCTTTGATGCTCTTTTATCTATAAACTCAAGACCGTCATCGTAGAGATGGTCATACATTGAAGAACTTCAAGCCAAGCAGCAAGAGAGAAGATAGTGAAACAAGTGAGGGAGAGAGAGGGAGAAATGGAGCACAAGACAACGATTGTGATTGTTGGTGCAGGTCTAGCTGGTTTAGCAACCTCGGCAAAAAAACTAGCAAAATACACCAAACAGGTGCTTATTCTGACAAGAGGGGAAGAAAAGTTCAGGATTAAAAAGTTATCGTCATTCCGACAGGAGAAGCCATCTTCAGAGAGAGAAGAGAGAAGAGAGAGAGAGAGAGGAATATTCTTTTTGTTTAAAGAAATCGGTAAAATGGGCACACTTTTATGAGAGATACTCCAATTTCAGCTACTGGAATACGAATTAATTTAATATAGACATACTTTTGATTTCACGTGCAGAATCCGCGACTTATCCATCTCTGCAACTTCTTGTTTTATCTTCCGTATTCGATCGTCCTTCTCTTGGTTAGCAGATAATCTCATATCAGCCATGGCTATAAAATTTCTCTGACAAGAAAACACTCCTGATTAGTCAGAGTAGTGGATAACCACATGCTAGAAATACATTGCAATGCTGAAGCAGACAAAAAGAAGAGTAATCAAGTATTACAAACATGCAACCAAAAAATGGAAGGTGATTTCCTAAATAAATAAACAAACAGAAAAACAAAGTACAGAAGCAGATATAAAATGGAAAAAGGGAGGTTAAAGCATGGAATTTACCCTACCGCTCTTCATTTGAAGGAACCAAATATAACATATGAATCCTTCAGCTATGCGCCAGCAGCAAATAAGTATTTGAAGAAAACTTTAATTATCCTTATTAATTGCTGGTTCTTTTTAGGACTACAGCAGCTAGAAAAATTTCTGTCAGATCCTACAAAGGCACATTAGTCAGAGAAAAAATGAATGAATTAATATTAAGCTATGCATTGTTATCCCAAGTTGTAGCAGATATGTTCCTCACATAAATCTGCCGACAGCCATATCATTTCCAGCAATCAACTTTATACCCAAGACACAGAAACACATATACCTCACATGAGCAGAAAAAATGTTGAAGAGAAACCAGGGAGAAAAGGATGGCAGGAGTTTCGGCATGAAACTAAAAGAGCAAGAGTGTGAATTCTTGGTCTGAAAGAGGGAGATACCTTAACCGTCATAATATGCATCAAGTGGCCAACAATGCTCATCAGATGATTTGCCATCCTTTGGTATTTTGCCATAGCTGCCTTGCTGCAGCCATCCAATACGTACAGAAATAAATAATAATAATAATAATAATAATAAAATAACTCTATTCTGAAATGCAGCCTGAGCACAACCCATCCCACAAGCTCAGAGTTGAATCAATTAAGTGCTTTAACAATTGAACTGATAAAACACTTTTAATAGATTTGAAGTTTCAAGTACCGCTATTCTAGCAACTTTTGGCAGCTTCTGCTTTATTTCAGGAGGTAATCTCCTTTTCACTGCCTGAGATGCATTATCAGGATCCTAAGCTTCTATAGAAGGTGGTCTAACTGCTGTATCCCAAAATGACATACATTCTGCAACTAACTTCTCTAACTTTCCAATAGCCTTCTCGAGCATTGTACTTTTAGGTCTAACACTGGATCCTTCTTCTTTCCTCTGTATAAAGGCAGCCTTCTGTACGAAATAGGAAAATATCTAATATGATAATAACATCAAAATGCAGGAGAAACAGAAACGCCACAAACGTAAAGGCAAAACAAATTGAAGTGATTTAGCTTTTTCCCTGCAGAAAGAAGAGAAGTACAAATATATCTCCAAGGCCTAGACTTTAATCTAGAACTTGTACGAGTCCATGCTAATGTGATTCAACTTCAAAAACCAATTTGCCCCAATGAAGCAGAACGCAATTACTCACTACAATGGGCATGGAAGCCCTGCTTGCAGGGAAATTAAGGTCAAATGTTTCTACAAATCCACCTCTCTTTCTTTGTCAAATTGAAAGATCTGGACCGTCAGCATAATCTATTTTTTTTTCAGAACAAGATTTGCTTTCGTGTGACTTATTATCATTTGACTTCTGAGCTGAAGTATTTTGAAGCTCACTCTCTTTCCATTTGCTTATATGGTTGTATGATGGAAAACTCCTGGTCTGTGCTGGTTTGCATCCAAATTCTGCCTTATGACATCACCATTCTGTTGTCCTGAAGGATCTACTGTAATTAGGGTATCTGCTGTCATCTTTAATGAAACCTCTGCAGCATTTTCTGGAGGATCCTGAACTGGCATAGGTATGTTTGGTGTAGCCTCATTGTTTGACTGACGTGTTGAGCTTCTTTGAATCGATGATGAGGCCTTCTTATATCCCATTTACATAATTTTTGTGGATTATGTCCATCGTCACTCCCACCACCGTTAGTCAAATCTTTATGTCTTCATTTTTTGGCTGCTGGTCTGTGGATAGGTTCACTCCAGGAAAAGTTAAGGTAGCACAACGTTGATATCATACATAAAAAATCCGAATAAGTCACCCTGAACTGATATATGAATGCAGGTTTTACCATAAGTTGAAATCAAGCAAGTACAGAAATTTTCAGCATGTAAACCAAGTTAATATCACAGAAATAGAAATTCTCAAATATAACACAAGACATAGTCAGACGACTACAACAGCAGTTACAATTTATTTAATGTCAGTCTTACTTTTGCGCCCCCCTGCCCCCCCGAAAAAAGAAAATAAGATGCTTGCCCTTTTTGTGCCTCAGGAGGTAAGGCAGATGTGCATTTCTTAAAGAGAAGCCAACTAACAATGACAATGGCCAGAAAACGAAAAACTTCTACCGACAATTGTCTCCTAATTATTGAAGTTCTTACAGTAAAAAACATTAATGAGAATTCCAATTCTACAGTCTAAGGCACACAAAAATATTTGGATTCTTGATGCAACTGCAGAGGCATATATAGGTTCAGTAAACATATTGCAATGAACTTGGCTAAGTTAGTGTTCAGAAAATACAACAGAACTGACAACTGTGGGTCTGAAGCATCAAAATCTCATGTTATGTCAATAGTAATATAATCTATAAAAAATACAAAAGACAAATTAAAATTTACTCACATGCGCTCCAATTTCCCACGGTTAACAAAAATCCCTTCAAGTTTTACTGCAGAGTTATCAGCCTGGAAATAGCCATCCTGCACAAAAGTTAAGCCCATTAACCATAAAACCATGAAATATTAGCAATCATTGGGCAGTAATAATTTGGGTGAAGAGAAACTAGAGCAGCATGGAACAATGGAGCGTCTTTAAAGAGTAGCACCCACCAACTCAGTATCATCAATGAAAGAATCATCTGTATCATGCTCATCATCATCAGGCACGTTGTCTAGAACAAGATCCTCCTCGTCGCTACTCCCATTACCCTGCAAGGTATACACACATACAACAAAATTCCAATGAACAATAAACTATATATCTAACAGCTAAAACAATATTCCCCTCATATACCAGGTTACCGCCAAATCATAGTCTAGGGTAAGAATTCAAGAGCCATTTTTACACCAAGCCACATAGTATTACTGTTATTGGACCTTTAGCAGTGTACCTAAATGAACCCTTAAAGCTTGAATGTGTTTACTTACTGGCAGTTAAAAATAAATATAAAACAAGAAATAAAATTTAAATGAAATAATAAACAGTAAATTAGCATGATGAATTTACTATAAGGACTTGAAATACAAATCAAGCCCAGCAACAATCAACAATCAACAATCACATAATTGGAACAGTAAATTGAATTATCCAACTATATCACTATTCATGCATGGTGTTGATGAAGAACAAAATATCCAATAATTTGGTCTAACTCTATATGCCAGATAACGGACGTAGATCATTCCAGAAAACGCTCATTCAAAACAAGAAACATATCAAAATTGAAAAATAAACAAAATAAAATCAACGTAGAGACAAGATTCTAATATACAGGGGAACTATGATTTGCTGATAGATTCTAACATACAAGGGGAACTATGATTTAGTTAACTCACAGAAACGATGTCAAGAAGAAAGAGGCTTCATCTACCCACGTAGAGACAACTTGCTTTTATTTTACTCTATTGTTGGTTATGATCGTTGTTTCTTATTTACTTGTACCAGAAAAATCAGCACCAGAGCACCACCGATTTTTCTTAAAAACAATACAAAATATTCAGATTAAATAGAACATGAAGGGATAAGGGATAATATAGGATAAAAGTTACCTCAGCAGCCCCAAATGTGTATCCACACAATTCACGGATCCACCCTGTTCAAATATATCACCAATATACTAGTTGCGCAATGAGCTCTATCGTCCCGTACTTCTTCAGTTTTTGATAACCACATGGGTGCGAAGGCGCGATGATAATCAATATGCATTGCTAAAAGCCCACCAATCTTGTCACAGAGTTCAGGATGCTTTGTGTGCAGTTTAGCAAGAGCATTGTCACATCCGACCAAGTTCCTGATCAAGACATGCACTCTGTGTGAATCATTCTCAAGAGAACTATTGTACCAGAAATCTGGAAAAAGATCCAGTCCTGAATGAAATTTTTTAAAGAAGTAAATGCACAGCAGAGCCCCTCAAAAAAGGAGTTGATTATGTCTCTCAAAATTCTGAACTTCGTAGCTAACTTCGTCCATTAGATGAAAGGGACATGTACATGGAAATAGTATATATAAAATTACCCATAATATGCAGCAACCGGTCTGCCTCTCCCTGCTCCAAGCTCCCACAGGAGGCTTGGACCTCGAACGATCATATCAGTTTCTAAAATGATGACCCAATCAACATTATCAGCATCTTTGCTATGTTTGAGCCAGTAGACTACACCAGCTGGCTTATTAATTACTGGATACCTGCCATAAAGGAGCAACAATACAAGGAAATCACTTTTCATCTACCAAAATTAAGCAGAATAATAAGACTTCTGTGACAGCAAAGTGCCAGCTCAAAAATGGCAAGATCTCCATTTATGATTAAATCTGAATCTTAGGATTGCACTTCAGTTCTTAATGGGAGTCCATTTCTTGAATCTGGAGGGTTTAGGGATAGCAACGGATTAGAGAACTTTAATCTCCTCTGATAACCTGTAATAAAACTGAATTATTCAAAGCTATGAAAATGTTTTCACACGATACACAGTTTCAGCACACTCACACATTCCGCACATTTTTCAACCACCACACACGTTGCGCACGCTTTTCACACACTAAATACATCATGCACAATTTTCACACGTTATGCACACTTTTCACAAACTACGCACGATTTTCACGCACTAGACAAATCACGCACTACACATAATAAGCAGGATTTCACGCGCGACACAAATTACGCACAATATTCACAGACCACAAAATTACGCACAATTTTCATGCACAACATGTCATATTGCGCACGATTTTCACACACCAAACAAATTACGCACGATTTTCACGCACCACACATTACGCACGATTTTCACGCGCCACACATTACGCACGATTTTCACGCCCCACAAACATTACGCACAATTTTTACGTGCCACACACATTACGCACGAATTTCACGCGCTACACAAATTACGCACTATTTTCATGCTCCATACACATTACGCACATTTTTCACACACTAAACACATCATGCACACTTTTCACATATTATGCACACTTTTCACATGCTACACACGATTTTCAAGCATTACACAAATTACACACATTTTTCATGCACTACACACAGTATGCATAATTTTAACATGGGACACAAATTATGCACGATTTTCTCACACGACACACATTACACACGATTTTCACAAATCACATACATTATGCACAATTTTCACGCGTCACATACATTACACACAATTTTCACAAATCACATACATTATGCACAATTTTCACGCGTCACATACATTACACACAATTTTCACAAATCACATACATTATGCACAATTTTCACGCGTCACATACATTACACACAATTTTCACGCGCCACACATTACTTACAATTTTCACGCGTCACACAAATTACGCACGATTTTCATGCCCCACACATTATAAAAGATTTTCACGCCCCAAATAAATTATGCATGATTTTACACACAATGCATATTACGCAAGATTTTCACGCGCAACACACATTACACACATTTTTCACACACTAAACACATCATGCACACTTTTCACATACTACACACGATTTTCACACACTACACAAATTACTCACGATTTTCAAGCAATACACACAGTACGCATAATTTTCATGCACCACACAAAATTATGCACAATTTTAATGCACGACACATATTACGTACGGTCTTCACGTGCCACATACATTACGCACGATTTTCATGTACCACAAAAATATTCACACGCCACACACATTACTCATGGTTTTAACGCGCCACATACATACGCACGATTTTCACGCGCGACACACATTACGCACAGTTCACAGGCCACACACATTATGCACAATTTTTACGTGCCACTCACATTACAAACGATTTCATGCTTCATGTGCCACTCACATTATGCATGATTTTTATGCCCCACATAAATTATGCACGATTTTCACACATAACACTCATTACGCACACTTTTCACACACCAAACACATCATGAACACTTTTCATACAATATGCACACTTTTAACATATTATGCATGATTTGTACGCAGTATTACACAAATTATGCACGATTTTCACGCGCAACACAAATTATGCATGATTTTTACACACCACACAAATTACGAATGATTTTCTGACACGACACACATTACGCACAATTTTCATGAACCACATACATTACACACAATTTTCACATGCCACACACATTACACACGATTTTCACTCGCCACACACATTACACACGATTTTCACTCGCCACAAACATTACACACAATTTTCACGCGCCACACAAATTATGCACGATTTTCACGCTCCACACAAATTATGCACGATTTTCATGCGCCACACACATCATGCATGATTTTCACGCCCACATAAATTGCGCATGATTTTCAAAACACAACATACATTACGAACGATTTTCATGCACCACACACATCACGCACGCTTTTCACCCACTAACACATGAATATGACAACTTGCTTCTTCGAAGAAATCCAGTTTTTTAGTGAGTGAATTATGCATTTTAACTATCATTGGAAGAAGAATTAGGTATTAATTTTTTCAGCAATAAGAATCTTAATTCTTTTTCTCCTAAAGAGATCTTGTACTCTTTGAATCCGATAGGTGAAACTATGGGAATAAAATACAGATTCGATGAAATGTTACACAATTTCAAAACAAAAATATAATCAATGATATACAAAAAGATGGAGAAACCTGGAGTTTTGAGAAGGAAGTATAAATGAATGAACATTCCTCCCTGCAACATTGAAATTTTGTTGATATGACATTGGAATTTGCTGGTTCTAATCACTACCTCTAGTTTATCACCACCTACTATTATAATACACAAAAAAAAAAAAAAAAAAAAGTGAATGAAAGACAAATATCTTTTCTAAGTAAGATTAGATCATATCAGACATTAAGATTTTTAACACCATATTGAAGGAAAATGGAAACAAAAGGAAAAAATTCTAACCAAAGAACTTATCCCATCCCAGAGAACACATGTACATAGAAAAAGCCGATCAACCACCATTCTTTTTACCTGTATAATCTTCTAAAAACAACAACAATTATCATTCCTAGCATCCCTGACAACACCCCCTTTCTCCACTAACAATGATGCTTTTCTTTATACTAGAGAGTGTAGACAGCTGTGCTGGGATTGCACTAGCGGTGGTTTTATATGAATGTGAAGGTTGATTAGATGATAAACTATTTTCCATGAATCAAAGAAGGAAACCAAGCATATAAATAGCAGAGCTCATACAAAAACAAGAGTAGATTGGTAAAACCGGGTAAACAAAATGTCTGGTATACCACCACTTGCTGCCACAACAAATAGAGAAAAACACAAAGTAAAAAGAAATAATAATAACAAATAGTGAATAAAAGATGAATTTATCATTACCAAGTAATATTAGATCATATCAGGCCTGAAGATTTTCAAACCTGTATAGAAGGAAAATGGAAAGAAAAGGACTAAATTCTAACCAAAGATCTTGCCCTCATCCCACAGCACACACACACAATGCTAAAGCCAATCAACCATCATTCTTCTCACCTCTATAATCTTCTCAAATCAACAACCTATAACATTCCCAGCACAACCGACAACACCTCTTTTCTTCACTAACAGTGGTTCATGTTTCTGAACTAAAGGATGTTGACGAAAATGGTGGGATAGTTATATGCATCTAGCGGTTGTATATATGATGAAACTGTTTGCCTTGAACCAAAGACGGCGGATGAGCATATAAATAGTAGAGCACATACCCAGAGCAGAAAGTCAATGACTACAATCTATCAAAAGATTTTGTAATGCTCGAACCCTAGTTATTGCGGAAAGCACACATACATAAGATGAGAAAAATGCACAAAATAGTAAAATATAACACCTACATTTGATTAGATCGACTAGTTCATTTACAAAAAATGCACAAATATTTTAGCCAGAGATCACCATCTTGGCAAGAAATTGGCAAAAACCACGTATACATTTTCATCTGGACTGTTCAATGAACAATAGCACAATTTCAAGCAAAATAGAAATACATATAAAGTGATAAACATAGGATTTACCTGCAATTTGGGGCTATTATGTATAAATTTTTAGGCAATTGCATGTACTTAAGTGACGAGTTCATCATGATTTTGTTATATTTTATTACGTCACATGTTTGTTGAAGTTTTGACAGAAAAAGAGATAATTAAGGATGTATAGACTACTTTTCAAGTCACATGGACCGTGCTTATCCTCGTGATGTGATCTTAACTACTGCGATTTAGTGTAATTCGGGCATATCTTCTTGATTTGGTATGATTCGGGCATATCTTCCCATTCCAATCAAAGATACGGATGCTATCAAAACCCTAGTAATTGTCTATAAAAAGAGGAGCTACATCAGATTATAGAGGACAAATTTTAAGGTTAGAAATAAGGATACAAAGGAAGATCAACCAACCAAGTCTTCAGAGAGAGAGAGAGATACGAAGATTGTTTGGGCTTCAATAGTCTTATTTTCTTTTGTTCTTTTTATGTTAGCCATGATTATCAATATGTTTCCCATCGATTATGTATTGAATATATGTGGCTAAACATCTAGTGATTCTAGGGAGTGCGTAATTATGGATTCATATGTTTGTCTTTAATGACATTATTTCCCTTCCTATATTTGTTTATGCTTTCTTGATTTGAATGTCGTATGGAATTATGTGACAACTAATTACATATTTGTAGATAATCCATTATTACCCGATAGGGAGTAATTGGTTAATAGATTAGGAATGCATAATATAAAACTAGATTGATCGGGAGATTGACAAGTATTATGATAAGAATAGATCCTAGGCACGAATGGGAGTTAGATAATATCTTGAGAATGATAATTGTTGTCTAATCTACTTTTGGATCTAACTCTAGAGAGAGGATCCAAATATCTTAGTGATTCTCATACAAATAAGGAATTAAATATGGTTTGATAAATTAAAAGGAACTCATATGAATGCATGTCCATGAAATCCATATAATCTCTGAATAGCTTTAGTTATTTGACTTGCTTTGTTATTTATTTATTCTCTTCATTTGTTTTAGTTTATTTTATAAAACTCATTCCATTAAATGAATTCTTTAGATAAAGGAAAATATCATTAACAAATACTCAGTTGATTTTACAATATACAGTCCTTGTGGATACGATACATGTTCTCACCATATTTTACTATAATTTACCTCACGCACTTGCGAGTCGTATTTTAAGTGAAATAAAATAGCGAACAAGTTTATGTGCCGTTGTCGGGGACTGGTGTAATTTATAACTGATACTCATTTTAGATATTAGACTTTAATTTAAAGTGTATATTATAGTTTAGTATATAGTTTTTTTCCTTTATTTGATTCGTGTCGTGTTTGCACGTAGTTTATGAACACTGGATCCAAAGGTGCAAGACATTGATACCAATTTGATCTATAGATTAAAGCAACTGCCTGACACAGAAACACTTGAAGAACACAAGTAAACATAATATATGAAATATACGCATTGCGTAGAGAGATGGAGGAGTTGCGAGCATTGATGAGACAACAACAACAACAACAACCATTGGAGGATGTGAATTATATGCAAGGACGAGTCTACAATAACAATTATGGACAAAATCATTTTGGACAAAGAGATAGACTCAACTATTCAAATTTGAACAATTTTGAGCTGCCACCACTCGATTTTTCTAGGACGAATGGAGTTATAAATGATGGAAAAAAACCGGATTTCAAGAATATACTTGTATCTTGTATGCAAATCACAAAGCAAAGGTTGGATAAAGAGGCAACAAAGGTTGACATTTAGCTATCATGGTGGACAAGCTCACAACTACTATGGGAGCCCAAATTAAATCATTGGAGATGCAAGTTGGCCAACTAGCTAAAGCAATAGAAAGTCAACAACAAAAATTTCAATTTCCTAGTAATATGTAAGTTAACCCAATAGAGAGGTGTCAAGCCATTAAGTTGAGAAACGGAAAACAATATGAGGGTCCTCTAATGCCTACAAGTAAAGAAGTTGAAGTAGACACTAATAAAGAAAAGAAATTGGGAAAACCACAAGAACCCCCAAAAGGTGCGGAAGAGAATGGGGGTGTGAAAACACCCAAATATGTGCCACCGCATGCATACGTCCCATCACTACCATTTCAACAAAGGAAAAAGAAGCAAATGAAGGAAATTCTGGTGAAGAAAATGAGAATTGAAGACCATGAGACGGTCAATCTAACAGAGAAGTGTAGTTTAATTCTCCAAAAGAAGCTTCCACAAAAGTTAAAGAATCCGGGACCTATACAATACCATGTGAAATTGGCAACACTCACTTCAATAAAGTGTTGTGATTTGGGGGCAAGCATAAAATTAATGTCGTTATCCATATTCAAGAAGTTGGGCTTAGGAACGGTGAAATCATCCTCCATCACATTACAATCTGCTGAAAGATTTATAAAGTACTCTAAAGGAATTATAGAAAATGTGCTCGTGAAAGTAGATAAATTTATATTTCTCGTAGACTTTGTTGTGTTGGATATGGAAGAAGACCACAAGATGCCATTGATTTTGGGTAGACAATTCTTAGCCGCTGCAGGAGCCCTCATTGACATGAGAAAAGAAAATTTGACTCGAAGAATAAATAATGAGAAAGTGGTGTATTCCTTGTATGATGCAAAGAAGTTTCAAGGGGATATTGAAGATTGCAAGGTTGCAGATATAGTCCAAAACACCATCGATCAAAAGAAGTCCAAAAGTTTGCCGGCAAAGTCTCTTAAATCTTTCATAAGCCACACTATCCTTTCTTGCAAGTCTATTAATTTTGATAGTGTGAATTTAATTGATAATTTTAAAGTTATGCAGGATTTATCTATAGAACCAAAGACAGAGGCATCTCGTAAGGGAAGCATCAAAGAGGAACTAAAGCGGGATCACCTTGGTGCAAGTTTAGAAGTCGATCATGCCAAGGAGGCTGAAACTGAAGGATGGCACCCTCATGCAAAAGAGAAGGCATTAAAGAGTCTCCTTGGGCATGCCAAGCTTTATAAGAATATCATGACTAATTTTTTTAGAATTACACAACTTATGTGTCCATTATTTAAAAAGGAAGCCCCTTTTAATATTAAAGAGTTGTGTTTGCAAAAATTGAGGAATGAGTTCATCCACATGAGCTCAACTGTTGAGAGAATTGATGCCAACATAGCAATCATCAAATAATATAAAAGTAATATAAATAGAGTGGATTTATCAAATAGAAAAGAAGGTTACAGGTTAGAATGCATTGATAAATGTAGAGGAATGAATTGAAAGATTGTAAAAAATTGTTATAATTGGGAGACGAGTCACTTTCTTAGAAATAAAAAAGAATTTTCATCAAATAAAACAACAAAAGTTGTTGAAAATTGGAAGTGACTCCCCATAGCTAATTAAACCATTGAGCGAAATTTGGAGTTTATTTAAAAGAAGTTGATGGAAGAATAAAGCTAGACAAAAATCTAGTTGTGCTCATTGGCCATGAGTTGAATGTGAAAGGTCGTAAAGACCAACAAATTCGACGAGTTCAATGTAGATTAAGTCACTTAACCATACATTTTTACCTTGACAAAAGCCTACATTACAACCAAATTTAAGTCCTTTATGATCTTTAATCCACTTATTGCATGTAAAGGCGAGATGAAATCATGGGCAATCATATGGTTAATTCTACATTTATTTTAACTTTGAGTGTCATTTATATTTCCCTATACACTTAAGTGTGAGAGATACATAAACCTGGTGAGGATCAATGATTAAGATGTTAAATAAGTACTAGTTGCATGACATGAAATTGTTTATTTGCAATATGGTTGATTTTGATATAATCATAGTGATTTTTGTGTTTGAAGTATCGTGTACTATCAAAATACCCCTCGTTATGAAATAAATATTTGTTATCATTATTCGAGGATGAACAATAAGTTAAGTTTAGGGGTTGATAAACATATGATTTACGTGGAATTCGGGGCTATTTTGTATAGATTTTAAGGCAATTTCATGTACTTAAGTGACGAGTTCGTCATGATTTTATTATATTTTGTTACGTAACGTATTTGTTGAAGTTTTGATTGATAAAAAAATAATTAAGGATGTATAAACTATGTCTCAAGTTACATAGACTGTGCTAATTATCGTGATATGAACTTAACTATCGTGATTTGGTGTGATTCGGGCATATCCTTTTGATTTGGTGTGATTCGAGCATATCTTCTAGATTTGGTGTGATTTTGGCATATCTTCCCAAATCAAAGATACGGGACTATCAAAATCCGAGTAATTGTCTATAAAAAGAGAAGCTACATCAAAATATAGGGGATCATACAACACAATATACAACAGATTTTAGAGTTAGAAACAAGGATCCAAAGGAGGATCAACCAACCAAGTCATCAGAGAGAGAAACGAAGATTGTTTGGGCTTCAATAGTCTTCTTTTCTTTTGTTCTTTTTATGTTAGTCATGATTATCAATATGTTTTCCATGGATTATGTATTGAATATGTGTGGCTAAACATCTAATGATTCTAGGGAGTGCATAATTATGGATTCATATGTTTTTCTTTAATGATATTATTTCCCTTCCTATATTTATTTATGCTTCCTTGATTTGAATGTCGTATGGAATTATGTGACAACTAATTGCATATGTGTAGTTAATCCATTATTACCCGAGAGGGAGTAATTGGTTGACGGATTAGGAATGTATAACATAAAACTTGCTCGATCGAGAGATTGGTAAGTAATTTGATGAGAATATATCCTAGGTACGATTCGGCATTAGATAATATCTTCAGAATGATCAGTACTATCTAATCTACTTTTGGATCTAACTCGAGAGAGAGGATCCAAATATCTTAGTGATCCTCATACAAATATATGAATTAAATATGGTTTGATACATTAAAAGGAACTCATATGAGCCATATGAATGCATGTCCCTAGAATTCATATAATCTCTGAATTGCTTTAGTTGTTTGACTCGCTTTATTATCTATTTCTTCTCTTTATTTGTTTTAGTTTATTTTATAAAACTCATTCCATTAATTGAATTCTTTAGATAAAAGAAAATATTATAAACAAATACTGAGGTGATTTTATAATATATAGTCCCTGTGGATCGATACTTGTTCTCACCATATTTTAATATAATTTACCATGTGCACTTGCAAGTCGTATATTAAGTGAAATAAAATAGTAAACATATAGAGAGATTAGGGAGAGGGAGAGATTGAGAGGCCGGGAGGGTTTCCTCCAACAGTGTTGATACTGATATTAGAATTTGCTGGTTTTAATGAAAGCTTGAACCATGAATAAAGTTATATATATACTTTCCAAGAGTGGTGAAGTGGATATCTTAGAGTGGAAAATGTTGGTTTCAAGTTTGATAACCGTATCCTCGAAATAGGTACAAATAGGGAGTAAAAAAGGTAAGAAAAGATACGCCGAGGATACTATATTCGAATCTGATCGAATTGTTGCTGAGAAAGTTGGAATCACTTTTACTACAACATTATTGTCTTTTGTACAATAGATTATTTTGATATGGTGTGTATGCATTTTTAGAGTGTTGTGGTGAGTGATATTTTGTAAGTTTGTTTTTTCTCAATTTGTGTTTAGTCGTTTTGAATTTCATCTTTGAAATCAAGAACTTAAGGGTCGATAGGTTAGATTAGTTCTTTCTCTTGATTTTTTTTGTAATTCACTTTATATTAGTGGATTCTTTTCGCCCTAACGACACTCACAAATTATTTTAAATTGTGAAAATTTATCTCGGTGTTATTCTTATTTTCCGCTGTTGTTTCCTATTAGAGCCATCACTTGATACACTAAGTGTGGTTCTGGATTTTTGCTGTTACAATGGAAATTATGAGTCTTCCACGTCCTCTGATTAATTCTAAAGAAAATTTTGACGATGTTCAATGTCGAGCATGTAGAGGATTTGGACACTATGCAAATGAATGTGCAAACATCCTTCGTAGATGTGGAAAATTAATTTGGTCTCACTAAGCAAAGAAGAAATTGATGAAATGCACCCTGAAGAAGAAGAATCAATAACCATGTTGACATCTATCTATGAAGATTCGTATGAAGAACGTGTGGATGGAGTACTTATGCCCTCCAATACTACCTCTTATAGGTACAACTTCTTTGAGTCTCTTAATTTTAATTGTTTTAATGGGTTTGTTGATGATACAGAGTCAGAGGATGGAGACTCTGATAGACAAATAATCAAGAAGATGCAGGTTATTCAAGAAGAACTTTAAAAAAATTTGGAGTTGGAAACTCAAAAAGTGAAAATCTTGAACAAAAAGATGAAGAACTTAAAGGGAATGATAGCAAGATTGGAGGTATTACTAACAAAGAAAGATGCAGAATTGAGCAAACTCGAAATCAAACTCCAACTTGCAAATGAGATGTTCAAGAAGCTGATACAGGTACATCAAAACTTGATGAGATTTTTAATGTAGATAATACAGATAAATCTGGGTTAGGATTTCAGGATACTCTTAGCAATGTGTTTCCAAATTTGTTTAATGATAAGAATTCTATTGTATGTGTAAGCGAAAATGGAGAAAACATATAAAAAAACGGATAATGGTAAATTAACTAAGAGAAAATGTAGATTTGTTTGGCATTATTGCTTCATACCTAGGCACATAAGACCATACTATCTAAAATTAAAATCTGATCTGTCCCTAAGTAGAATGTTGCTCGAAATGTTGCACAACATTAGTAACAACATTCTGGTTCAAAAAGAAAAAAATCTCCAAAAATGATATGGGTTCGTAAATCATATTGACCTACAATGTTGTTTTTCCTGTTTTAAAAACTAACAATTCAGAGTCTTAGTATTTTGATAGTAGGTGCTCTAGGCACATGACAAGTACAAAGACCTATCTTGTAAACTACGAACCATTTCAAGGTGGTACAGTAAGTTATAGTGAAGGAGTGAAAGGAATAGTGGTAGAAAAAGGAACTTTAAGTGTCCCTGGCTTTCCAAAGTTATGAAATGTATTTCATGTGGAAGGGGTTATGGCTAATTTGATTAGCATAAGTCAATTCTGTGATGATGATCTTTAGGTAAAGTTTAATAAAGATAAATGTGAAGTTTTTGATAACTCTAATTTTTGTGTGATGACAAGAAGAAGATCAGTTGATATTTATTACCTCGTTAGAGACAGTCTACCGTGCATTAAGGTAAGAATTGAGGAGACTGTTTTATGGAATAAGAAGTTGGGATATATAAATTTTAGAAGTATTGCAGACTATTTAGAATCGATGCAGTAAAAAGCTTGCCAAAACTCAATCGAGGTAAACAAATTGTGTGTGGTAATGATTTGTTTAGTGAAATTAATATCTTGAAAAATCCTATTCAGTATTCATACACAAAACACATAGACATACACCATTATTTTATTTGTGATTTGGTAGAAAAAGAGATTATCTGGATTGAATGCATAAACATTGGAAATTATATTACAAATATATTCACAAAAGCTCTTGATTTGGAGAGATTCTCTAGCCTTAGGAAATCTCTCGGTAATTGTATTATGTCGGGTAAGATAACCAAAATGTTGCACTTAATGCCGAACAGACATTTGAGACAACATTTCGATTATGTAAATAGTTCGTTTTCTCTTTCCCTTTTTCCTTTGTTTCTGTAGGATTTTTTTTTTTATCTGGATTGTTCTCTAATTTTTCCTAACTTTAAATCTGCTTTTGATCGCCAAAAAAAATAAAAATCGATGATGTTGGTCGACTAGTAACTCGGGGCACGATGCTTGCTACTACAATGCTTCCTTGTCAAACGTTGATCAAGCGGAGCAATCTAAGATTCAATCTAAGAATACTTATCAAGTAAAGTAACTTGGGGAGCACGGCGCTCACTACGACGATGCTACCTTGTAAAATATTGATAAGTTGAATAATTTAAGAAATACTTGAGTAACTAGGGGCACAACGTTTACTGTAATGATGTTCTCTACGTAAAACGAGTGTTTCAAAATTATTCTTCCTACCTCACATCATCTCTCTTCTCAAATCTACCGTGGTCGATGACCTTTACCGAATCTTAGTGCAGATCCCAAATCCGTTCATCAAAGCTGCTTTCTTCTCATCATTATTCCCCATAGCTGAAAATTCATATTTTTCCATACCTGAATTGTCATAGTTTAGTCAGTTCCTCTTGGCGGATGAAGATTTCAATATTGAGAAAATCATTAATGACTTCCATGACAAAGAGAGTGATCAAGATTTTATTTTATGAGATGATGGGTCTGAAAAACTAAGGGGGAGAATGTCCCATTACGAAATTTGGTTCGAAATTGCAGGAATAATGGAAAAGATTATGCTGATACAGAATGTTCCCCATAATGTTCCCAAAACATTCCATCCAACAGAAGGTTCTGCCTCTTATCTCTAAACACTTAATTCGAGATCTAAGGTATCATTCGATTTACTTGTACTATGTTAACTCGGTGTTGATTTCTGGTGTGGTTCTGATTTTTGTTGAATAATTCTGGATACTACCATGTGCTGCACTGGTATTAAATATCATGTACGTAGGGGGAGTTTTGCAGGATTTACAATGTTGACATATATGTTGGATAAACGTTTGGTCAACATACATGTTCCAGGATACTCTCAAAGTGTTCTGATTTTTGTTCTCAGATATTGAGGAATTGTGAAGAAAGGCAAAAAGGGAGATTGTTGAAGTTTGCCTGGCTGAACTTATATATATATATATAATTATTTTGCCTTTCTTCCCAATTATGTACGCAGGAGTATATTAGGATAAGACCAAGTCGTCAAGCCAAAGAATGTGGAAGTAGTTGGTTGAATAAGTCAACAAAGTAAGGAAGGAGATCATGGAGCTTATCTAAGAATGGAGAAGTGGATATGTAAGAGTGGAAAACGTGGGTTTCAAGTATGATAACCATAGCCTCGAAATAGGCTACAAATAGGAATTAAAATTGGTCAGAAAAGATACACCGAGGATACTATATTCGAATCTTATCGAATTGTTGTTGAGAAAGTTGAAATCACTTTTACTACAACATTCTTGTCTTTTGTTCAACAGATAATCCTGATCTGGTGTGTACGCGTTTTTACAGTATTGTAGTGAATTATATTTTGTAAGTTTATTTTTCTAAGCTTGTGTTTAGTCGTTCTGAATTTCATTTTTGAAATCAAGAAGGTTAAGGGTCGATAGGTTAGATTAGTTCTTTCTCTAGATTTTTTTTATAATTCACTCTATATTAGTGGATTTTTTCGCCCTGACAACACTCACAAGTTATTTAATACGCCATGTAAAAATTTGAAATTTAAAATAGGTGGCTCAAGTCAAGCTTTATATATTTAAAATTATATATACGTGTTAAATGTCTGATTTCAAATATGAAAATTTTGATATATTTTTAATGAAAGCGCAAAAAAAATTAATGATTAATTTTTAGTTAAAATATAGTTAATGTCTATTTATCGATTATATTATGGAGTGAAAGACAACTTGATCTTATTAATCTCCCTTGTTAAATACATCAACAAGAAATAGTTTATTGATGATTGTTTTAGATAGTAATTAGATAAGTTATAGATAGCAATTATAAAAATTAAAAATGACAATAAAATGTAATAAAGTAAGATAAAATAATTAAAAATACAAAAAATAATATATTATAAGTTCTGGAAATCTAAAATGTTAGAAAAAGTCTCTAAAATAATAAGTAAACTTATAAAATTACATAGAAATAAAAATAAAATTAAAAATCAATTAATTGAATACAAATAATCATAAGTAAATTAGAAAGTTTTATTTCAAAGATAAATTATTGTATTATATATTTTTAAAATAAAACATGTAAAAGAAATTACATTAATCAAAAATAAATTATAAAAAACCAATAATTATATAAATATCAAGATAATTACACGTAAATACAAACATATACATATTATCTTTGAGAAATATAAATAAACTATAAAAATATAAGATTACTCTAAAAATACAAATTAAGTTTCTGAATTATAAGTCAAAAAATAACAAAAACTAGATGTATTATTCTATAAAATAAGATGATATTAATATATTAAATATAAAATAAATAATATAATTTGAAAATATATTAAGAATTAAAAATAAATTCAGAAAATTACAAATTAATAGGAAATTTAAAAAATCAGAAAACTAAACATAATTTAGAGATTTATTTATAAATTCAAAATTATATAATTTTTATAATTTTATTTATAATTTTTCAATTATTTTTTATAATTTTTTGAATTTTTAGTAAATTTCATTATTTATTTGATATTTTCCAAATTTAATTATAGTTTTATGAAATTATTATTTTCTAATAACATTTTAGTTATTAGAATTTATTTTCATAATTTATTTGATTTGTTTATGAATTTATATATAATTGTTCTGGATATATATGTTCACAAGAGATAATTACCGTTATATATAAAAGAAAATTCTAGTCTTTTTTTTTTTTTTTTCTTTATAAGCCATATAAAAATTGAAATTTAAAAGAGATGCCTCAAGTCAAGTTTTATGTATTGAAAATCATATATACAAGTGATGTTTGATTTGAAACATGAAAATTTTGATTTATTTTTAGGAAAAGTGCAAAAAAAAAAAGACGATTCATTTTAATTAAAATATAGTTAATGTCGATTTGTCGATTATATTATATAGCGAAAGACGACTTGATCTTGTTAATCTCACTTGTTAAACATATTAACAATAAATATTAACTAAAAAAATGACAATAATTTGGTGTAAATAAAAAAATTTCCTAAAAGAAACAGAATGAGACTCTTGCACATGCAGTGCACGCCATCAACAATATTACTTATTTAACTAAACATTATTACTTATTTATTTAAAAAATATTACTACTTTTGTTTTTAATGTAATAAATCAATAATAATAATATTCAAGTAAATGAGTAAATATTTTTAATTAAACAAGTAATATTATAAATTAAGTTACACGGTGTACACGATCATCATAATTTTTGCATAAGATATCTTAAAGACGCATACACAAAGTGTAATTCATTTGTAAGCCAGCAAGCCCAACAAATGAACGAGGAAGAACCCAACCGCCACTTGAATGCACAAAAGATGAAGTCCCATTCCCACGGACAATATTCTAACATTGGTGCTAGATCTTAGGGGAATTTTCCATTGTTTTTGCTTTAAGAAATGATAAAATTAGAAATTGTGAAAAAATATATATATAAAAAGAAAAATAGATGGTATTTGAAATTAAGTGGTTTTGGAATACATTCAGAATATATTTGGCTAAAAATGTAAAAAAAATTAATAATAATAATAATAATTAATTAATTAAAAAGGAATAAAGTGAAATTTTGACATACTCTTCTAATAATTAATCTACACTCACTCTCATTTTACAAAAAAATGGTTAAGTTATATGTCCTTTTCATTTAATTTTCAAGATACTGACTTCCTTCTAGACCAGCAATATTACCAATTATCATACTAAAAGTCCCTCGGGGCTCTTATCTCGTTTTTCTCATATTAAGTTGATATGTCTAAAGTTGCAGATAAAGAAATATTTTTTCATTATCTATCTTCTTTCTTATAATTGGAATTGAGAATATTATTTTTAGGTTATTATAGTCATTGTACTTGTAAATTCTTTTTTTCTTTTTTAAATAAATATCTTTAGCTTTAAAAAATATAAAATCATCAAAGTGGAAGAATTACCTTGTAGTAATTTGAAAGAATGTCTAGATCAAATGAGTAGATAGTATTATCATGGGTTAAAATTGCGTCAAATCCTCCTGTAATTTTATAATTCGGTGAGATACCTTTCTATGGTTACAAAATTGTATGAAACTCCTTTGTAGTTTCATTAATCTCGCATGATACCCACCAAATCCGTCAATTTTGACGAATTTGAGGTGTACGCGCGTTTGAGCCGAGTTAACATGTTATTGTTCAATTTTTACCTTCTAAAATTTCAATTGTGCTCTTTAAAAATATTATTTTCTTTTTCTTCTTTCTTTTTCTTTATAGATATGATTTTTTTTATTTCTTCATAAAATTTCCAATTGCGTACCCTACCTTAACAATTCCAAGTCCTTGGAAGAGATCAAAACCAAGGAAATAAAAAAAAAAAAAAAAAAAAAAAAATTCTCCTACAATTTGAGAAGAACCATGAAGAGATCACACATAGGAAATAAATTTTAAAAAAATATATATATATATATATATGCTAAAAGATCTCAAAATAATTCATAATTAATCTTTAATAATAGATCAAATACACAAACACAGATAAAAAATATCGATTGAAAACTAAAAATCACATAAAGTCACCATAATTTTTAGGATTTTTTATTCTCTCTTTCCATTTGATTAGTTAAAATGTCAATGGATTTGACTCTGACAAGATCTCACGCTTCTACATTGAATCCTTCCGGCGAAGGTATTCGCCGTCATGAACAACACGCCCATGTCTGCTGCGGTCACCACCGAGTTAACCCGGTTCATCGAGAAAACCGCATAAACATTGCCCATTTTCAAAATTCCATTGACATTTAGAGTCGAAAATCTTTAGAAAGACAAAAAAAGAAAAAAAATTGTGTGGGGAAGTAGTGTGTGTATAAATCAAAGTATAAATTACAAGACAAGGGAGATTGGAGAAGAATGATGGAACAAATCTCTCTCAGATAGAGTTGGGAGAAATCAGTGGAAATATTATTCCAAAATCAAGAAATAAAAGCGAACGAGACGAGAGAAAGAGAGAGATACGGTGCCCTCTTGCAAATTGGAGAGAGAGATAGGTGGTGGGGGATGTAATATAAGGGCATAAAAGGAAAATACCCTAAAAATAAAACATTTAGGGTTTAGATTGCGAAAAGGGAGTGAGTGCAGGATTAATGAAACCACACAAGAGTTTCACACAAGTTCGTAACCATAGGAGGGTGTCGCCGCGATATATGAAACCATAGGGGTTTGACACATTTTACCCTTTTATCATAGTACTTTAATGGATAATATCTTCTACAGTATTGTTAATCAAATTCTTTTTGGATATACTGCGGGTGCATTGTGTAGCTTAAAAAAAAAAAAACAAAAGGTGAGTAAAATTGTATCCTACAAAGATTGAAAGTAGCTCAGTACTACGATGTATTAAACCTAATTTTATGCAATTGGAATTTTAGGAATTAGGTGTTTTGACATGCAAAATAAAGTAAAGAACAGATAAACTAGAAGGAATCATAAATAACAATAAGAAAGTATTCAAATTCAATAAATTTTAAAATGCGAATTCTGGGGTTGCTTTCATTTTATTTTTAAAAAGGAACTAAAGATTTATTCATTACACAATTTAATATTTTTTTAGTTTCATGCAGGCCTTTCATCATGGAGGCTTCAAGATTAGCTGAACTGGTGACACATTTCTCCTATCAGAAATATTTATCATGAATTCACACATACCCATATGTGTTTCTGTGTGTATATTTCATTGATCAGAGAAAAATTTGTCATTTGTAGGGCATGGATGATCCTCTCTTCTTCCTTCAATATTAGCTTGTAAACTTCCTTGAAGGACATGGCTCTGGGCTGCTGCTTTATTTTATGAAGCCAAATCATAATCTACTCTAAATCTCCCTTCTAGTTTATTAACTATTTCCTAGTCTTAAATTCATTAAGAAAAAATAATTCTTAAGCCATGTCAAGGGCTTAAGAGACTCAAGGCAAACACGAGGCTAGCTCAAGCAAACGATCACATTTTAGCCGAGAGAGAGAGGAGAGAGAAGATCACCTAGAGATTTGTAGCTTTGTCTGAGCTAGTCCCTGGATAAAAAATGCTGCGTACATACTAATCACGATTTATAAGATCAATTCATCTTTGGTCAATTTTCGGAATAGATTGACAAAGCTTATGATCTTGGAGATGCTATCAAGTAGATGAAACAACTTCAAGAGAAAGCGAAGGTTCTAGAAGAGCCCAAAAAAAAAAAAAAAAAAAAAAAAGAAATCCATGTCTTTTGGAAAAATTGGGTAAGATTCAGCAACCAAGATGTGCTTATCATAATCCATTGTGAGAAAAGAAAAGGGATAATGGAAACTCCATTCATATGTCTTAACAGCTGTGTCATGACTTTTGGTGATTCCACTCTCAATACTACAATACTTGCACAACACAAGCATTTAAATAGTAAAACTCGTATAGAGACAAGGTAAGGATTGTAAAAACGGTCATAGAGGAAAGTCCGAGTGCACAATCTGTCACAAGATTTTGTCATTCGGAGAATATCGGAGTTGTGTAGGAGAGCCACTAAATGCTTTTAGGAGGAGATAGCCACACACATGCATCTATTAACTAATGGATGAATAAAACTAAAAACAATTTAGTATGAATTATCCAAAAGTGAGATAAGAACAGCATGCCTTAACTATAATTAATGATGAAAACTAGAGATAAAATAATTGAATTGAAATATAATTAACCATGATAGCAGATTTTTGCTGCATGTGTGCATGAAGTTGATAATATGCACCTGAATTATGGTATTTAACCATGAGAATTGAGCCTAAAACAGTCTTTGTGAGTAGCTATTATGCATGTATAACTCTTGAACTTATATTGGTTTCTTCCTCAAATTTGCTTATATATGCAATAAAATTGAAGACGATTTAAGGCCATCATTATTAACCACTCAACCAAATTGTCCTACCAAATAAATTATAATTTCACTAACAACTAATATTTTGATCCTTATGAATTCTTTTTGTGAGCATATTACAATCTCTTAATATTTCAAGAATATTGATTATCTCAATTATTGTAAATAAAATAATTTTAGATAAAAGTTTGTGAAAAAAAAAACGGTGAACAAATAAGGAACGAGGTTAACCTCAAATTCTATCTCAAAAAAAATAAAATATCATATATATGCATTTAAATATACATTTTGACAAAAAAAAATAGAATTTTTGAAACCTCGTGATTGATTAAGTATTTATGTGGAATATTAAAGTGTGGGAATGATTATGAAAGAAATATGGTGAAGAAGGTAAATGTAATACCTTACTAAGAACTTGAATACTAGTGCATGACCATAGTCATTGGACTAGGAATGGGAAATCAAGAAACTCGTCCACAAGTGAGCTTCGCTAGATTTCAGGGAGTAACAGGGCAAAAGAGAGCAATTTCTAGATGAGGTTGAGTGATGGGCCGCTCAACCAAGTGGATTCTTTCTTGATTGAGTCCATTCCCACTCGACCTAGTTAATCCCTGCTCAACCGAATGTGATTTCATAAATTTCCATGTATCTTCAGATTTCAATGGATTCGAAGATGTGGATAAACCTTGGGCCAATTTTCTATAAATAGCTAGCCTCTGGACCTACAAAACATATACCGAGACATACAAAATATAAGATTCAACTTAGGGTTAACAAGGAAGAAACAATTCATATCCACTCCACATGTTTCAAGGGACAAATTGTCAGATCTCCTACAAAGATTCAGTGTTTCCTCTTTTATTTTTTGTTTATATTATGCTAGAAATAGGTATAATTATATATCTTATGGTTGTTAATTCAACTATGTCAAACTAATCTCGTGTTAGATATTGTTCAATGATTATATTGAAATAAATTTGTTTACATTAAAGTTCTTCTTCGATTTCTTATTCATATATATTGTTTTATGGTCTTTTTTTTTTATTGTAAGACCTGTAATTAAGCATAAATATTACATGATTATCTGTCTACAATATCCATGAGGAATTATCTATCTGTTGTTCTTGTGGAAGTTAATTACTCAAATGGAATAAAGATATTGACATGAGTAATTAATTTACGAATTACATAAAATTTGGAAGGAGGGGTAATTTAATATTGTGAATGTCATATAAGAATGCACAAAGAATGACCTTGTGTGAAATTTGAACATAAGATAAAATACAAAATATAATAGAGAATCTTGTGTGAAGCGAATGTAAAACAGGAGGTAAGTTGCAATAAGTAAATTAAATCAATCAAGATGCCAGAAACTATATCTAGTGAATATACATATTGAAGAAGAAAAGATAGAATTTTGAAACCTCGCGATTGATTAAGTATTTATGTGGAATATTAAAGTGTGGGAATTATTCCAAAATAAAAATGACAAAGAAGGTAAATGTATTACCCTACTAAGAACTTGAATAGTGTTGCATTGGTCTAGGAATGGGAAATCAAGAAATTGATCCACAACTCAATTCTTCACCTATAGTTCAGGGATTAATAGGGCAAAAGAGAGCAGTTTCTAGACAAGGTTCAGTGATGGGCGTTCAACCGAGTGGATTATTTCTTAATCGAGTCAATTCCTAGTCAACCTAACCGATCCCCTCTCAACCGAATGCAATTGCTTAAATTTCCACGTTTCTTGTAGATTTCAATGGATTTGAAGATTTGGATGAACCTCAGGCTATGTTTATATAAATCACTACACTATGCACCTAAGAAAAGGTATATCGAGACATACAAATTACTAGATACAACTAAGGGTTAGCAGGGAAGAGATAGTTCATCATCCACTTCATGTGTTTCAAGGAAAAAATTATCAAATCTGCTATGAAGATTCAGTGTTTCCTCTTTCCCATTTGTTTATATTATGCTAGAACTAGCTATAATTATATTTCATATGATTGTTAATTAAACTATGACAACCTATTATTCTCATAATCTTAGGGCGTGTTTGATATTATTCAATGATTATATTGGAAAAGATTAGTTTGAAATCAAGTTCTCCTTTGATTTCTTATTCATATATATTGTTTTATATTCCTTATTTAATTATAAGAACTGTAATTAGGCATGTATGATATATATTGAGTCAAGATTTGGATGATGAGATTCCTTATAAATTTGGAACATATGTCATAAATATTTACATGATTGTCTATATGTGATATTCGTGAGACATTATGAGTTTGTTGTTCTTGAATTACTCATATGCAATAGCAATATTGACATGAGTAATTAATCTACAATTTACACCAACTTCAGAAGGAGGTGTAAATTAATATTGCTATTATCCAATAAAAATAAAGAAAGGATGAACCTGGATTGGATTAATTTGATAATATAATTGTTAATAGTAGAAAGAATGGCCCTAAGATTCATTTTTTTCATAATATCCACCCACGTCTTCCTACTTGCTTCCTTATTGATTGTCTTATTATTATCTTGTTATTGATATTATAATTATTATTTGTTCAATCACACTTTTTATTTTGATAATTTAGATAAAGTTTAATTAAATATCAATAATCTTCACTGATCCTTGTGAATACAACCTTGCTCAAAACCCTATAGCTACCATGTACACTTGTAGGACATTGTAGAGATTTAGGTGAATAATTATGTACATATAGTGTATATTTTTTAAGTTTGAACATAAAATAAAATACAAAATATTATAGAGAATCCTGTGTGATGCGAATGTAAACTAAGAGGTAAATTGTAATAAATAAATCAATAAAGTCACCAAAACAATTTTCCGGTGAATAATGACAACTATGTAGTTCGAATTCAATGTTGGTCTTATCTCCTTGCACCAGAACTCATAATGGCATTCTCATCACGCGTAATAGAGACCCTCTTTGATGCTCTTGCACCTATAAATCAAAGAACCTCATCGTAGAGATAATCACGCATTCAAGAAAGCCCTTTGCCTCCATGGAGAAGCATAGCAATCTCCTTTCTCCAAGATAATATTTGGTATATTCTGCAGGTTTAGACATGCAGAGGTTGCTAAACCAGCTGAACCTGCACCAACAATCACAACAGTTGTCTTGTGCTCCATTTCTCTCACTTATTTCTCTTTCTCTTTCTCTCTCTCCACTCTCGTTGCTTTGCTTGAAGTTCAAGAATGTGTGACCATCTGTACGGTGAAGCTCTTGGAATTTTATATAAAAGAGCATCAAAGAGGGTTTCTATTACGTGTGATGAGAATGTCATTATGAGTTTTGATGCAAAGAGATAATAAAAGCATTGAATTCGAACTACATAGTTTTCTTTATTTACCGAATGTAGTTTTGGCATCTTTAATGATTTAATTTCTTATTACAATTTACCTCTTATTTTACATTTGCGTCTACTAGATTCTCCATTATATTTTGTATTTTATCTTATAATCTAACTTCACTAATTTACATTATATGTACATAATTGTTCATCTAAATCTTTATGATGTCCCACAAGTGTATGGGGTAGTTATAAATTTTTTTTAGCAAAGGTTGAAACCACAAGGATGTAAGTAGATTAATTAGTATTACAATTTTAGTTCATACTTTTTCAAAATTATCTAAATAAAAATTGTGATTGATTATTTACAAAAAATAATTATAATATAGACAACGATATAATAATCAAATAATTAGTAAATTAGCAACTAGAAAGGTGTGAGTGTATATGATGAGAAAAACGAATCTTAGGGACATTATCAACAATAATTTTGAAATTAATCGAATCCAATTTCATTCTTTCTTCATTCTTATAGGACTTTCACAATATTAAATTATCCCTCCTATTGAAGTTCATGAAATTCGTAGATTAATTATTCATGTCAATATCCATATTTCATTTGAGTAATTAAAGTCCACAAGAAAAATAGGCTGTTATGTTTGACATGTTTAACGTTATGTCATCTCATCCGTTCACAATATATATATATATATATATATATATATTCTCTTTGTTTAGGATTTATTTGCTTTCTAAGAGTAGGAAAGTCTAGAGTAATGGAAAAGTCTAAATCGTAGGAAGGACATGTACGATGAAACATTGAAATATGTGAATTAGTGGATTAATGATGAAAACTAGTGATGAAGTATTTCAAATTGAAATATAATTAAGAATAATAAATGATTTTTGTAGCATGTGAGCATAAAATTGATAATATGCACTTGAATTATGGTGTGCAGCCATGAGAATTGACCCAAAAATATGAGTAATTTATTCTTTGTGACTTGCAATTATGCATGTATACCTGTAGAACTTGTATTGGTTTCTTTCTCACATTTGCTTATATATGCAATAGAATTGAAGGCAATTTAAGGCCATCATTGTTAGACACTTAACCAAATTGTCGTTCCTAATAAATTATATTTTCCCCTAATCAACTAAAATTTAATCCTTATGAATTATTTTTGTGAGCCTAATACAATCTCTTAATATTTGAAGAATATTTATTATCTCAATTATTGTAAATAAAATATTTTGGAGAAACAAGTTTGTGAAAACAAAAGTTGAAAAAATAAGGAGAAATTGGTTAGGAAACTAAAAGTATGAGGAATGAGGTGAACGTTAGCTTCTATCTCAAAAAAAAAAAAAAAAAAGACATATATATATATATACATTTTGAAGAAGAAAAGATAGTATTTTGAAACCTCGCGATTGATTAAGTATTTATGTGGAATATTAAAGTGTGGGACTGATTCCAATATAAAAATGGTGAAGAAGGTAAATGTATTACCTTACTAAGAACTTGAACAGTGGTGCATTAGACTAGGAATGGGAAATCAAGAAATTCATCCACAACTTAGTTGCTTCGCCTATAGTTTAGAGATTAACAGGGCAAAAGAGAGCAGTATCTAGACAAGGTTGAGTGATGGGCGCTCAACCGAGTGGATTATTTCTTGATCGAGTTAATTCCCAGTTAACCTAACCGATCCCCACTCAACCGAATACGATTGGTTATATTTCCACGTATCTTGTAGATTTCAATTATTTGAAGATTTGGACGAACCTCAGGCCGATTTTAAATAAATAACTAGCCTCTGGACCTAGAAAAGATATACCGAGACATACAAACTACAAGATACAACTAAGGGTTAGGAAGGAAGAGATAGTTCATCATCCACTTCATGTGTTTCAAGGAAAAAATTGTCAAATCTCCTACAAAGATTCAGGGTTTCCTCTTTTCCCTTTTGTTTATATTCTGCTAGAAATAGCTATAATTAAATTTCGTTTTATTGTTAATTGAACTATGACAACCTAATATTCTCGTAATCTTAGGACGTGTTTGATATTATTCAATGATTATATTGGAATAAATTAGTTTAAAATCAAGTTCTCCTCAATTTCTTATTCATATATATTATTTTATATTACTTATTTAATTATAAGAACTGTAATTAAGCATGTATGATATATATTGAGTCAAGATTCGGAAGATGAGATTCCATATAAATTTGGTATATATGTCAGAAATTTTTACATGATTATCTATCTGAGATATTCGTGAGAAATTATGTGTATGCAGTTCTTGAATTACTCATATGCAATAGGAATAGTGACATGAGTAATTAATCTACAAATTACATCAACTTTGGGAGAAGAGGTAAATTAATATGCTATTGTCCTATAAAAATAAAGAAAGAATGAACTTGGATTGGATTAATTTGATAATATAATTGTTGATAGTAGAAAGCATGGTCCTAAGATTCATTTTTCTCATAATATCCACCCACATCTTTCTACTTGCTTCCTCATTGATTGTCTTATTATTATCTTATTATGGATATCATAATTATTATTAGTTTCAACCACACTTTTTATTTCGATAATTTAGATAAAGTTTAATTAAATATATAATATTCAATGATCTTCACTTATCCTTGTGAATACAACCTTGCTCAAAACCTATAACTACCATGTACACTTATTGGACATTGTAGAGATTTAGGTGAATAATTTTGTGCATATAGTGTATATTTTTTATGTTTGAACATAAAAAAAAAATATTATAGAAAATCTTGTGTGATGCGAATGTAAACTAAGAGGTAAATTGCAATAAATAAATCAATAAAGTCACCAAAACAATTTTTCGGTGAATAAAGATAACTATGTAGTTCGAATTCAATGTTGGTCTTATCTCCTTGCACCAAAACTCATAATGGCATTCTCATCACGCGTAGTAGAGACCCTCTTTGATGCTCTAGCACCTATAAATCAAAGAACCTCCTCGTAGAGATGGTCACCCATTCAAGAAATTCAAGCAAGTAACAAATGAGTGGGGGAGGCGGGGGAGCGAGAGAGTGGGGGGGGGGGGGGGTGGAACACAAGAGAATCGTTGTGTGGTTCTTGGTGCAGGCTCTGCTGGTTTAACAACCTCTCTATGTCTAAACCAATGAAATATACCAAATCTTTCCTTGGAAGAAAAAGTCCTACGACTGATTAAAGCTCCACATAGCAAAGAAATCCTGCCAACTTCCCCTGTTTCAATTCCCTCCCTCTTAACCAATTTACAAGCGTTGCTATCAATCTTAAATTTCCATGATGGCCCAATTGTTGTGGATACGGCATGATGGTTGTAAAAATTAGTAATGTTGAAATGGGAAACATTGTCATCTAGGTAATGGATACAGCTATGTTTGGGAACGTATGTTGGTGCAGATGGAGGAAACGGAAAGTGGGGTAGCTGGCAGAATTCATTTGCTAACTGCAGCTTCAATCTGTTGTAGGCCTTTTTCCTCCATGGGGAAGCATAGCAATCTCCTTTCTCCAAGATAATATTTGGTATATTCTGCAAGTTTAGACATGCAGAGGTTGCTTGTCTTGTGCTCCATTTCTCTCACTAGTTTCTCTTTCTCTCTCTCTCCACTCTTGTTGCTTAGCTTGAAGTCCTTGAATGTGTGACCATCTGTACGGTGAATTTCTTGAATTTATATATGAAAAAGTATCAAAGAGGGTTTCTATTACGTGCGATGAGAATATCATTATGAGTTTTGATGCAAAGAGATAATAAAAGCATTGAATTTGAACTACATAATTTTCTTTTTTTACCGAATGTAGTTTTGGCAGCTTTAATGATTTAATTTACATATTTCAATTTACCTCTTATTTAACATTTGCGTCACACAAAATTCTCCATTATATTTTGTATTTTATCTTATAATCTAACTTCACTAAGTTACATTATATGTGCATAATTGTTTGCCTAAATCTTTATGATGTCCCACAAGTGTATGTGGTAGTTATAGATAATGTTTAGCAAGGTTGAAACCACAAGAATGAACGTAGATTATTGAGTATTATAATTTTACTTTATACTTTTTCTAAATTATCGAAATAAAATGTTTAATTGATTACTTATAAATAATAATTATAATATAGGCAACGAGATAATAATCAAATAATCAGTAAATTAGTAAGTAGAAAGCTGTGAGTGGATATGATGAGAAAAATAAATCTTAGGCCCATGCTTTTAATTATCAACAATAATTTTGAAATTAGTCCAATCCAATTTCATTCTTTCTTCATTCATATAGGACTTTCACAATATTAAATTATCCCTCCAACTGAAGTTGATGTAATTCGTAGATTAATTATTCATGTCGATATTTATATTTCATATGAGTAATTAACTCCCACAAGAACAACAGGTTGTTATGTTTGACTTTGTGATAATAACATCAAATTAATAGCAGCGGGAGTTAGCAAAACGGTTGAGGATTTGTTAGCGGTTATTATTCAAGTTGTTAGAAGCGGTAGTTAGCAAAACGGTTGAGGATTTGTTAGCGGTTATTATTCAAGTTGTTAGCAGCGGTTATTGGTTAATAGAGGTTGTTACAATTGGTATGCATCTATAAATACCAATCCATCTCTTCCGGTATAGGATTGATTCATCTTTCATCTTTGAGTGCAGAAAAGAGAGAGAGTTTGAAACACTTGTATCTTGTGTAGATTAGCAGATTCAAGGTAGAGATTGAGTGGTTGTAAAACATACACTATAATCAATACAAAGAGAGCAACAAAGTGGATGTAGATCGGTTTGATCGAACCATTATAAAAAATCTGGTGTTGATTTCTTGTTCACAATATTTTTATTTGAATTTCTTGGATCACGATTGAACTATCTTAGATTCAATCACAACAGACTTGTTTAACATTATGTCATCTGGTCTGTTCACAATATATTATATATATATATATTTCTTTGTTTAGGATTTATTTGCTTTCTAAGAGTAGGAAAGTCTAGAGTAATGGTAAAGTTTAAATTGTACGAATGATATGTACGATGAAACATTGAAATATGTGAATTAGTAGATTAATGATGAAAACAAGTGATGAGGTATTTGAATTGAAATATAATTAAGACTGATAAATGATTTTTGCAGCATGCGGGCATAAATTGATCATATGCACTTGAATTATGGTGTGCAGCCATGAGTATTGACCCTAAAATATGAGTAATTTTTTATTTTTTTATTTTTTTTGTGCATAGCAATTATGCATGTATACGTGTAGAACTTGTATTGATTTCTTTGTCATATTTGCTTATATATGAAATAGAACTGAAGGCAATTTAAGGCCATCATTTTTAGCCATATAAGCAAATTGTCCTACCAAATAAATTATAATTTCCCCTAATCAACTAAAATTTGATCCGTATGAATTATTTTTCTGAGCCTAATACGATCTCTTGATATTAAAAGAATATTTACTATCTCAATTATTGTAAATAAAATATTTTTGAGAAACAAGTTTGTGAAAATAAAAAAGTTGAAAAAATAAGGAGAAATTGGTTAGCAAACCAAAAGTATGAGGAATGACGTTAACTTTAGATTCTATCTAAAAAAATATAATACATATGTATATATATATTTTTTTTTTGAAGAAAAGATAGAATTGTGAAACCACGTGATTGATTAAGTATTTATGTGGAATATTGAAGTGTGGGAATGATTCCAAAATAAAAATGATGAAGAAGGTAAATGTATTAGCTTACTAAGAACTTGAATTATGGTGCATTGTACTAGGAATGGGAAATGTAGATATTCCTCCAAAACTCATTCGGTTCGCCTATAGTTCAGGGGTTAACAGGGCAAAAGAGAACAGTTTCTAGACAATGTTTAGTTATAGGCACTCAACCGAGTGGATTATTTCTTGATCGAGTCAATTCCTAGTCAACCTAACCGATCCCCACTCAACCGAATGCGATTCCTAAAATTTCCACTATCTTGTAGATTTCAATGGATTTCAAGATTTGGACGAACCTTAGGCCAATTTTATATAAATAACTAGCCACTGGACCGAGAAATTATCTACAAAGACATACAAATTACAAGATACAACTAAGGGTTAGCAAGGAAGAGATAGTTCATCATCCAGTTTATATGTTTCAAGGAAAAAAATGTCAAATCTCCTACAAAGATTCAGTGTTTCCTCTTTTCCCATTTCTTTATATTATGCTAGAAATTGCTACAACTAAATTTCGTATGATTTTTAATTAAACTGTGACAACCTAATATTCTCGTAACCCTAGGGCATGTTTTATATTATTCAATGATTATATTGGAATAAATTAGTTTAAAATCAAGTTATCCTTCGATTTCTTATTCATATATATTGTTTTATATTCCTTATTTAATTATAAGACCTGTAATTATGCATGTATGATATATATTGAGTCAAGATTCCGGAGGAGTGATTCCATATAAATTTGGCACATATGTCATAAATATTTACATGATTATCTATTTGCGATATTCGTGAGAAATTTTGAGTCTGTTGTTCTTGAAGTACTCAAATGCAATAGGAATATTGACATGTGTAAATAATCTACGAATTACATCAAATTTGGGAGGAGGGGTAAATTAATATTGCTATTGTATTATAAAAATAAAGAAAGAATGAACCTAGATCGGATTAATTTGATAATATAATTGTTGATAGTAGAAAGCATGGCCCTATGATTCATTTTTCATATCATATCCACCCAAGTCTTTCTACTTTCTTCCTTTTTGATTGTCTTATTTCTATCTTGTTATAGATATTATAATTATTATTAGTAAATAATCAAAGAACCTCATCGTAGAGATAGTCACACATTCAAGAGATTCAAGCCATGTAACAAGAGAGAGAGAGAGAGAGAGAGAGAGAGAGGGAGAGGGAGGGACGGATGGAGCACAAGAGAATCGTTGTGATTCTTGGCGCAGGATCCGCTGATTTAGCAACCTCTCTATGTCTAAACCTATGAGATATACCACATACTTTCTTTGGAAAAAGAAGATTGCTATGCTTCCCTTGGAAAAAAAAAGGCCTACGAGCATTGTTGTCAATCTTCAATTTCCAGGACGGCCCAAATGTTGTGGAAACGGCAAGATGGTTGTAAAAATTAGCAATGTGCAAATGGGAAACATAAGCATCTAGGTATTGGGTACAGCCATGTTTGGGAACGTACATTGGTGTAGATGTTGGAAATGGAAAGTGGGGTAGCTGGCAGAATTCCTTTGGTAACTGGAGCTTCAATCTGTTGTAGGCCCCTTTCCTCCAAGGGGAAGCATAGCAATCTCTTTTCTCCAAGATAATATTTGGTATATTCTGCAGGTTTAGACATGCAGACGTTGCTAAACTAGCTGACCCTGCACCAACAATCACAACAGTTATTTTGTGCTCCATTTCTCTCACTTGTTTCTCTCTCTTTCTCTCACTCCACTCTTGTTGCTTGGCTTGAAGTTCTTGAATGTGTGACAATCTATATGGTGAAGTTCTTAGATTTATATATGAAAGAGCATCAAAGAGGGTTTCTATTACTTGCGATGAGAATGTCATTTTGAATTTTGAGGCAAAGAGATAATAAAAGCATTGAATTCGAACTACATAGTTTTCTTTATTTACATAAAGTAGTTTTGGCATCTTTCATGATTTAATTTCTTTATTGCTATTTACGTCACATAAGATTCTCCATTATATTTTGTATTTTATCATATAATCAAACTTCATTAATTAACATTATATGCACATAATTGTTTATCTAAATCTATACGATGTCCCACAAGTGTATGAGGTAGTTATAGATAATGTTTAGCACGGTTGAAACCACAAGGATGTATGTAGATTATTGAGTATTATAATTTTACGTTCTAGTTTTTCTAAATTATCAAAATAAATGATGTGACAAATTATTTACAAATAATAATTATAATATAGACAACGAGATAATAATCAAATAATCTGTAAATTAACTGGTAGAAAGGTGTGAATGGATATGATGAGAAAAACGAATCTTAAGGCCATGCTTTCAACTATCAACTATAATTTTGAAATTAGCCCAATCCAATTTCATTCTTTCTTCATTCTTATAGGACTTTTACAATATTAAATTATCCCTCCAACTGAAGTTGATGTAATTCGTAGCCTAATTATTCATGTCAATATCTATATTTCATATGAGTAAGTAACTCCCACAAGAACATAGTCTGTTATGTTTGACTTGTTTAATGTTATGTCATCTGGTCCGTTCACAATATAAATATATATTTATATATATATTTTTTCTTTGTTTAGGATTTATTTGCTTTCTAAGAGTAGGACAGTCTAGGGGAATGGAAAAGTCTAAATTGTAAGAATGATATGTTCGATGAAACATTGAAATATGTGAATTAGTGGATTAATGATGAAAACAAGTGATGAAGTATTTGAATTGAAATCTAATTAAGAATGATGAATGATTTTTGCAGCATGTGAGCAGAAATTGATAATATGCACTTGAATTATGGTGTGCAGCCATGAGAATTGACCCTAAAATATGAGTAATTTTCTTTTTCCTTTTTTTTTTTTTTTTTGTGAGTAGCAATTATGCATGTATAACTATAGAACATGTATTGGTTTCTTTGTCATATTTGCTTATTTATGAAATAGAATTGAAGGCAATTTCAGGCCATCATTGTTAGCCATTTAAGCAAATTGTCCTACCAAATAAATTATAATTTCCCCTAATCCACTAAAATTTAATCCCTATGAATTATTTTTCTAAGCCTAATACGATCTCTTGATATTTAAAGAATATTTATTATCTCAATTATTGTAAATAAAATATTTTTGAGAGACAAGTTTGTGAAAAAAAAAGTTGAAAATATGAGGAATGAGATTAACTTTAGATTCTATCTAAAAAATTATACATTTACATACATATATATATATATATTTTTTTTTTTGAAGAAGAAAAGATAGAATTTTGAAACAACGCGATTGATTAAGTATTTATGTGGAATATTGAAGTGTGGGAATGATTCCAAAACAAAATTGATGAAGAAGGTAAATGTATTAGCTTACTAAGAACTTGAATTATGGTGCATCGGACTAGGAATGGGAAATATAGAAATTCCTCCACAACTCATTCGCTTTGCCTTTAGTTCAGGGGTTAACATAGCAAAAGAGAGCAGTTTCTTGACAATGTTGAGTGATTAGCGCTCAACCGAGTGGATTATCTCTCGATCGAGTCAATTCCTAGTCAACCTAATCGATCCCTAAGATTCATTTTTCATACCATATCCACCCAAGTATTTCTACTTGCTTCCATATTGATTGTCTTATTTTTATCTTGTTATAGATATTATTATTATTAGTAGTAAATAATCAATCACACATTTTATTTCGATAATTTTGATAAAGTATGTATAAATGTATAATATTCAATAATCTCCACTGATCCTTTTGGCTCAAAACCCAACAAGTACCCTGTACACTTATGGGACATTGCAAAGATTTAGGTGAATAATTGTGTACATATAGTGTATATTTTTGAAGTTTGAACATAAAATAAAATACAAAATATTATAGAGAATCTTGTGTGATGCGAATGCAAACTAAGAGGGAAATTGCATTAAATAAATCAGTAAAGTCGCCAAAACAATTTTCCGGTGAATAAAGACAACTATGTAGTTCGAATTCAAGGCTGGTCTTATCTCTTTGCACCAGAATTCATAATGCCATTCTCATCACGCGTAATAGAGACCCTTTTTGATGCTCTTGCACCTATAAATCAAAGAACCTCATTCTAGAGATGGTCACACATTCAAGAAATTCAAGACAAGTAACAAGTGAGGGGGGGGGGGGGGGAAGGGAGAGAGAGAGAGAGAGAGAGAGGGAGGGAGGGATGGAGCGCAAGAGAATCGTTGTGATTCTTGGTGCAGGATCTACTGGTTTAGCCTCCTCTCTATGTCTAAACCTATGAGATATACCAAATATTTTCAGTGGAAAAAGAAGATTGCTATGCTTCCCTTGGAAGAAAAGGCCTACGACTGATTAAAGCTCCACTTAGCAAAGCAATCCTGCCAACTTCCCCAGTTTCCATTCCCTCCCTCTTCATCAATTTACGTTCACTCCAAGCATTGCTGTCAATCTTCAATTTCATTGTCGGCCCAAATGTTGTGGAAACGGAATGATGGTTGTAAAATTAGCAATGTGCAAATGGGAAACATAGTCATCTGGCTACTGGGTACAGCCATGTTTGGGAACGTAAGTTGGTGTAGATGGAGGAAATGGAAAGTGGGGTAGCTGGCAGAATTCTTTTGCTAACTGCAGCTTCAATCTGTTGTAGGCCCTTTTCCTCCATGTGGAAGCATAGCAATCTCCTTTCTCCAAGATAATATTTGGTATATTCTGCAGGTTTAGACATGCAGAGGTTGCTAAACCTGCTGGACCTGCACCGACAATCACAACAGTTGTCTTGTACTCCATTTCTCTCACTTGTTTCTCTTTCTCTTTCTCTCTCTCCACTCTTGTTGCTTGGCTTGAAGTTCTTGAATGTGTGACAATCAATACGGTGAAGTTCTTAGATTTATATATGAAAGAGCATCAAAGAGGGTTTCTATTATGTTGCGATGAGAATGTCATTTTGAATTTTGAAGCAAACAGATAATAAAAGCATTGAATTGGAACTACATACTTTTCTTTATTTACCGAATGTAGTTTTGGCATCTTTAATGATTTATTTTCTTTATTGCTACTTACCTCATATGTTACATGTGCGTCACACAAGATTCTCCATTATATTTTGTATTTTATCTTATAATCAAAGTTCACTAATTTACAATATATGCACATAATTGTTTGCCTAAATCTATATGATGTCCCACAAGTGTATGGGGTAGTTATTGATAATGTTTAGCAAGGTTGAAACGAAAATGATGTATGTAGATTATTGAGTATTATTATTTTACGTTATGTTTTTTCTAAGTTATCGAAATAAAAGATTTGATTGATTATTTACAAATAATAATTATAATATAGACAACGAAATAATAATCAAATAATCAGTAAATTAGTAGGTAGAAAGGTGTGAGTGGATATGATGAGAAAAACGAATCTTAGGGCCATGCTTTCAATTATCAACAATAATTTTGAAATTAGTTCAATCCAATTTCATTCTTTCTTCATTCTTATAGAACTTTCACAATATTAAATTATCCTTCCAGCTAAAGTTGAAGTAATTCGTAGATTAATTATTCATGTCAATATCTACATTTCATAAGAGTAAGTAACTCCCACCAGAAAAACAGGCTGTTATGTTAGACTTGTTTAACGCTATGTCATCTCGTCCGTTCACAATATATATATATATATATTTCTTTGTTTAGGATTTATTTTCTTTCTAAGAGTAAGAAAGTCTAGAGTAATGGAAAAGTTTAAATTGTAGGAATGATATTTACGATGAAACATTGAAATATGTGAATTAGTGGATTAATGATGAAAACAAGTGATGAAGTACTTGAATTGAAATACAATTAAGAATGTTAAAGATTTTTGCAGCATGTGAGCATAAATTGATAATATGCATTTGAATTATGGTGTGCAGCCATGAGAATTGACCCTAAAACATGAGTAATTTTTTTTTTTTTTTTTTTTTTTTTTGTGAGTAGCAATTATGCATGTATATCTTTAGAACTTGTATTGGTTTCTTTTTCATATTTGCTTATATATGAAATAGGATTGAAGGCAATTTAAGGCCATCATTGTTAGCCATTTAAGCAAATTGTCCTACCAAATAAATTTTAATTTCCCCTAATCAACTAAATTTGTTCCTTGTAAATTATTTTTCTGAGCCTAATACGATCTCTTGATATTTAAAGAACATTTATTGTCTCAATTATGGTAAATAAAATAGTTTTGAGAAACAAGTTTGTGAAAAAAAAAACAACAAAGTTGAAAAAATAAGGAGAAATTGGTTAGCAAACCAAAAGTATGAGAAATGAGGTTAACTTTAGATTCTATCTAAAAAAAAAATACTTATATATATATATATATATATTGAAGAAGAAAAGATATAATTTTGAAACCACGCGATTGATTAAGTATTTATGTGGAAAATTGAAGTGTGGGAATGATTCCAAAATAAAAATGATGAAGAATGTAAATATATTACCTTACTAAGAACTTGAATTATGGTACATTGGACTAGGAATGGAAAATATAGAAATTCCTCCACAACTCAATAGCTTCGCCTATAGTTCAGGGGTTAAACAGGCAAAAGAGAGCTGTTTCTAGACAATGTTGAGTGATAGGCGCTAAACCGATTGGACTAATTCTTGATTGAGTCTAATCCTAGTAAACCTAATCGACCCCCATTCAACCGAATGCGATTGCTTAAATTTCCACGTATCTTGTAGATTTCAATGGATTTGAAGATTTGGACGAACCTCAGGCCAATTTCATATAAATAACTAGCCTCTGGACCTAGAAAAGATATACCGAGACATACAAATTACAAGATACAACTAAGCGTTAGCAAGGAAGAGATAGTTCATCATCCACTTCATGTGTTTCAAGGAAAAAATTGTCAAATCTCCTACAAAGATTCAGTGTTTCCTCTTTTCCCTTTTGTTTATATTATGCTAGAAATAACTATAATTAAATTTCTTATGATTGTTAATTAAACTATGACAGCCTAATATTCTTCTAATCTTAGGGCGTGTTTGATATTATTCAATGATTATATCGGAATAAATTAGTTTAAAATCAAGTTCTCCTTCGATTTCTTATTCATATATAATGTTTAATATTCCTTATTTAATTATAACACTTGTAATTAAGCATGTATGATATATACTGAGTCAAGATTCAGGAGATGAGATTCCATATAAATTTGGTACATATTTCATAAATATTTTCATAATTATCTATCTGCGATATTCGTGAGAAATTTTGAGTATGTTGTTCTTAAATTACTCAAATACAATAGGAATATTGACATGAGAAATTAATCTACGATTTACATCAAATTCGGGAGGAGGGGTAAATTAATATTGCTATTGTCCTATAAAAATAAAGAAAGAATGAACCTGGATCGGATTAATTTGATAATATAATTGTTGATAAGTGAAAGCATGGCCCTAAGATTCATTTTTCATATCATTTCCACCCAGGTATTTCTACTTGTTTCCTTCTTGATTGTCTTATTTCTATCTTGTTATATATATTATAATTATTATTAGTAAATAATCAATCAAACTTTTTATTTCAATAATTTAGATTAAGTTTAATTAAATATATAATATTCAATAATCTTCACAGATCCTTTTTGCTAAAAACCCTATAATTACCATGTACACTTGTGGGACATTGGATAGATTTAGGTGAATAATTATGTACATATAGTGTATATTTTTGAAGTTTGAACATAAAATAAAATAAAAAATATTATAGAAAATCTTGTGTGATGCGAATGTAAACTAAGAGGTAAATTGCATTAAATAAATCAGTAAAGTCGCCAAAACAATTTTTCGGCGAATAAAGACAACTATGTAGTACAAATTCAAGGTTGGTCTTATCTCTTTGCACCAGAACTCATAATGCCATTCTCATCACGCGTAATAGAGACCCCTATTTATGCTCTTGCAACTATTAATCAAAGAACCTCATCGTAGAGATGGTCACACATTCAAGAAATTCAAGACAAGTAACAAATGAAGGGGGGGGGGGGGTGAGAGACAGAGAGAGAGAGAGAGAGAGAGAGAGGGAGGGATGGAGCACAAGAGAATCGTTGTGATTCTTGGTGCAGAATCCGCTGGTTTAGCAACCTCTCTATGTCTAAACCTGTGAGATATACCAAATATTTTCTGTGGAAAAAAGAAGAATTCTATGCTTCCCTTGGAAGAAGACTGATTAAATCTCTTCTTAGCAAAGCAATCCTGCCAACTTCCCCAGTTTCCATTCCGTCCCTCTTCACCAATTTACTTTCACTCTAGGCGTTGCTGTCAATCTTCAATTTCCATGACGGCCCAAATTTTGTGGAAACGGCATGATTGTTGTAAAAAATAGCAATGTGCAAATGGGAAACATTGTCATCTGGGTACGGGGTACAGCCATGTTTGGGAATGTAGGTTGGTGCAGATGGAGGAAATGGAAAGTGGGGTAGCTTGCAGAATTATCTATCTGTTGTTCTTGTGGAAGTTAATTACTCAGATGGAATAAGGATATTGACATGAGTAATTAATTTACGAATTACATAAAATTTGGAAGGAGGGGTAATTTAATATTGTGAATGTCATATAAGAATGCACAAAGAATGACCTTGTGTGAAATTTGAACATAATATAAAATACAAAATATAATAGAGAATCTTGTGTGAAGCGAATGTAAAGCAGGAGGTAAGTTGCAATAAATAAATTAAATCAATATAGATGCCAGAAACTATATCTGGTGAATAAAGACAACTATGTAGTTCGAATTCTATGTTGGTCTTATGTCTTTGCACTATATCTCATAATGGCGGTCTCATCACGCGTAATAGAAACCCTCTTTGATTTTCTTCTATAAATCCAAGAAACTCACCATAGAGATGGTCAGACATTCAAGAAATTCAAGCCAAGCAACAAGTGAGGGGGAGAAAGAGAGAGATAGAGATAGAGATAGATAGATAGATAGAGAGAGAGAGAGAGGGATGGAGCACAAGAGAATGGTTGTGATTGTTGGTGCAGGCCCAGCTGGTTTAGCAACCTCTACATGTGTAAACCTACAAAATATACCAAACATTGTCTTTGGAGAAAGAAGATTGCTATGCTTCCCTTTGGAAGAAAAAAGCCTACGACAGATTAAAGCTCCACTAGAAAATCAATCATGCTATCTTCTCTAGTTTCCATTCCCTCCCACTGCACCAACTTACGTTCACTCCAAGCGTTGCTCTCAAGCTTCAATTTCCACGACGACCCAATTTCTGTGGATATATGGCATGATGGTTGTAAAAAGTAGCACAATGGAAATGGGAAACATAGTCTTCCGAGTACTGCGTAAAGCCATGTTTGGGAACTTAAGTTGGTGCAAAGGGAGGGAATGGAAACTGCGGAAGTTGGCAGAATTGTTTTGCTAAGTAGAGCGTCAATCAGTCGCAGGCCCTTTTCATCCAAAGGGAAGCATAGCAATATTCTTTTTCCAAGACAATGTTTGCTGTATTTTGCAGATTTAGACATGCAGAGGTTGCTAAACCAGCTGGGCCTGCACCAGCAATCACAACCGTTGTCTTGTGCTCCATTTCTCTCACCTCTCTCTCTCTCTCCTCTTGTTGTTTAGCTTGACGTTCTTGAATGTGTGACCATCTATACGGTGAAGTTCTTGGATTTATAGAGGAAAGAGCATCAAAGAGGGTTTCTATTACATGCGATGAGAATGTCAATCTGAGTTTTGATGCAAAGAGATAATACTATCATTGAATTGGAAATACAGAGTTGTCTTTATTTACCCAATCTAGTTTTGGCATCATTAATGATTTAATTTCTTTGTAGTAATTTACCTCTGATTTCACATTTGCCTCACACAAGATTCTCCATTATAGTTTGTATTTTATCTTATATTCTAACTTCACTAATTTACATTATATGTACATTATTGTTTGCCTAAATCTTTACGATGTCCCACAAGTGATGGGGTAGTTATAGATAATGTTTAGCAAGGTTGAAACCACAATGATATATGTAGATTATTGAGTATTATAATTTTATTTTATACTTTTTCTAAATTATCATAATAAAAGGTGTGACTCATTATTTACAAATAATTATTATAATATAAATAACGAGATAATAATCAAATAATCAGTAAATTAGCAAGTAGAAAGGTATGAGTGGATATGATGAGAAAAACGAATATTAGGACCATGCTTTCAATTGTAACCAATAATTTTGAAATTATCCAATCCAATTTAATTCTTTCTTCATTCTTATAGGACTTTCACAATATTAAATTATCCCTCCTAATGAAGTTCATGTAATTCGTAAATTAATTATTCATGTCAATATCCATATTTCATATGAGTAATAAACTCCCACAAGAACAACAGGCGGTTATGCTAGACTTGTTTAACGTTATGCCATCTCATCCGTTCACAATATATATATATATATATATATTTCTTTGTTTAGGATTGATTTGCTTTCTAAGAGTAGGAAAGTCTAGAGTAATGGAAAAGTCTAAATCGCAGGTATGATATGTACGATGGAACATTGAAATATGTTAAATAGTGGATTAATGATGAAAACTAGTGATGAAGTATTTGAATTGAAATATAATTAAGAATATTTGCAGCATGTGAGCATAAAATTGATAATATGCACTTGAGTTATGGTGTGCAGACATGAGAATTGACCATACAGCATGAGTTATTTATTCTTTGTGAGTTGTAATTATGCAATGTATACCTGTAGAACTTGTATTGGTTTCTTTCTCACATCTTCTTATATATGCAATAGAATTGAAGGCAATTTAAGGCCATCATTATTAGCCACTTAACCAAATTGATCTACCAAATAAATTATAATTTCCCCTAATCAACTAAATTTGATCCTTATAAATTATTTTTGTAAGCCTAATATGATCTCTTGATATTTAAAGAGTATTTATTATCTCAATTATGGTAAATAAAATATTTTTGAGATACAAGTTTGTGAAAAAGAAAAAGTTGAAAAAACAAGGAGAAATTGGTTAGCAAACCAAAAGTATGAGGAATGAGGTTAACTTTAGATTCTATCTAAAAACAATTATACATATATATATATATACATTTTGAAGAAGAAAAGATAGAATTTTAAAACCTCGCGATTGATTAAGTATTTATGTGGAATATTAAAGTCTGGGAATTATTTCAAAATAAAAATGACAAAGAAGGTAAACGTATTACCCTACTAAGAACTTGAATAGTGGTGCATTGGTCTAGGAATGGGAAATCAAGAAATTCATCCACAACTCTGTTCTTCACCTATAGTTCAGAGATTAATAGGGCAAAAGAGAGCAGTTTCTAGACAAGGTTGAGTGACGGGCGTTCAACCGAGTGGATTATTTCTCTATCGAGTCGATTCCTAGTCAACCTAACTGATCCCCACTCAACCGAATGCAATTGCTTAAAGTTCCATGTTTCTTGTAGATTTCAATGGATTTGAAGATTTTGACGAACCTCAGGCCATGTTTATATAAATAACTACACTCTAGACCTAAGAAAAGATATATCAAGACATACAAATTACAAGATACATCTAAGGGTTAGCAGGGAAGAGATAGTTCATCATCCGCTTCATGTGTTTCAGTGTTTCCTCTTTTCCCATTTGTTTATATTATGCTAGAAATAGCTATAATTATATTTCATATGATTGTTAATTAAACTATGACAACCTATTATTCTCATAATCTTAGGGCGTGTTTGATATTATTCAATGATTATATTGGAAAAGATTAGTTTAAAATCAAGTTCTCCTTTGATTTCTTATTCATATATATTGTTTTATATTTCTTATTTAATTATAAGAACTATAATTAGGCATGTATGATATAAATTGAGTCAAGATTTGGATGATGAGATTCCTTATAAATTTGGAACATATGTCATAGATATTTACATGATTGTCTATATGTGATATTTGTGAGACATTATGAGTCTCTTGTTCTTGAATTACTAATATGCAATAGCAATATTGACATGAGTAATTAATCTACAATTTACATCAACTTCAGAAGGAGGGGTAAATTAATATTGCTATTATCCTATAAAAATAAAGAAAGAATGAACCTGGATTGGATTAATTTGATAATATAATTGTTGATAGTAGAAAGAATGGCTCTAAGATTCATTTTTTTCATAATATCCACCCACGTCTTTCTACTTGCTTCCTTATTGATTGTCTTATTATTATCTTGTTATTGATATTATAATTATTATTATTTCAATCACACCTTTTATTTTGATAATTTAGATAAAGTTTAACTAAATATCAATAATCTTCACTGATCCTTGTGAATACAACCTTGCTCAAAACCCTATAACTACCATGTACACTTGTAGGACATTGTAGAGATTTAGGTTAATAATAATGTACATATAGTGTATATTTTTTAAGTTTGAACATAAAATAAAATACAAAATATTATAGAGAATCTTGTGTGATGCGAATGTAAACTAAGAGGTAAATTGTAATAATAAATCAATAAAGTCACCAAAATAATTTTCCGGTGAATAAAGACAACTATGTAGTTCGAATTCAGTGTTGGTCTTATCTACTTGCACCAGAACTCATAATGGCATTCACATCACGCGTAATAGAGACCCTCTTTGATGCTCTTGCACCTATAAATTAAAGAACCTCATCGTAGAGAAGGGCACACATTCAAGAAAGCCCTTTTCCTCCATGGAGAAGCATAGCAATCTCCTTTCTCCAAGATAATATTTGGTATATTCTGCAGGTTTAGACATGCAGAGGTTGCTAAACCAGCTGGACCTGCACCAACAACCACAACAGTTGTCTTGTGCTCCATTTCTCTCACTTATTTCTCTTTCTCTTTCTCTCTCTCCACTCTTGTTGCTTTGCTTGAAGTTCAAGAATGTGTGACCATCTGTACGGTGAAGCTCTTGGAGTTTTATATAAAAGAGCATCAAAGAGGGTTTCTATTACGTGCGATGAGAATGTTATTATGAGTTTTGATACAAAGAGATAATAAAAGCATTCAATTCGAATTACATAGTTTTCTTTATTACCGAATGCAGTTTTGGCATCTTAAATGATTTAATTTCTAATTACAATTTACCTCTTATTTTACATTTGCGTCACATAAGATTCTCCATTATATATTGTATTTTATCTTATAATCTAACTTCACTAATTTACATTATATGTACATAATTGTTCGCCTAAATCTTTATGATGTCCCACAAGTGTATGGGGTAGTTATAAAAAATGTTTAGCAAGGTTGAAACCACAAGGATGTAAGTAGATTAATTAGTATTATAATTTTACTTCATACTTTTTCTAAATTATCTAAATAAAAGGTGTGATTGATTATTTACAAAAAAATAATTATAATATAGACAACGATATAATAATATGCTATTGTCCTATAAAAAAAAAAAAGAATGAACCTGGATTGGATTAATTTGATAATATAACTGTTGATAGTAGAAAGCATGGCCCTAAGATTCATTTTTCTCATAATATCCACCCACGTCTTTCTACTTGCTTCCTCATTCATTGTCTTATTATTATCTTGTTATCGATATCATAATTATTATTAGTTTCAACCACACTTTTTATTTCAATAATTTAGATAAAGTTTAATTAAATATATAATATTCAATGATCTTCACTTATCCTTGTGAATACAACCTTGCTCAAAACCTATAACTACCATGTACACTTGTGGCACATTGTAGAGATTTAGGTGAATAATTTTGTACATATAGTGTATATTTTTTATGTTTGAACTTAAAAAAAAATATTATAGAAAACCTTGTGTGATGCGAATGTAAACTAAGAGGTAAATTGCAATAAATAAATCAATAAATTCACCAAAACAATTTTTCGGTGAATAAAGACAACTATGTAGTTCGAATTCAATGTTGGTCTTATCTCCTTGCACCATAACTCATAAGGGCATTCTCATCACGCGTAGTAGACACCCTCTTTGATGCTCTTGCACCTATATATCAAAGAACCTCCTCATAGAGATGGTCACACATTCAAGAAATTCAAGCAAGTAACAAATGAGTGGGGGAGGCGGGGGAGCGAGAGAGTTGGGGGGGGGGGGGGGGCAGGGGGGTGGAACACAAGATAATCGTTGTGATTCTTGATATTAAACGAATATTTACTATCTCAATTATTGTAAATAAAATATTTTCGAGAAACAAGTTTGTGAAAATAAAAAAGTTAAAAAAATAAGGAGAAATTGGTTAGCAAACCAAAAGTAAGAGGAATGACGTTAACTTTAGATTCTATCTAAAAAAACATAATACAAATATATATATATATATATATATATATATATATTTTTTGAAGAAGAAGAAGAAGAAGAAGAAAAGATAGAATTGTGAAACCACGTGATTGATTAAGTATTTATGTGGAATATTGAAGTGTGGGAATGATTCCAAAATAAAAATGATGAAGAAGGTAAATGTATTAGCTTACTAAGGACTTGAATTATGGTGCATTGGACTAGGAATGGGAAATGTAGATATTCCTCCAAAACTCATTCGCTTCGCCTATAGTTCAGGGGTTAACAGGGCAAAAGAGAACAATTTCTAGACAATGTATAGTTATAGGCGCTCAACCGAGTGGATTATTTCTCGATCGAGTCAATTCCGAGTCAACCTAACCGATCCCCACTCAACCGAATGCGATTCCTAAAATTTCCACTATCTTGTAGATTTCAATGGATTTCAAGATTTGGATGAACCTCAGGCCAATTTTATATAAATAACTAGCCACTGGACCGAGAAAAGATCTACCAAGACATACAAATTACAAGAGACAACTAAGGGTTAGCAAGGAAGGCATAGTTCATCATCCAGTTTATATGTATCAAGGAAAAAAATGTCAAATCTCCTACAAAGATTCAGTGTTTCCTCTTTTCCCATTTCTTTATATTATGCTAGAAATTGCTACAATTAAATTTCGTATGATTTTTAATTAAATCAGTAAAGTCGCCAAAACAATTTTCCCGAGAATAAAGACAACTATGTAGTTCAAATTCTAGGTTGGTCTTACCTCTTTGCACCAGAACTCATAAGGACATTCTCATCACGCGTAATAGAGACCCTTTTTGATGCTCTTGCACCTATAAATCAAAGAACCTAATCGTAGAGATAGTCACACATTCAAGAGATTCAAGCCAAGTAACAAGAGAGAGAGAGGGAGAGAGAGAGAGAGAGAGGGAGAGAGAGAGAGAGGGAGGGAGGGATGGAGCACAAGAGAATCGTTGTGATTCTTGGCGCAGGATCCGCTGATTTAGCAACCTCTCTATGTCTAAACCTATGAGATATACCACATATTTTCTTTGGAAAAAGAAGATTGCTATGCTTCCCTTGGAAAAAAAAGGCCTACGACAGATTAAAGCTTCACTTAGCAAAGCAATCCTGCCAACTTCCCCAGTTTCCATTCCCTCCCTCTTCACCAATTTACGTTCACTCCAAGCATTGTAGTCAATCTTCAATTTCCAGGACGGCCCAAATGTGGTGGAAACGGCAAGATGGTTGTAAAAATTCGCAATGTGCAAATGGGAAACATAAGCATCTTGGTACTGGGTACAGCCATGTTTGGTAACGTACATTGGTGCAGATGTAGGAAATGGAAAGTGGGGTAGCAGGCAGAATTCCTTTGGTAACTGGAGCTTCAATCTGTTGTAGGCCCCTTTCCTCCAATGGGAAGCATAGCAATCTCCTTTCTCCAAGATAATATTTGGTATATTCTGCAGGTTTAGACATGCAGAGGTTGCTAAACCAGCTGACCCTGCACCAACAATCAGAAAAGTTATCTTGTGCTCCATTTCTCTCACTTGTTTCTCTCTCTTTCTCTCTCTCCACTCTTGTTCCTTGGCTTGAAGTTCTTGCATGTGTGATAATCTATATGGTGAAGTTCTTAGATTTATATATGAAAGAGCATCAAAGAGGGTTTCTATTACTTGCGATGAGAATGTCATTTTGAATTTTGCTGCAAAGAGATAATAAAAGCATTGAATTCGAACTACATAGTTTTCTTTATTTATAGAAAGAAGTTTTTTCATCTTTCATGATTTAATTTCTTTATTGCTAGTTACGTCCTATTTTAAGTTTGCGTACTCAAGATTCTCCATTATATTTTGTATTTTATCTTATAATCAAACTTCATTAATTTACATTATATGCACATAATTGTTTATCTAAATCTATACGATGTCCCACAAGTGTATGAGGTAGTTATAGATAATGTTTAGCACGGTTGAAACTACAAGGATGTATGTAGATTATTGAGTATTATAATTTTACGTTATAGTTTTTCTAAATTATCAAAATAAAAGATGTGACAAATTATTTACAAATAATAATTAAAATATAGACAACGATAATCAGTAAATTAACAAGTAGAAAGGTGTGAATGGATATGATGAGAAAAACGAATCTTAAGGCCATGCTTTCAACTATCAACTATAATTTTGAAATTAGCCAAATCCAATTTCATTCTTTCTTCATTCTTATTGGACTTTTACAATATTAAATTATCCCTCCAACTGAAGTTGATGTAATTCGTAGCCTAATTATTCATGTCAATATCAATAATTCATATGAGTAAGTAACTCCCACAAGAACACTGGCTGTTATGTTTGACTTGTTTAATGTTATGTCATCTGGTCCGTTCACAATATATATATATATATTTCATTGTTTAGGATTTATTTGCTTTCTAAGAGTAGGAAAGTCTAGTGGAATGGAAAAGTCTAAATTGTAAGAATGATATGTTCGATGAAACATTGAAATATGTGAATTAGTGGATTAATGATGAAAACAAGTGATGAAGTATTTGAATTGAAATATAATTAAGAATGATAAATGATTTTTGCAGCATGTGGGCATAAATTGATAATATGAACTTGAATTATGGTGTGCAGCCATGAGAATTGACCCTAAAACATGAGTAATTTTTTTTTTTTTTTTTTTTTTTTTGTGAGTAGCAATTATGCATGTATAACTATAGAACATGTATTGGTTTCTTTGTCATATTTGCTTATTTATGAAATAGAATTGAAGGCAGTTTCAGGCCATCATTGTTAGCCATTTAAGCAAATTGTCCTACCAAATAAATTATAATTTCCCCAAATCCACTAAAATTTGATCCTTATGAATTGTTTTTCTAAGCCTAATACGATCTCTTGATATTTAAAAAATATTTATTATCTCAATTATTGTAAATAAAATATTTTTGAGAGACAAGTTTGTGAAAAACAAAAAGTTGAAAAACTAAGGACAAATTGGTTAGCAAACCAAAAGTATGAGGAATGAGGTTAACTTTAGATTCTATCTAAAAAAAATATACATATACATATATATATATATAGTTTGAAGAAGAAAAGATAGAATTTTGAAACAACCCGATTGATTAAGTATTTATGTGGAATATTAAAGTGTGGGAATGATTCCAAAATAAAAATGATGAAAAAGGTAAATGTATTAGCTTACTAAGAACTTGAATTATGGTGCATTGGACTAGGAATGGGAAATATAGAAATTCCTCCACAACTCATTCGCTTTGCCTTTAGTTCAGGGGTTAATATAGCAAAAGAGAGCAGTTTCTAGACAATGTTGAGTATTGGCGCTCAACCGAGTGGATTATCTCTCGATCGAGTCAATTCCTAGTCAACCTAATCGATCCCCACTCATGAATGAGATTGCAAAAATTTCCACGTATCTTGTAGATTTCAATGGATTTGAAGATTTGGACGAACCTCAGGCCAATTTCATATAAATAACTGGCCTCTAGACCTAGAAAAGATATACCGAGATATACAAATTACAAGATACAACTAAGTGTTAGCAAGGAAGAGATAGTTCATCATCCACTTCATGTGTTTCAAGGAAAAAATTGTCAAATCTCCTACAAAGATTTAGTGTTTCCTTTTTTCCCTTTTGTTTTATTATGCTAGAAATAGATATTATTAAATTTCATATGATTTTTTAATTAAACTATGACAACCTAATATTCTCGTAATCTTAGGCCAAGTTTGATATTATTTACTGATTATATTGGAATAAATTAGTTTAAAATCAAGTTCTCGCTTGATTTCTTATTCATATATATTGTTTTATATTGAGCATGTATGATATATATTGAGTCACGATTCGGGAGATGAAATTCCATATAAATTTGGTATATATGTCATAAATATTTACATGATTATCTTTCTGCAATATTCGTGAGAAATTTTGAGTATGTTGTTCTTGAATTACTCAAATGCAATAGGAATATTGACATGAGTAATTAATCTACAAATTACATCAAATTCGGGATGAGGGGTAAATTAATATTGTTATTATCCTATAAATATAAAGAAAGAATGAACTGGATCAGATTAATTTGATAATATAATTCTTGATAGTAGAAAGCATTGCCCTAAGATTCATTTTTCATACCATATCCACCCAAGTATTTCTACTTGCTTCCATCTTGGTTGTCTTATTTTTATCTTGTTATAGATATTATTATTATTATTAGTAGTAGTAAATAATCAATCACACATTTTATTTCGATAATTTTGATATAGTATATATAAATGTATAATATTCAATAATCTTCACTGATCCTTTTGACTCAAAACCCTACAAGTACCCTGTACACTTGTGGGACATTGCAAAGATTTAGGTGAATAATTGTGTACATATAGTGTATATTTTTGAAGTTTGAACATAATACGAAATATTATAGAGAATCTTGTGTGATGCGAATGCAAACTAAGAGGGAAATTGCATTAAATAAATCAGTAAAGTCGCCGAAACAATTTTCCGGTGAATAAAGACAACTATGTAGTTCGAATTCAAGGCTGGTCTTATCTCTTTGCACCAGAATTCATAATGCCATTCTCATCACGCGTAATAGAGATCCTTCTTTATGCTCTTGCACCTATAAATCAAAGAATCTCATCGTAGAGATGGTCACACATTAAAAAATTCAAGACAAGTAACAAGTGAGGGGGGGGGGGGAGAGGGAGAGGGAGAGGGAGAGGGGTAGAGAGAGAGAGAGAGAGAGAGAGAGAGAGAGAGAGGGAGGGAGGGAGGGATGGAGCACAAGAGAATCGTTGTGATTCTTGGTGCAGGATCTACTGGTTTAGCCTCCTCTCTATCTCTAAACCTATGAGATATACCAAATATTTTCTGTGGAAAAAGAAGATTGCTATGCTTCCCATGGAAGAAAAGGCCTACGACTGATTAAAGGTCCACTTAGCAAAGCAATCCTGCCAACTTCCCCAGTTTCCATTCCCTCCCTCTTCATCAATTTACGTTCACTCCAAGCATTGCTGTCAATCTTCAATTTCCATGTCGGCCCAAATGTTGTGGAAACGGCATGATGGTTAGGACCATGCTTTCAATTATCAACAATAATTTTGAAATTAGTTCAATCCAATATCATTCTTTCTTCATTCTTATAGAACTTTCACAATATTAAATTATCCCTCCAACTAAAGTTGAAGTAATTTGTAGATTAATTATTCATGTCAATATCTATATTTCATAAGAGTAAGTAACTCCCACAAGAACAACAAGCTGATATTTTAGACTTGTTTAACGTTATGTCATCTCGTCCGTTCACAATATATATATATATATATATATATTTCTTTGTTTAGGATTTATTTGCTTTCTAAGAGTAGGAAAGTCTAGAGTAATGGAAAAGTTTATATTGTAGGAATGATATTTACGATGAAACATTGAAATATGTGAATTAGTGGATTAATGATGAAAACAAGTGATGAAGTATTTGAATTGAAATACAATTAAGAATGTTAAAGATTTTTGCAGCATGTGAGCATAAATTGATAATATGCATTTGAATTATGGTGTGCAGCCAAGAAAATTGACCCTAAAACATGAGTAATTTTTATTTTTTTTATAGCAATTATGCATGTATATCTTTAGAACTTGTATTGGTTTCTTTGTCATAGTTGCTTATATATGAAATAGAATTAAAGGCAATTTAAGGCCATTTTTGTTAGCCATTTAAGCAAATTGTTCTACCAAATAAATTATAATTTCCCCTAATCAACTAAATTTGATCCTTATAAATTATTTTTCTGAGCCTAATACGATCTCTTGATATTTAAAGAATATTTATAATTTGATCCTGATAAATTATTTTTCTGAGCCTAATACGATCTCTTGATATTTAAAGAATATTTATTATCTCAATTACGGTAAATAAAATAGTTTTGAGAAACAAGTTTGTGAAAAAAAAAAAAGTTGAAAAAATAAGGAGAAATTGGTTAGCAAACCAATAGTATGAGAAATGAGGTTAACTTTAGATTCTATCTAAAAAAAAAAATACATATATATATATATACATTTTGAAGAAGAAAAGATAGAATTTTGAAAGCACACGATTGATTAAATATTTATGTGGAATATTGAAGTGTGGGAATGATTCCAAAATAAAAATGATGAAGAATGTAAATGTATTACCTTACTAAGAACTTGAATTATGGTACATTGGACTAGGAATGTAAAATACAGAAATTCCTCCACAACTCATTAGCTTCGCCTATAGTTCAGGGGTTAACAGGGCAAAAGAGAGTTGTTTCTAGACAATGTTGAGTGATAGGCGCTCAACCGAGTGGATTAATTTTCGATTGAGTCAAATCCTAGTAAACCTAATCGATCCCCACTCAACCGAATGCGATTGCTTAAATTTCCACGTATCTTGTAGATTTCAATGGATTTGAAGATTTGGACGAACCTCGGTCCAATTTCATATAAATAACTAGCCTCTGGACCTAGAAAAGATATACCGAGACATACAAATTACAAGATACAACTAAGGGTTAGCAAGGAAGAGATAGTTCATCATCCACTTCATGTGTTTCAAGGAAAAAATTGTCAAATCTCCTACAAAGATTCAGTATTTCCTGTTTTCCCTTTTGTTTATATTATGCTAGAAATAACTATAATTAAATTTCTTATGATTGTTAATTAAACTATTAAACTATGACAACCTAATATTCTTCTAATCTTAGGGCGTGTTTGATATTATTCAATGATTATATTGGAATAAATTAGTTTAAAATCAAGTTCTCCTTCGATTTCTTATTCATATATATTATTTTATATTCCTTATTTAATTATAATACTTGTAATTAAGCATGTATGATATATATTGAGTCAAGATTCGGGAGATGAGATTCCATATAAATTTGGTACATATTTCATAAATATCTACAAAATTATCTATTTGCGATATTCGTGAGAAATTTTGAGTATGTTGTTCTTAAATTACTCAAATACAATAGGAATATTGACATGAGTAATTAATCTACGAATTACATCACATTCGGGAGGAGGGGTAAATTAATATTGCTATTGTCCTATGAAAATAAAGAAAGAATGAACCTGGATCGGATTAATTTGATAATATAATTGTTGATAGTAGAAAGCATGGCCCTAAGATTCATTTTTCATATCATTTCCACCCAGGTATTTCAACTTGCTTCCTTCTTGATTGTCTTATTTCTATCTTGTTATAGATATTATAATTATTATTAGTAAATAATCAATCAAACTTTTTATTTCATTAATTCAGATTAAGTTTAATTAAATATATAATATTCAATAATCTTCACTGATCCTTTTTGCTCAAAACCCTATAATTACCATGTACACTTGTGGGACATTGCATAGATTTAGGTGAATAATTATGTACATATAGTGTATATTTTTGAAGTTTGAACATAAAATAAAATACAAAATATTATAGAGAATCTTGTGTGATGCGAATGTAAACTAAGAGGTAAATTGCATTAAATAAATCAGTAAAATCGCCAAATCAATTTTTCGGTGAATAAAGACAACCATGTAGTTCGAATTCAAGGTTGGTCTTATCTCTTTGCACCATAACTCATAATGCCACTCTCATCACGCGTAATAGAGACCCCTTTTTATGAACTTGCAACTATTAATCAAAGAACCTCATCGTTGAGATGGTCATACATTCAAGAAATTCAAGATAAGTAACAAATGAAGGGGGGAGAGGGAGAGACAGAGAGAGAGGGAGGGATGGAGCACAAGAGAATCGTTGTGATTCTTGGTGCAGAATCCGCTGGTTTAGCAACCTCTCTATGTTTAAACGTGTGAGATATACCAAATATTTTCTGTGGAAAAAAGAAGAATTCCATGCTTCCATTGGAAGAAAAAGGCCTACGACTGATTATAGTTCTTCTTAGCAAAGCAATCCTGCCAACTTCCCCAGTTTCCATTCCTTCCCTCTTCACCAATTTTCTTTCACTCCAGGCATTGCTGTCAATCTTCAATTTCCATGAAGGCCCAAATTTTGTGGAAACGGCATGATGGTACTAAAAATTAGCAATGTGAAAATGGGAAACATTGTCATCTGGGTACTGTGTACAGCCATGTTTGGGAACGTAAGTTGGTGCAGATGGAGGAAATGGAAAGTGGGGTAGCTTGCAAAATTCCTATGCTAACTAGAGCTTCAATCTGTCGTAGGCCCTTTTCCTCCATGGGGAAGCATAGCAATCTCCTTTCTCTAAGATAATATTTGGTATATTCTGCAGGTTTAGACATGCAGAGGTTGCTAAACCAGCTGGTCCTGCACCAACAATCACAACAGCTGTCATGTACTCCATTTCTCTCATTTGTTTCTTGAAAGTGTGACAATCTATACGGTGAAGTTCTTAGATTTCTATATGAAAGAGCATGAAAGAGGGTTTCTATTACGTGCTATGAAAATGTCATTTTGAATTTTGATGCAAAGAGATAATAAAAGCATTGAATTTGAACTACCTACTTTTCTTTATTTATGGAATGTAGCTGTGGAATCTTTAATGATTTAATTTCTTTTATTGCAATTTACCTCATATTTTACATTTGCGTCACACAAGATTCTCCATTATATTTTGTATTTTATATTATAATCAGAACTTCACTAATTTACATTATATGCACATAATTGTTTGCCAAAATCTATTCGATGACCTACAAGTGTATGGGGTAGTTATAGACAATGTTTAGCGAGGTTGAAACCACAAGGATGTATGTAGATTATTGAGCATTATAATTTTACGTTATACTTTTCCTAAATTATCAAAATAAAAGAAGTAATTGATTTTTTACAAATAATAATTATGATATAGCAACGAGATAATAACCAAATAATCAGTAAATTAGCAAGGTGATGAGAAAGGTGTGAGTGCTTATGATGAGAAAAATGAATCTTAGGACCATGCTTTCAATTATCAACAATAATTTTGAAATTAGTCCAATCCAATTTCATTCTTTCTTTATTCTTTTAGGACTTTCACAATATTAAATTATCACTCCAACTGAAGCTGATGTAATTTGTAAATTAAGAGTAGGAAAGTCTGGAATAACGGAAAAGTCTAAATTGAGAGATAGGCGCTCTATCGAGTGGATTATTTCTCGATCGAGTCTATTCGTAGTCAACCTAATTGATCCCCACTCAACTGAATGCGATTGCTTAAATTTCCACGTATCTCGTAGATTTCAGTGGATTTCAAGTTTTGGATGAACCTCATGCCAATTTCATATAAATAACTAGCCTCTGGACCTAGAAAAGATATACCGAGACATACAAATTACAAGATACAACTAAGGGTTAGCAAGGAAGAGATAGTTCATCATCGCTTCATGTGTTTCAAAGGAAAAATTGTCAAATCTCCTACAAAGATTCAGTGTTTCCTCTTTTCCCTTTTGTTTATATTATGCTAGAAATAGATATAATTAAATTTCGTGTATTCGTTAATTAAACTATGACAACCTAATATTCTGAAAATCATAGGGCGTGTTTGATATTATTCAATGATTATATTGGAAGAAATTAGTTTAAAATCAAGTTCTCCTTTGATTTCTTATTCATATATATTGTTTTACATTCCTTATTTAATTATAAGACCTGTAATTAAGCATGTATGATATATATTGAATCAAGATTCGGGTTATGAGATTCCATATAAATTTGGTACATATGTCATAAATATTTACATAATTATCTATCTGCGATATTCGTGAGAAATTTTGAGTTTGTTGTTCTTGAAGTACTCAAATGCAATAGGAATATTGACATGAGTAATTAATCTACTAATTACATCAAATTCGGAAGGAGGGGTAAATTAATATTGCTATTGTCCTATAAAAATAAAGAAAGAATGAACCTGGATCGAATTAATTTGATAATATAATTGTTGATAGTAGAAAGCATGACCCTAAGATTCATTTTTCATATCATATTCACCCAAGTATTTCTACTTGCTTCCTTCTTGATTGTCTTATTTTTATCTTGTTATAGTTATTATAATTATTATTAGTAAATAATAAATCACACTTTTTATTTCAATAATTAAGATAAAGTTTAATTAAATATATAATATTCAATAATCTTCACTGATCCTTTTGGCTCAAAACCCTATAACTACCATGTGCACTTGTGGGACATTGCAAAGATTTAGGTGAATAATTATGTACATTTAGTGTATATTTTTTAAGTTTGAACATAAAATAAAATACAAAATATTATAGAGAATCTTGTGTGATGCGAATGTAAAATAAGAGGGAAATTGCATTAAATAAATCAGTAAAGTCGCCAAAACAATTTTCCGGTGAATAAAGACAACCATGTAGTTCGAATTCAAGGTTGGTCTTATCTCTTTGCACCAGAAATCATAATGACATTCTCATCACGCGTAATAAAGACCCTTTTTGATGCTCTTGCACCTATAAATCAGCGTAGAGATAGTCACATATTCAAGAGTATCAAGCCAAGTAACAAGAGAGAGAGAGAGAGAGAGAGAGAGAGAGAGAGAGAGAGGGAAGGATGTAGCACAAGAGAATCGTTGTGATTCTTGGCGCAGGATCCGCTGGTTTAACAACCTCTCTATGTCTAAACCTATGAGATATACCACATATTTTCTTTGGAAAAGAAGATTGCTATGCTTCCCTTGGAAGGAAAAGGCCTACGACTTATTAAAGCTCCACTTAGCAAAGCAATCCTGCCAACTTCCCCAGTTTCCATTCCCTCCGTCTTCACCAATTTACGTTCACTGCAAGCATTGCTGTCAATCTTCCATTTCCATGACGGCCCAAATATTGTGGAAATGGCAAGATGGTTGTAAAAATTAGCAATGTGAAAATGGTAAACATAAGCGTCTAGGTACTGGGTACAGCCATGTTTGGTAACGTACATTGGTGCAGATGGAGGAAATGGAAAGTGGGGTAGCTGGCAGAATTCGTTTGGTAACTGGAGCTTCAATCTGTCGTAGGCCCCTTTCCTCCAAGGGGAAGCATAGCAATCTCCTTTCTCCAAGATAATATTTGGTATATTCTGCAGGTTTAGACATGCAGAGGTTGCTAAACCAGCTGACCCTGCACCAACAATCAGAACAGTTATCTTGTGCTCCTTTTCTCTCACTTGTTTCTCTCTCTTTCTCTCTCTCCACTCTTGTTGCTTGGCTTGAAGTTCTTGAATGTGTGACAATCTATACGGTGAAGTTCTTAGATTTATATATGAAAGAGCATCAAAGAGGGTTTCTATTACGTGCGATGAGAATGTCATTTTGAATTTTGATGCAAAGAGATAATAAAAGCATTGAATTCGAACTACATACTTTTCTTTATTTACATAAAGTAGTTTTGGCGTCTTTAATGATTTAATTTCTTTATTGCTATTTACGTCCTATTTTACATTTGCGTCACACAAGATTCTCCATTATATTTTGTATTTTATCCTATAATCAAACTTCATTAATTTACATTATATGCACATAATTGTTTGTCTAATTCTATACGATGTCCCACAAGTATATGGGGTAGTTATAGATAATGTTTAGCAAGGTTGAAACCACAAGGATGAATGTAGATTATTGAGTATTATAATTTTACGTTATACCTTTTCTAAATTATCAAAATAAAAGATGTGACAAATTATATACAAATAATAATTATAATATAGACAACGATAATCAGTAAATTAACAAGTAGAAAGGTGTGAATGGATATGATGAGAAAAATGAATCTTAAGGCCATGCTTTCATCTATCAACTATAATTTTGAAATTAGCCCAATCCAATTTCATTCTTTCTTCATTCTTATACGACTTTTACAATATTAAATTATCCCTCCAAATGAAGTTGATGTAATTCGTAGCTTAATTATTCATGTCAATATCTATATTTCATATGAGTAAGTAACTCCCACAAGAACACAGGCTGTTATGTTTGACTTGTTTAATCTTATGTCATCTGGTCCGTTCACAATATAAATATATATATATATATATATATTTCATTGTTTAGGATTTATTTGCTTTCTAAGAGTAGGAAAGTCTAGTGGAATGGAAAAGTCAAAATTGTAAAAATGATATGTTCGATGAAACATTGAAATATGTGAATTAGTGGACAAATGATGAAAACAAGTGATGAAGTATTTGAATTGAAATATAATTAAGAATGATAAATGATTTTTGCAGCATGTGAGCATAAATTGATAATATGCACTTGAATTATGGTGTGCAGCCATGAGAATTGACTCTAAAACATGAGTAATTTTCTTTTTTTTTTTGTGAGTAGCAATTATGCATGTATAACTATAGAACATGTATTGGTTTCTTTGTCATGTTTGCGTCTTTATGAAATAGAATTGAAGGCAATTTAAGGCCATCATTGTTAGCCATTTAAGCAAATTGTCCTACCAAATAAAATATAATTTCCCCTAATCCACTAAAATTTGATCCTTATGAATTATTTTGCTAAGCCTAATACAATCTCTTGATATTTAAAGAATATTTATTATCTCAATTATTGTAAGTAAAATATTTTTGAGAGACAAGTTTCTGAAAAAAAAAAGAAGTTGAAAAAATAAGGAGAAATTGGTTAGCAAACCCAAAGTATGAGAAATGAGGTTAACTCTAGATTCTATCTATAAAAACAATACATATATATATATATACATTTTAAAGATGAAAAGATAGAATTTTGAAACAACGCGATTGATTAAGTATTTATGTGGAATATTGAAGTGTGGGAATGATTCCAAAATAAAAATGATGAAGAATGTAAATGTATTACCTTACTAAGAACTTGAATTATTGTACATTGGACTAGGAATGGAAAATACAGAAATTCCTCCACAGCTCCTTAGCTTCGCCTATAGTTCAGGGGTTAACAGGGCAAAAGAGAGCTGTTTCTAGACAATGTTGAGTGATAGGCGCTCAATCGAGTGGATCGATTGAGTCAAATCCTCGTAAACCTAATCGATCCCTACTCAACCGAATGCGATTGCTTAAATTTCCACGTATCTTGTAGATTTCAATGGATTTGAAGATTTGGACGAATCTCGGGCCAATTTCATATAAATAACTAGCCTCTGGACCTAGAAAAGATATACCGAGACATACAACTTACAAGATACAACTAAGGGTTAGCAAGGAAGAGATAGTTCATCATCCACTTCATGTGTTTCAAGGAAAAAATTGTCAAATCTCCTACAAAGATTCAGTGTTTCCACTTTTCCCTTTTGTTTATATTATGCTAGAAATAACTATAATTAAATTTCTTATGATTGTTGATTAAAATATGGCAACCTAATATTCTTCTAATCTTAGGGCGTGTTTGATATTATTCAATAATTGTATTGGAATAAATTAGTTTAAAATCAAGTTCTCCTTCGATTTCTTATTCATATATATTGTTTTATATTCCTTATTTAATTATAACACTTGTAATTAAGCATGTATGATAAATATTGAGTCAAGATTTGGGAGATGAGATTCCATATAAATTTGGTACATATTTCATAAATATTTACAAAATTATCTATCTGCGATATTCGTGAGAAATTTTGAGTATGTTGTTCTTAAATTACTCAAATACAATAGGAATATTGAGATGAGTAATTAATCTATGAATTACATCAAATTCGGGAGGAGGGGTAAATTAATATTGCTATTGTCCTATAAAAATAAAGAAAGAATAAACCTGGATCGGATTAATTTGATAATATAATTGTTGATAGTAGAAAGCATGGCCCTAAGATTCATTTTTCATATCATTTCCACCCAGGTATTTCTACTTGCTTCCTTCTTGATTGTCTTATTTCTATCTTGTTATAGATATTATAATTATTATTAGTAAATAATCAATCAGACTTTTTATTTCATTAATTCAGATTAAGTTTAATTAAATATATAATATTCAATAATCTTCAGTGATCCTTTTTGCTCAAAACCCTATAATTACCATGTACACTTGTGGGACATTGCATAGATTAAGGTGAATAATTATGTACATATAGTGTATATTTTTGAAGTTTGAACATAAAATAAAATACAAAATATTATAGAGAATCTTGTGTGATGCCAATGTAAACTAAGAGGTAAACTGCATTAAATAAATCAGTAAAGTCGCCAAAACAATTTTTCGGTGAATAAAGACTACTATGTAGTTCGAATTCAAGGTTGGTCTTATCTCTTTGCACCATAACTCATAATGCCATTCTCATCACGCGTAATAGAGACCCATTTTTTTGCTCTTGCAACTATTAATCAAGGAACCTCATCGTAGAGATGGTCACACATTCAAGAAATTCAAGACAAGTAACAAATGAGGGGGGGGGAGAGAGAGAGGGAGAGAGAGAGAGAGAGATAGAGAGAGAGAGAGAGAGAGAGAGAGAGGAAGGGAGGGATGGAGCACAAGAGAATCGTTGTGATTCTTGGTGCAGAATCCGCTGGTTTAGCAACCTCTCTATGTTTAAACCTGTGAGATATACCAAATATTTTCTGTGGAAAAAAGAAGAATTCTATGCTTCCCTTGGAAGAAAAAGGCCTACAACTGATTAAAGCTCTTCTTAGCAAAGCAATCCTGCCAACTTCCCCAGTTTCCATTCCTTCCCTCTTCACCAATTTACTTTCACTCCAGGCGTTGCTGTCAATCTTCAATTTCCATGACGGCCCAAATTTTGTGGAAACGGCATGATGGTAGTAGAAATTAGCATTGTGAAAATGGGAAACATTGTCATCTGGGTACTGTGTACAGCCATGTTTGGGAACGTAAGTTGGTGCAGATATAGGAAATGGAAAGTGGGGTAGCTTGCAGAATTCCTTTGCTAACTGGAGCTTCATTCTGTCGTAGGCCCTTTTCCTCCATGGGGAAGCATAGAAATCTCCTTTCTCTAAGATAATATTTGGTATATTCCGCAGGTTAGACATGCAGAGGTTGCTAAACCAGCTGGTCCTGCACCAACAATCACAACAGCTGTCTTGTACTCCATTTCTCCCAGTTGTTTCTCTTTCTCTTTCTCTCTCTCCACTCTTGTTGCTTGGCTTGAAGTTCTTGAATGTGTGACAATCTATACGGTGAAGTTCTTAGATTTATATATGAAAGAGCATCAAAGAGGGTTTCTATTACGTGCTATGAAAATGTCATTTTGAATTTTGATGCAAAGAGATAATAAAAGCATTGAATTTGAACTACATACTTTTCTTTATTTATGGAATGTAGCTGTGGAATCTTTAATGATTTAATTTCTTTAATTGCAATTTACCTCATATTTTACATTTGCGTCACACAAGATTCTCCATTATATTTTGTATTTTATATTACAATCAGTACTTCACTAATTTACATTATATGCACATAATTGTTTGCCCAAATCTACTCGATGACCTACAAGTGTATGAGGTAGTTATAGACAATGTTTAGCGAGGTTGAAACCACAAGGATGTATGTAGATTATTGAGTATTATAATTTTACGTTATAATTTTTCTAAATTATCAAAATAAAAGAAGTAATTGATTATTTACAAGTAATAATTATGATATAGCAACGAGATAATAATCAAATAATCAGTAAATTAGCAAGGTGATGAGAAAGGTGTGAGTGCATATGATGAGAAAAAGGAATCTTAGGGCCATGATTTTAATTATCAACAATAATTTTAAAACTAGTCCAATCCAATGTCATTCTTTCTTCATTCTTTTAGGACTTTCACAATATTAAATTATCACTCCAACTGAAGTTGATGTAATTTGTAAATTAAGATTAGGAAGGGCTGGAGTAACGGAAAAGTCTAAATTGTAGGAATGATATGTACGATGAAACATTGAAATATGTGAATTAGTGGATTAATGATGAAAACAAGTGATGAAGTATTTGAATTGAAATATAATTAAGAATGATAAATGATTTTTGCAGCATGTGAGCATAAATTGATAATATGCACTTGAATTATGGTGTGCAGCCATGAGAATTGACTCTAAAACATGAGTAATTTTTTTTTCTTTTTTTTTTTTTTTTTTTTGTGAGTAGCACTTATGCATTTATACCTTTAGAACTTGTATTGGTTTCTTTGTCATATTTGCTTATATATGAAATAGAATTGAAGGCAATTTAAGGCCATCATTGTTAGCCATTTAAGCAAATTGTTCTACCAAATAAATTATAATGTCCCGAAATCAACTAAAATTTAAACAATATTTATTATCTAATTTATTGTAAATAAAAATACTTTTGAGAAACAAGTTTGTGAGAAAAAAAAAGTTGAAAAAATTAGGAGAAATTGGTTAGCAAACCAGAAGTATGAGGAATGAGGTTAACTTTTCATTCTATCTAAAAAAAAATAATACATATATATTTACATTTTGAAGAAGAAAAGATAGAATTTTGAAATCACGCGATTGATTAAGTACTTATGTGGAATATTGAAGTGTGGGAATGATTCCAAAATAAAAATGATGAAGAAGGTAAATGTATTAGCTTACTAAGAACTTGAATTATGGTGCATTGGACTAGGAATGGGAAATATAGAAATTCCTCCACAACTCATTTGCTTCGCCTATAGTTCAGGGGTTAAAAAAGAAAAAGAGAGCAGTTTCTAAATAACGTTGAGAGATAGGCGCTCTACCGAGTGGATTATTTCTCCATCGAGTCTATTCGTAGTCAACCTAATCGATCCCCACTCAACTGAATGCGATTGCTTAAATTTCCACGTATCTTGTAGATTTCAGTGGATTTCAAGATTTGGATGAACCTCTGGCCAATTTCATATAAATAACTAGCCTCTGGACCTAGAAAAGATATACCGAGACATACAAATTACAAGATACAACTAAGGGTTAGCAAGGAAGAGATAGTTCATCATCGCTTCATGTGTTTCAAGGAAAAAATTGTCAAATCTCCTACAAAGATTCAGTGTTTCCTCTTTTCCCTTTTGTTTATATTATGCTAGAAATAGATATAATTAAATTTCGCATATTTTTTAATTAAAATATGACAACCTAATATTCGGAAAATCATGGGGCGTGTTTGATATTATTAAATGATTATATTGGAAGAAATTAGTTTAAAATCAAGTTCTCCTTTGATTTCTTATTCATATATATTGTTTTACATTCCTTATTTAATTATAAGACTTGTAATTAAGCATGTATGATATATATTTAATCAAGATTCGGGTTATGAGATTCCATATAAATTTGGTACATATGTCATAAATATTTACATAATTATCTATCTGCGATATTCTTGAGAAATTTTGAGTATGTTGTTCTTGAATTACTCAAATGCAATAGGAATATTGACATGAGTAATTAATCTATGATTTACATCAAATTCGGGAGGAGGGGTAAATTAATATTGCTATTGTCCTTTAAAAATAAAGAAAGAATGAACCTGGATCGAATTAATTTCATAATATAATTGTTGATAGTAGAAAGCATGGCCCTAACATTCATTTTTCATATCATATTCACCCAAGTATTTCTACTTGCTTCCTTCTTGATTGTCTTATTTTTATCTTGTTATAGTTATTATAATTATTATTAGTAAATAATAAATCACACTTTTTATTTCAATAATTTAGATAAAGTTTAATTAAATATATAATATTCAATAATCTTCACTGATCAATTTGGCTCAACACCCTATAACTACCATGTGCACTTTTGGGACATTGCAAAGATTTAGGTGAATAATTATGTACATTTAGTGTATATTTTTGAAGTTTGAACATAAAATAAAATACAAAATATTATAGAGAATCTTGTGTGATGCGAATGTAAAATAAGAGGGAAATTACATTAAATAAATCAGTAAAGTCGCCAAAACAATTTTCCGGTGAATAAAGACAACCATGTAGTTCGAATTCAAGGTTGGTCTTATCTCTTTGCACCAGAAATCATAATGACATTCTCATCACGCGTAATAGAGACCCTTTTTGATGCTCTTGCACCTATAAATCAATGAACCTCATCGTAGAGATAGTCACATATTCAAGAGTATCAAGCCAAGTAACTAGAGAGAGAGAGAGAGAGAGAGAGAGGGAGGGATGTAGCACAAGAGAATCGTTGTGATTCTTGGCGCAGGATCCGCTGGTTTAGCAACCTCTCTATGTCTAAACCTTTGAGATATACCACAAATTTTCTTTGGAAAAGAAGATTGCTATGCTTCCCTTAGAAGGAAAAGGCCTACGACTTATTAAAGCTCCACTTAGCAAAGCAATCCTGCCAACTTCCCCAGTTTCCATTCCCTCCGTCTTCACCAATTTACGTTCACTCCAAGCATTGCTGTCAATCTTCAATTTCCATGACGGCCAAAATATTGTGGAAATGGCAAGATGGTTGTAAAAATTAGCAATGTGAAAATGGTAAACATAAGCGTCTAGGTACTGGGTACAGCCTTGTTTGGGAACGTACATTGGTGCAGATGGAGGAAATGGAAAGTGGGTAGCTGGCAGAATTCCTTTGGTAACTGGAGCTTCAATCTGTCGTAGGCCCCTTTCCTCCAAGGGGAAGCATAGCAATCTCCTTTCTCCAAGATAATATTTGGTATATTCTGCAGGTTTAGACATGCAGAGGTTGCTAAACCAGCTGACCCTGCACCAACAATCAGAACAGTTATCTTGTGCTCCATTTTTCTCACTTGTTTCTCTCTCTTTCTCTCTCTCCACTCTTGTTGCTTGGCTTGAAGTTCTTGAATGTGTGACAATCTATACGGTGAAGTTCTTAGATTTATATATGAAAGAGCATCAAAGAGGGTTTCTATTACGTGCGATGAGAATGTCATTTTGAATTTTGATCAAAGAGATAATAAAAGCATTGAATTCGAACTACATACTTTTCTTTATTTAAATAAAGTTGTTTTGGCATCTTTAATGATTTAATTTCTTTATTGCTATTTACGTCCTATTTTATATTTGCGTCACACAAGATTCTCCATTATATTTTTTATTTTATCCTATAATCAAACTTCATTAATTTACATTATATGCACATAATTGTTTGTCTAATTCTATACGATGTCCCACAAGTGTATGGGGTAGTTATAGATAATCTTTATCAAGGTTGAAACCACAAGGATGAATGTAGATTATTGAGTATTATAATTTTACGTTATAGCTTTTCTAAAATATCAAAATAAATGATGTGACAAATTATATACAAATAATAATTATAATATAGACAACGATAATCAGTAAATTAACAAGTAGAAAGGTGTGAATGGATATGATGAGAAAAATGAATCTTAAGGCCATGCTTTCATCTATCAACTATAATTTTGAAATTAGCCCAATCCAATTTCATTCTTTCTTCATTCTTATAGGACTTTTAAATATTAAATTATCCCTCCAAATGAAGTTGATGTAATTCGTAGCTTAATTATTCATGTCAATATCTATATTTCATATGAGCAAGTAACTCCCACAATAGAGAGGTGTCAAGCCATTAAGTTGAGAAACGGAAAACAATATGAGGGTCCTCTAATGCCTACAAGTAAAGAAGTTGAAGTAGACACTAATAAAGAAAAGAAATTGGGAAAACCACAAGAACTTCCAAAAGGTGCGGAAGAGAATGGGGGTGTGAAAACACCCAAATATGTGCCACCGCATGCATACGTCCCATCACTACCATTTCAACAAAGGAAAAAGAAGCAAATGAAGGAAATTCTGGTGAAGAAAATGAGAATTGAAGACCATGAGACGGTCAATCTAACAGAGAAGTGTAGTTTAATTCTCCAAAAGAAGCTTCCACAAAAGTTAAAGAATCCGGGAGCTATACAATACCATGTGAAATTGGCAACACTCACTTCAATAAAGTGTTGTGATTTGGGGGCAAGCATAAATTTAATGTCGTTATCCATATTCAAGAAGTTGGGCTTAGGAACGGTGAAATCATCCTCCATCACATTACAATCTGCTGAAAGATTTATAAAGTACTCTAAAGGAATTATAGAAAATGTGCTCGTGAAAGTAGATAAATTCATATTTCTCGTAGACTTTGTTGTGTTGGATATGAAAGAAGACCACAAGATGCCATTGATTTTGGGTAGACAATTCTTAGCCGCTGCAGGAGCCCTCATTGACATGAGAAAAGAAAATTTGACTCGAAGAATAAATAATGAGAAAGTGGTGTATTCCTTGTATGACTCAAAGAAGTTTCAAGGGTATATTGAAGATTGCAAGGTTGCAGATATAGTCCAAAACACCATCGATCAAAAGAAGTCCAAAAGTTTGCCGGCAAAGTCTCTTAAATCTTTCATAAGCCACACTATCCTTTCTTGCAAGTCTATTAATTTTGATAGTGTGAATTTAATTGATAATTTTAAAGTTATGCAGGATTTATCTATGGAACCAAAGACAGAGGCATCTCGTAAGGGAAGCATCAAAGAGGAACTAAAGCGGGATCACCTTGGTGCAAGTTTAGAAGTCGATCATGCCAAGGAGGCTGAAACTGAAGGATGGCACCCTCATGCAAAAGAGAAGGCATTAAAAAGGAAGCCCCTTTTAATATTAAAGAGTTGTGTTTGCAAAAATTGAGGAATGAGTTCATCCACATGAGCTCAACTGTTGAGAGAATTGATGCCAACATAGCAATCATCAAATAATATAAAAGTAATATAAATAGAGTGGATTTATCAAATAGAAAAGAATGTTACAGGTTAGAATGCATTGATAAATGTAGAGGAATGAATTGAAAGATTGTAAAAAATGGTTATAATTGGGAGACGAGTCACTTTCTTAGAAATAAAAAAGAATTTTCATCAAATAAAACAACAAAAGTAGTTAAAAATTGGAAGTGACTCCCCATAGCTAATTAAACCATTGAGCGAAATTTGGAGTTTATTTAAAAGAAGTTGATGGAAGAATAAAGCTAGACAAAAATCTAGTTGTGCTCATTGGCCATGAGTTGAATGTGAAAGGTCGTAAAGACCAACAAATTCGACGAGTTCAATGTAGATTAAGTCACTTAACCATACATTTTTACCTTGACAAAAGCCTACATTAAAAACCAAATTTATGTCCTTTATGATCTTTAATCCACTTATTGCATGTAAAGGCGAGATGAAATCATGGGCAATCATATGGTTAATTCTACATTTATTTTAACTTTGAGTGTCATTTATATTTCCCTATACACTTAAGTGTGAGAGATACATAAACCTGGTGAGGATCAATGATTAAGATGTTAAATAAGTACTAGTTGCATGACATGAAATTGTTTATTTGCAATATGGTTGATTTTGATATAATCATAGTGATTTTTGTGTTTGAAGTATCGTGTACTATCAAAATACCCCTCGTTATGAAATAAATATTTGTTATCATTATTCGAGGATGAACAATAAGTTAAGTTTAGGGGTTGATAAACATATGATTTACGTGGAATTCGGAACTATTTTGTATAGATTTTAAGGCAATTTCATGTACTTAAGTGACGAGTTCGTCATTATTTTATTATATTTTGTTACGTAACGTATTTGTTGAAGTTTTGATTGAAAAACAGATAATTAAGGATGTATAAACTACGTCTCAAGTTACATAGACTGTGCTAATTATCATGATATGAACTTAACTATCGTGATTTGGTGTGATTCGGGCATATCTTTTTGATTTGGTGTGATTCGAGCATATCTTCTAGATTTGGTGTGATTTTGGCATATCTTCCCAAATCAAAGATACGGGACTATCAAAATCCGAGTAATTGTCTATAAAAAGAGAAGCTACATCAAATTATAGGGGATCATACAACACAATATACAACAGATTTTAGAGTTAGAAACAAGGATCCAAAGGAGGATCAACCAACTAAGTCATCAGAGAGAGAAACGAAGATTGTTTGGGCTTCAATAGTCTTCTTTTCTTTTGTTCTTTTTATGTTAGTCATGATTATCAATATGTTTTCCATGGATTATGTATTGAATATGTATGGCTAAACATCTAATGATTCTAGGGAGTGCATAATTATGGATTCATATGTTTTTCTTTAATGATATTGTTTCCCTTCCTATATTTATTTATGCTTCCTTGATTTGAATGTCGTATAGAATTATGTGACAACTAATTGCATATGTGTAGTTAATCCATTATTACCCGAGAGGGAGTAATTGGTTGACGGATTAGGAATGTATAACATAAAACTTGCTCGATCGAGAGATTGGTAAGTAATTTGATGAGAATATATCCTAGGCACGATTCGGCATTAGATAATATCTTGAGAATGATCAGTACTGTCTAATCTACTTTTGGATCTAACTCGAGAGAGAGGATCCAAATATCTTAGTGGTCCTCATACAAATATATGAATTAAATATGGTTTGATACATTAAAAGGAACTCATATGAGCCATATGAATGCATGTCCCTAGAATTCATATAATCTCTGAATTGCTTTAGTTGTTTGACTTGCTTTATTATCTATTTCTTCTCTTTATTTGTTTTAGTTTATTTTATAAAACTCATTCCATTAATTGAATTCTTTAGATAAAAGAAAATATTATAAACAAATACTGAGTTGATTTTATAATATATAGTCCCTGTGGATCGATACTTGCTCTCACCATATTTTAATATAATTTACCGTGTGCACTTGCAAGTCGTATATTAAGTGAAATAAAATAGTAAACATATAGAGAGATTGAGAGAGGGAGAGGGAGAGATTGAGAGGCCGGGAGGGCTTCCTCCAACAGTGTTGATACTGATATTAGAATTTGCTGGTTTTAATGAAAGCTTGAACCATGAATAAAGTTATATATATACTTTCCAAGAGTGGAGAAGTGGATATCTTAGAGTGGAAAATTTTGGTTTCAAGTTTGATAACCGTATCCTCGAAATAGGTACAAATAGGGAGTAAAAAAGGTAAGAAAAGATACGCCGAGGATACTATATTCGAATCTGATCGAATTGTTGCTGAGAAAGTTGGAATCACTTTTACTACAACATTATTGTCTTTTGTACAATAGATTATTTAGATATGGTGTGTATGCATTTTTAGAGTGTTGTAGTGAGTGATATTTTGTAAGTTTGTTTTTTCTCAATTTGTGTTTAGTCGTTTTGAATTTCATCTTTGAAATCAAGAACTTAAGGGTCGATAGGTTAGATTAGTTCATTCTCTTGATTCTTTTTGTAATTCACTTTATATTAGTGGATTCTTTTTGCCCTAACGACACTCACAAATTATTTTAACTTGTGAAAATTTATCTCGGTGTTATTCTTATTTTCCGCTGTTGTTTCCATTTGTACTGAACTTTCAAGTGGTATTAGAGCCATCACTTGAGACACTAAGTGTGGTTCTAGATTTTTGCTGTTATAATGGAAATTATGAGTCTTCCACGTCCTATGATTAATTCTAAAGAAAATTTTGACGATGTTCAATGTCGAGCATGTAGAGGATTTGGACACTATGCAAATGAATGTGCAAACATCCTTCGTAGACGTGGAAAATTAATTTTGTCTCACAGAAGAAATTGATGAAATGCACCCTGAAGAAGAAGAATCAATAACCATGTTGACATCTATCTATGAAGATTCCTATGAAGAACGTGTGGATGGAGTACTTATGCCCTCCAATACTACCTCTTATAGGTACAACTTCTTTGAGTCTCTTAATTTTAATTGTTTTAATGGGTTTGTTGATGATACAGAGTCAGAGGATGGAGACTCTGATAGACAGATAATCAAGAAGATGCAGGTTATTCAAGAAGAACTTTAAAAAAATTTGGAGTTGCAAACTCAAGAAGTGAAAATCTTGAACAAAAAGATGAAGAACTTAAAGGGAATGATAGCAAGATTGGAGGTATTACTAACAAAGAAAGATGCAGAATTGAGCAAACTCGAAATCAAACTCCAACTTGCAAATGAGATGTTCAAGAAGCTGATACAGGTACATCAAAACTTGATGAGATTTTGAATGTAGATAATACAGATAAATCTGGTTAGGATTTCAGGATACTCTTAGCAATGTGTTTCCAAATTTGTTTAATGATAAGAATTCTACTGTATGTGTAAGCGAAAATGGAGAAAACATATAAAAAAACGGATAATGGTAAATCAACTAAGAGAAAACGTAGATTTGCTTGGCATTATTGCTTCATACCTAGGCACATAAGACCATACTATCTAAAATTAAAATCTGATTTGTCCCTAAGTAGAATGTTGCTCGAAATGTTGCACAACATTAGTAACAACATTCTGGTTCAAAAAGAAAAAAATCTCCAAAAAATGATATGGGTTCGTAAATCATATTGACCTACAATGTTGTTTTTCCTGTTTTAAAAACTAACAATTCAGAGTCTTAGTATTTTGATAGTAGGTGCTCTAGGCACATGACAAGTACAAAGAGCTATCTTGTAAACTACGAACCATTTCAAGGTGGTACAGTAAGTTATAGTGAAGGAGTGAAAGGAATAGTGGTGGAAAAAGGAACTTTAAGTGTCCCTGGCTTTCCGAAGTTTTGAAATGTATTTCATGTGGAAGGGGTTATGGCTAATTTGATTAGCTTAAGTCAATTCTGTGATGATGATCTTTAGGTAAAGTTTAATAAAGATAAATGTGAAGTTTTTGATAAGTCTAATTTTTGTGTGATGACAAGAAGAAGATCAGTTGATATTTATTACCTCGTTAGAGACAGTCTACCGTGCATTAAGGTAAGAATTGAGGAGACTGTTTTATGGAATAAGAAGTTGGGATATATAAATTTTAGAAGTATTGCAGACTATTTAGAATCGATGCAGTAAAAAGCTTGCCAAAACTCAATCGAGGTAAACAAATTGTGTGTGGTAATGATTTGTTTAGTGAAATTAATATCTTGAAAAATCCTATTCAGTATTCATACACAAAACACATAGACATACACCATTATTTTATTTGTGATTTGGTAGAAAAAGAGATTATCTGGATTGAATGCATAAACATTGGAAATTATATTACAAATATATTCACAAAAACTCTTGATTTGGAGAGATTCTCTAGCCTTAGGAAATCTCTCGGTCTTTGTATTATGTAGGGTAAGATAACCAAAATGTTGCACTTAATGCCGAATAGACATTTGAGACAACATTTCGATTATGTAAATAGTTCGTTTTCTCTTTCCCTTTTTCCTTTGTTTCTGTAGGATTTTTTTTTATCTGGATTGTTCTCTAATTTTTCCTAACTTTAAATCTGCTTTTGATCGCCAAAAAAAAAAAAAAATCGATGATGTTGGTCGACTAGTAACTCGGGGCACGATGCTTGCTACGACAATGCTTCCTTGTCAAACGTTGATCAAGCGGAGCAATCTAAGATTCAATCTAAGAATACTTATCAACTAAAGTAACTTGGGGAGTACAGCGCTCACTACGACGATGCTACCTTGTAAAATATTGATAACTAGGGGCACAACGTTTACTGCAATGATGTTCTCTACGTAAAACGAGTGTTTCAAAATTATTCTTCCTACCTCACATCATAGAGTACCTTGGGGGGTTTAGTGTTCGTTGCGACGATGCTACCTTGAAAATATGATGAGAAACCAAAATTCTTACTTGAAACTTAAATCTGCATATTAAAAAAATCAAAAACAAATTATTATAAAAAAAGCGATCAAACTAATAAAAAGATAGGAACTTTTTCTAACATTCGATCTTTTATTAGAGGTTTAAATTCTCAATCTTCCCTATATTTTTGTTTTCTTTGTTGAGAGTTTGAAGAAATACAATTTGTGATTCAATTTTTCAATATATATTTATCCGGATATATCTTCTATTTACCTTATTCCATTTAAATTTGGTGAGTCTAATGTGGATTAGAGTGAATACATGCAACATATTTGGTTGAGATATTTTTGGCACTAAATATTCTTATTTTCAATAAACAAATATTCACTCCACTCATCTCAATCTACTCACCCATCATTCTCTCACGTTCCCAAAGAGTCACTCCACCTCTTTCTCAAATACCATTCCCATCTCTCTTCTCAAATCTACCGTGGTCGATGACCTTTACCGAATCTTAGTGCAGATCCCAAATCCGTTCATCAAAGCTGCTTTCTTCTCATCATTATTCCCCATAGCTGAAAATTCATATTTTTCCATACCCGAATTGTCATAGTTTAGTCAGTTCCTCTTGGCGGATGAAGATTTCAATATTGAGAAAATCATTAATGACTTCCATGACAAAGAGAGTGATCAAGATTTTATTTTATGAGATGATGGGTCTGAAAAACTAAGGGGGAGAATGTCCCATTACGAAATTTGGTTCGAAATTGTAGGAATAATGGAAAAGATTATGCTGATACAGAATGTTCCCCATAATGTTCCCAAAACATTCCATCCAACAGAAGGTTCTGCCTCTTATCTCTAACCACTTAATTCGAGATCTAAGGTATCATTCGATTTACTTGTACTATGTTAACTCGGTGTTGATTTCTGGTGTGGTTCTGATTTTTGTTGAATAATTCTGGATACTACCATGTGCTGCACTGGTATTAAATATCATGTACGTAGGGAGAGTTTTGCAGGATTTACAATGTTGACATATATGTTGGATAAACGTTTGGTCAACATACATGTTCCAGGATACTCTCAAAGTGTTCTGATTTTTGTTCTCAGATATTGAGGAATTGTGAAGAAACGCAAAAAGGGAGATTGTTGAAGTTTGCCTGGCTGAACTTATATATATATATATATAATTATTTTGCCTTTCTTCCCAATTATGTACGCAGGAGTATATTAGGATAAGACCAAGTCGTCAAGCCAAAGAATGTGGAAGTAGTTGGTTGAATAAGTCAACAAAGTAAGGAAGGAGATCATGGAGCTTATCTAAGAATGGAGAAGTGGATATGTAAGAGTGGAAAACGTGGGTTTCAAGTATGATAACCATAGCCTCGAAATAGGCTACAAATAGGAATTAAAATTGGTCAGAAAAGATACACCGAGGATACTAAATTCGAATCTTATCGAATTGTTGTTGAGAAAGTTGAAATCACTTTTACTACAACATTCTTGTCTTTTGTTCAACAGATAATCCTGATCTGGTGTGTACGCATTTTTACAGTGTTGTAGTGAATTATATTTTGTAAGTTTATTTTTCTAAGCTTGTGTTTAGTCGTTCTGAATTTCATTTTTGAAATCAAGAAGGTTAAGGGTCGATAGGTTAGATTAGTTCTTTCTCTAGATTTTTTTATAATTCACTCTATATTAGTGGATTTTTTCGCCCTGACGACAGTCACAAGTTATTTAATACGCCATGTAAAAATTTGAAATTTAAAATAGGTGGCTCAAGTCAAGCTTTATATATTTAAAATTATATATACGTGTTAAATGTCTGATTTCAAATATGAAAATTTTGATTTATTTTTAATGAAAGCGCAAAAAAAATTAATGATTAATTTTTAGTTAAAATATAGTTAATGTCTATTTATCGATTATATTATGGAGTGAAAGACAACTTGATCTTATTAATCTCCCTTGTTAAATACATCAACAAGAAATAGTTTATTGATGATTGTTTTAGATAGTAATTAGATAAGTTATATATAGCAATTATAAAAATTAAAAATGACAATAAAATGTAATAAAGTAAGATAAAATAATTAAAAATACAAAAAATAATATATTATAAGTTCTGGAAATCTAAAATGTTAGAAAAAGTCTCTAAAATAATAAGTAAACTTATAAAATTACATAGAAATAAAAATAAAATTAAAAATCAATTAATTGAATACAAATAATCATAAGTAAATTAGAAAGTTTTATTTCAAAGATAAATTATTGTATTATATATTTTTAAAATAAAACATGTAAAAGAAATTACATTAATCAAAAATAAATTATAAAAAACCAATAATTATATAAATATCAAGATAATTACACGTAAATACAAACATATACATATTATCTTTGAGAAATATAAATAAACTATAAAAATATAAGATTACTCTAAAAATACAAATTAAGTTTCTGAATTATAAGTCAAAAAATAACAAAAACTAGATGTATTATTCTATAAAATAAGATGATATTAATATATTAAATATAAAATAAATAATATAATTTGAAAATATATTAAGAATTAAAAATAAATTCAGAAAATTACAAATTAATAGGAAATTTAAAAAATCAGAAAACTAAACATAATTTAGAGATTTATTTATAAATTCAAAATTATATAATTTTTATAATTTTATTTATAATTTTTCAATTATTTTTTATAATTTTTTGAATTTTTAGTAAATTTCATTATTTATTTGATATTTTCCAAATTTAATTATAGTTTTATGAAATTATTATTTTCTAATAACATTTTAGTTATTAGAATTTATTTTCATAATTTATTTGATTTGTTTATGAATTTATATATAATTGTTCTGGATATATATGTTCACAAGAGATAATTACCGTTATATATAAAAGAAAATTCTAGTCTTTTTTTTTTTTTCTTTATAAGCCATATAAAAATTGAAATTTAAAAGAGATGCCTCAAGTCAAGTTTTATGTATTGAAAATCATATATACAAGTGATGTTTGATTTGAAACATGAAAATTTTGATTTATTTTTAGGAAAAGTGCGAAAAAAAAGACGATTCATTTTAATTAAAATATAGTTAATGTCGATTTGTCGATTATATTATATAGCGAAAGACGACTTGATCTTGTTGATCTCACTTGTTAAACATATTAACAATAAATATTAACTAAAAAAATGACAATAATTTGGTGTAAATAAAAAAATTTAGTGCACGCCATAAACAATATTACTTATTTAACTAAACATTATTACTTATTTATTTAAAAAATATTACTACTTTTGTTTTTAATGTAATAAATCAATAATAATAATATTCAAGTAAATGAGTAAATATTTTTAATTAAACAAGTAATATTATAAATTAAGTTACACGGTGTACACGATCATCATAATTTTTGCATAAGATATCTTAAAGACGCATACACAAAGTGTAATTCATTTGTAAGCCAGCAAGCCCAACAAATGAATGAGGAAGAACCCAACCGCCACTTGAATGCACAAAAGATGAAGTCCCATTCCCACGGACAATATTCTAACATTGGTGCTAGATCTTAGGGGAATTTTCCATTGTTTTTGCTTTAAGAAATGATAAAATTAGAAATTGTGAAAAAATATATATATAAAAAGAAAAATAGATGGTATTTGAAATTAAGTGGTTTTGGAATACATTCAGAATATATTTGGCTAAAAATGTAAAAAAAATTAATAATAATAATAATAATTAATTAATTAAAAAGGAATAAAGTGAAATTTTGACATACTCTTCTAATAATTAATCTACACTCACTCTCATTTTACAAAAAAATGGTTAAGTTATATGTCCTTTTCATTTAATTTTCAAGATACTGACTTCCTTCTAGACCAGCAATATTACCAATTATCATACTAAAAGTCCCTCGGGGCTCTTATCTCGTTTTTCTCATATTAAGTTGATATGTCTAAAGTTGCAGATAAAGAAATATTTTTTCATTATCTATCTTCTTTCTTATAATTGGAATTGAGAATATTATTTTTAGGTTATTATAGTCATTGTACTTGTAAATTCTTTTTTTCTTTTTTAAATAAATATCTTTAGCTTTAAAAAATATAAAATCATCAAAGTGGAAGAATTACCTTGTAGTAATTTGAAAGAATGTCTAGATCAAATGAGTAGATAGTATTATCATGGGTTAAAATTGCGTCAAATCCTCCTGTAATTTTATAATTCGGTGAGATACCCTTCTATGGTTACAAAATTGTATGAAACTCCTTTGTAGTTTCATTAATCTCGCACGATACCCACCAAATCCGTCAATTTTGACGAATTTGAGGTGTACGCGCGTTTGAGCCGAGTTAACATGTTATTTTTCAATTTTTACCTTCTAAAATTTCAATTGTGCTCTTTAAAAATATTATTTTCTTTTTCTTCTTTCTTTTTCTTTATAGATATTATTTTTTTTATTTCTTCATAAAATTTCCAATTGCGTACCCTACCTTAACAATTCCAAGTCCTTGGAAGAGATCAAAACCAAGGAAATAAAAAAAAAATAAAAAAAAAATAAAAAAAAATTCTCCTAGAATTTGAGAAGAACCATGAAGAGATCACACATAGGAAATAAATTTAAAAAAAAAAATATATATATATATATATGCTAAAAGATCTCAAAATAATTCATAATTAATCTTTAATAATAGATCAAATACACAAACACAGATAAAAAATATCGATTGAAAACTAAAAATCACATAAAGTCACCATAATTTTTAGGATTTTTTATTCTCTCTTTCCATTTGATTAGTTAAAATGTCAATGGATTTGACTCCGACAAGATCTCACGCTTCTACATTGAATCCTTCCGGCGAAGGTATTCGCCGCCATGAACAACACGCCCATGTTTGCTGCGGTCACCACCGAGTTAACCCGGTTCATCGAGAAAACCGCATAAACATTGCCCATTTTCAAAATTCCATTGACATTTAGAGTCGAAAATCTTTAGAACGACAAAAAAAGAAAAAGAATTGTGTGGGGAAGTAGTGTGTGTATAAATCAAAGTATAAATTACAGGACAAGGGAGATTGGAGAAGAATGATGGAACAAATCTCTCTCAGATAGAGTTGGGAGAAATCAGTGGAAATATTATTCCAAAATCAAGAAATAAAAGCGAACGAGACGAGAGAAAGAGAGAGATACGGTGCCCTCTTGCAAATTGGAGAGAGAGATAGGTGGTGGGGGATGTAATATAAGGGCATAAAAGGAAAATACCCTAAAAATTAAAACATTTAGGGTTTAGATTGCGAAAAGGGAGCGAGTGCAGGATTAATGAAACCACACAAGAGTTTCACACAAGTTCGTAACCATAGGAGGGTGTCGCCGCGATATATGAAACCATAGGGGTTTGACACATTTTACCCTTTTATCATAGTACTTTAATGGATAATATCTTCTACAGTGTTGTTAATCAAATTCTTTTTGGATATACAGCGGGTGCATTGTGTAGCTTAAAAAAAAAAACAAAAGGTGAGTAAAATTGTATGCTACAAAGATTGAAAGTAGCTCAGTACTACGATGTATTAATCCTAATTTTATGCAATTGGAATTTTAGGAATTAGGTGTTTTGACATGCAAAATAAAGTAAAGAACAGATAAACTAGAAGGAATCATAAATAACAATAAGGAAGTATTCAAATTCAATAAATTTTAAAATGCGAATTCTGGGGTTGCTTTCATTTTATTTTTAAAAAGGAACTAAAGATTTATTCATTACACAATTTAATATTTTTTTAGTTTCATGCAGGCCTTTCATCATGGAGGCTTCAAGATTAGCTGAACTGGTGACACATTTCTCCTATCAGAAATATTTATCATGAATTCACACATACCCATATGTGTTTCTGTGTGTATATTTCATTGATCAGAGAAAAATTTGTCATTTGTAGGGCATGGATGATCCTCTCTTCTTCCTTCAATATTAGCTTGTAAACTTCCTTGAAGGACATGGCTCTGGGCTGCTTCTTTATTTTATGAAGCCAAATCATAATCTACTCTAAATCTCCCTTCTAGTTTATTAACTATTTCCTAGTCTTAAATTCATTAAGAAAAAATAATTCTTAAGCCATGTCAAGGGCTTAAGAGACTCAAGGCAAACACGAGTCTAGCTCAAGCAAACGATCACATTTTAGCCGAGAGAGAGAGGAGAGAGAAGATCACCTAGAGATTTGTAGCTTTGTCTGAGCTAGTCCCTGGATAAAAAATGCTGCGTACATACTAATCACGATTTATAAGATCAATTCATCTTTGGTCAATATTCCCTTTTCAAGAATCCTATAATCATTTTCGGAATAGATTGACAAAGCTTATGATCTTGGAGATGCTATCAAGTAGATGAAACAACTTCAAGAGAAAGCGAAGGTTCTAGAAGAGCCCAAAAAAAAAAAAAAAAAAAAAAAGAAATCCATGTCTTTTGGAAAAATTGGGTAAGATTCAGCAACCAAGATGTGCTTATCATAATCCATTGTGAGAAAAGAAAAGGGATAATGGAAACTCCATCCATATGTCTTAACAGCTGTGTCATGACTTTTGGTGATTCCACTCTCAATATTACAATACTTGCATAACACAAGCATTTAAATAGTAAAACTCGTATAGAGACAAGGTCAGGATTGTAAAAACGGTCATAGAGGAAAGTCCGAGTGCACAATCTGTCACAAGATTTTGTCATTCGGAGAATATTGGAGTTGTGTAGGAGAGCCGCTAAATGCTTTTAGGAGGAGATAGCCACACACATGCATCTATTAACTAATGGATGAATAAAACTAAAAACAATTTAGTATGAATTATCCAAAAGTGAGATAAGAACAGCATGCCTTAACTATAATTAATGATGAAAACTAGAGATAAAATATTTGAATTGAAATATAATTAAGCATGATAGCAGATTTTTGCTGCATGTGTGCATGAAGTTGATAATATGCACCTGAATTATGGTATTTAACCATGAGAATTGAGCCTAAAACAGTCTTTGTGAGTAGCTATTATGCATGTATAACTCTTGAACTTATATTGGTTTCTTCCTCAAATTTGCTTATATATGCAATAAAATTGAAGACGATTTAAGGCCATCATTATTAACCACTTAAGCAAATTGTCCTACCAAATAAATTATAATTTCACTAACAACTAATATTTTGATCCTTATGAATTCTTTTTGTGAGCATATTACAATCTCTTAATATTTCAAGAATATTGATTATCTCAATTATTGTAAATAAAATAATTTTAGATAAAAGTTTGTGAAAAAAAAAACGGTGAACAAATAAGGAACGAGGTTAACCTCAAATTCTATCTCAAAAAAAATAAATTATCATATATATGCATTTAAATATACATTTTGACAAAAAAAAATAGAATTTTAGAAACCTCGTGATTGATTAAGTATTTATGTGGAATATTAAAGTCTGGGAATGATTATGAAAGAAATATGGTGAAGAAGGTAAATGTAATACCTTACTAAGAACTTGAATACTAGTGCATGACCATAGTCATTGGACTAGGAATGGGAAATCAAGAAACTCGTCCACAAGTGAGCTTCGCTAGATTTCAGGGAGTAACAGGGCAAAAGAGAGCAATTTCTAGATGAGGTTGAGTGATGGGCCGCTCAACCAAGTGGATTCTTTCTTGATTGAGTCCATTCCCACTCGACCTAGTTGATCCATGCTCAACCGAATGTGATTTCATAAATTTCCATGTATCTTCAGATTTCAATGGATTCGAAGATGTGGACAAACCTTGGGCCAATTTTCTATAAATAGCTAGCCTCTGGACCTACAAAACATATACCGAGACATACAAAATATAAGATTCAACTAAGGGTTAACAAGGAAGAAACAATTCATATCCACTCCACATGTTTCAAGGGACAAATTGTCAGATCTCCTACAAAGATTCAGTGTTTCCTCTTTTATTTTTTGTTTATATTATGCTAGAAATAGGTATAATTATATATCTTATGGTTGTTAATTCAACTATGTCAAACTAATCTCGTGTTAGATATTGTTCAATGATTATATTGAAATAAATTTGTTTACATTAAAGTTCTTCTTCGATTTCTTATTCATATATATTGTTTTATGGTCTTTTTTTTTATTGTAAGACCTGTAATTAAGCATAAATATTACATGATTATCTGTCTACAATATCCATGAGGAATTATCTATCTGTTGTTCTTGTGGAAGTTAATTACTCAAATGGAATAAAGATATTGACATGAGTAATTAATTTACGAATTACATAAAATTTGGAAGGAGGGGTAATTTAATATTGTGAATGTCATATAAGAATGCACAAAGAATGACCTTGTGTGAAATTTGAACATAAGATAAAATACAAAATATAATAGAGAATCTTGTGTGAAGCGAATGTAAAACAGGAGGTAAGTTGCAATAAGTAAATTAAATCAATCAAGATGCCAGAAACTATATCTGGTGAATATACATATTGAAGAAGAAAAGATAGAATTTTGAAACCTCGCGATTGATTAAGTATTTATGTGGAATATTAAAGTGTGGAAATTATTCCAAAATAAAAATGACAAAGAAGGTAAATGTATTACCCTACTAAGAACTTGAATAGTGTTGCATTGGTCTAGGAATGGGAAATCAAGAAATTGATCCACAACTCAATTCTTCACCTATAGTTCAGGGATTAATAGGGCAAAAGAGAGCAGTTTCTAGACAAGGTTCAGTGATGGGCGTTCAACCGAGTGGATTATTTCTTAATCGAGTCAATTCCTAGTCAACCTAACCGATCCCCTCTCAACCGAATTCAATTGCTTAAATTTCCACGTTTCTTGTAGATTTCAATGGATTTGAAGATTTGGATGAACCTCAGGCCATGTTTATATAAATCACTACACTCTGGACCTAAGAAAAGGTATATCGAGACATACAAATTACTAGATACAACTAAGTGTTAGCAGGGAAGAGATAGTTCATCATCCACTTCATGTGTTTCAAGGAAAAAATTATCAAATCTGCTATGAAGATTCAGTGTTTCCTCTTTTCCCATTTGTTTATATTATGCTAGAAATAGCTATAATTATATTTCATATGATTGTTAATTAAACTATGACAACCTATTATTCTCATAATCTTAGGGCGTGTTTGATATTATTCAATGATTATATTGGAAAAGATTAGTTTGAAATCAAGTTCTCCTTTGATTTCTTATTCATATATATTGTTTTATATTCCTTATTTAATTATAAGAACTGTAATTAGGCATGTATGATATATATTGAGTCAAGATTTGGATGATGAGATTCCTTACAAATTTGGAACATATGTCATAAATATTTACATGATTGTCTATATGTGATATTCGTGAGACATTATGAGTCTGTTGTTCTTGAATTACTCATATGCAATAGCAATATTGACATGAGTAATTAATCTACAATTTACATCAACTTCAGAAGGAGGTGTAAATTAATATTGCTATTATCCTATAAAAATAAAGAAAGGATGAACCTGGATTGGATTAATTTGATAATATAATTGTTAATAGTAGAAAGAATGGCCCTAAGATTCATTTTTTTCATTATATACACCCACGTCTTCCTACTTGCTTCCTTATTGATTGTCTTATTATTATCTTGTTATTGATATTATAATTATTATTAGTTCAATCACACTTTTTATTTTGATAATTTAGATAAAGTTTAATTAAATATCAATAATCTTCACTGATCCTTGTGAATACAACCTTGCTCAAAACCCTATAGCTACCATGTACACTTGTAGGACATTGTAGAGATTTAGGTGAATAATTATGTACATATAGTGTATATTTTTTAAGTTTGAACATAAAATAAAATACAAAATATTATAGAGAATCTTGTGTGATGCAAATGTAAACTAAGAGGTAAATTGTAATAAATAAATCAATAAAGTCACCAAAACAATTTTCCGGTGAATAAAGACAACTATGTAGTTCGAATTCAATGTTGGTCTTATCTCCTTGCACCAGAACTCATAATGGCATTCTCATCACGCGTAATAGAGACCCTCTTTGATGCTCTTGCACCTATAAATCAAAGAACCTCATCGTAGAGATAATCACGCATTCAAGAAAGCCCTTTGCCTCCATGGAGAAGCATAGCAATCTCCTTTCTCCAAGATAATATTTGGTATATTCTGCAGGTTTAGACATGCAGAGGTTGCTAAACCAGCTGAACCTGCACCAACAATCACAACAGTTGTCTTGTGCTCCATTTCTCTCACTTATTTCTCTTTCTCTTTCTCTCTCTCCACTCTCGTTGCTTTGCTTGAAGTTCAAGAATGTGTGACCATCTGTACGGTGAAGCTCTCGGAATTTTATATAAAAGAGCATCAAAGAGGGTTTCTATTACGTGCGATGAGAATGTCATTATGAGTTTTGATGCAAAGAGATAATAAAAGCATTGAATTCGAACTACATAGTTTTCTTTATTTACCGAATGTAGTTTTGGCATCTTTAATGATTTAATTTCTTATTACAATTTACCTCTTATTTTACATTTGCGTCTATTATATTCTCCATTATATTTTGTATTTTATCTTATAATCTAACTTCACTAATTTACATTATATGTACATAATTGTTCATCTAAATCTTTATGATGTCCCACAAGTGTATGGGGTAGTTATAAAAAAAATTTAGTAAGGTTGAAACCACAAGGATGTAAGTAGATTAATTAGTATTACAATTTTACTTCATAGTTTTTCAAAATTATCTAAATAAAAGTTGTGATTGATTATTTACAAAAAATAATTATAATATAGACAACGATATAATAATCAAATAATCAGCAAATTAGCAACTAGAAAGGTGTGAGTGTATATGATGAGAAAAACGAATCTTAGGGACATTATCAACAATAATTTTGAAATTAATCAAATCCAATTTCATTCTTTCTTCATTCTTATAGGACTTTCACAATATTAAATTATCCCTCCTATTGAAGTTCATGAAATTCGTAGATTAATTATTCATATCAATATCCATATTTCATTTGAGTAATTAACGTCCACAAGAAAAATAGGCTGTTATGTTTGACATGTTTAACGTTATGTCATCTCATCCGTTCACAATATATATATATATATATATATTTTTTTTCTCTTTGTTTAGGATTTATTTGCTTTCTAAGAGTAGGAAAGTCTAGAGTAATGGAAAAGTCTAAATCGTAGGAAGGACAGGAAAGTCTAGAGTAATGGAAAAGTCTAAATCGTAGGAAGGACATGTACGATGAAACATTGAAATATGTGAATTAGTGGATTAATGATGAAAACTAGTGATGAAGTATTTCAAATTGAAATATAATTAAGAATAATAAATGATTTTTGTAGCATGTGAGCATAAAATTGATAATATGCACTTGAATTATGGTGTGCAGCCATGAGAATTGACCCAAAAATATGAGTAATTTATTCTTTGTGACTTGCAATTATGCATGTATACCTGTAGAACTTGTATTGGTTTCTTTCTCACATTTGCTTATATATGCAATAGAATTGAAGGCAATTTAAGGCCATCATTGTTAGACACTTAACCAAATTGTCGTTCCTAATAAATTATATTTTCCCCTAATCAACTAAAATTTAATCCTTATGAATTATTTTTGTGAGCCTAATACAATCTCTTGATATTTGAAGAATATTTATTATCTCAATTATTGTAAATAAAATATTTTGGAGAAACAAGTTTGTGAAAACAAAAGTTGAAAAAATAAGGAGAAATTGGTTAGGAAACTAAAAGTATGAGGAATGAGGTGAACGTTAGCTTCTATCTCAAAAAAAAAAAAAAAAGACATATATATATATACATTTTGAAGAAGAAAAGATAGTATTTTGAAACCTCGCGATTGATTAAGTATTTATGTGGAATATTAAAGTGTGGGACTGATTCCAATATAAAAATGGTGAAGAAGGTAAATGTATTACCTTACTAAGAACTTGAACAGTGGTGCATTAGACTAGGAATGGGAAATCAAGAAATTCATCCACAACTCAGTTGCTTCGCCTATAGTTTAGAGATTAACAGGGCAAAAGAGAGCAGTATCTAGACAAGGTTGAGTGATGGGCGCTCAACCGAGTGGATTATTTCTTGATCGAGTTAATTCCCAGTTAACCTAACCGATCCCCACTCAACCGAATACGATTGGTTATATTTCCACGTATCTTGTAGATTTCAATTATTTGAAGATTTGGACGAACCTCAGGCCGATTTTAAATAAATAACTAGCCTCTGGACCTAGAAAAGATATACCGAGACATACAAACTACAAGATACAACTAAGGGTTAGCAAGGAAGAGATAGTTCATCATCCACTTCATGTGTTTCAAGGAAAAAATTGTCAAATCTCCTACAAAGATTCAGGGTTTCCTCTTTTCCCTTTTGTTTATATTATGCTAGAAATAGCTATAATTAAATTTCGTTTGATTGTTAATTGAACTATGACAACCTAATATTCTCGTAATCTTAGGACGTGTTTGCTATTATTCAATGATTATATTGGAATAAATTAGTTTAAAATCAAGTTCTCCTCAATTTCTTATTCATATATATTATTTTATATTACTTATTTAATTATAAGAACTGTAATTAAGCATGTATGATATATATTGAGTCAAGATTCGGAAGATGAGATTCCATATAAATTTGGTACATATGTCAGAAATTTTTACATGATTATCTATCTGAGATATTCGTGAGAAATTATGTGTATGCAGTTCTTGAATTACTCATATGCAATAGGAATAGTGGCATGAGTAATTAATCTACGAATTACATCAACTTTGGGAGAAGAGGTAAATTAATATGCTATTGTCCTATAAAAATAAAGAAAGAATGAACTTGGATTGGATTAATTTGATAATATAATTGTTGATATTAGAAAGCATGCTCCTAAGATTCATTTTTCTCATAATATCCACCCACATCTTTCTACTTGCTTCCTCATTGATTGTCTTATTATTATCTTATTATGGATATCATAATTATTATTAGTTTCAACCACACTTTTTATTTCGATAATTTAGATAAAGTTTAATTAAATATATAATATCCAATGATCTTCACTTATCCTTGTGAATACAACCTTGCTCAAAACCTATAACTACCATGTACACTTATTGGACATTGTAGAGATTTAGGTGAATAATTTTGTACATATAGTGTATATTTTTTATGTTTGAACATAAAAAAAAAATATTATAGAAAATCTTGTGTGATGCGAATGTAAACTAAGAGGTAAATTGCAATAAATAAATCAATAAAGTCACCCAAACAATTTTTCGGTGAATAAAGATAACTATGTAGTTCGAATTCAATGTTGGTCTTATCTCCTCGCACCAAAACTCATAATGGCATTCTCATCACGCGTAGTAGAGACCCTCTTTGATGCTCTAGCACCCATAAATCAAAGAACCTCCTCGTAGAGATGGTCACCCATTCAAGAAATTCAAGGAAGTAACAAATGAGTGGGGGAGGCGGGGGAGCGAGAGAGTTGGGGGGGGGGGGGGTGGAACACAAGAGAATCGTTGTGATTCTTGGTGCAGGCTCTGCTGGTTTAACAACCTCTCTATGTCTAAACCAATGAAATATACCAAATCTTTCCTTGGAAGAAAAAGTCCTATGACTGATTAAAGCTCCACATGGCAAAGAAATCCTGCCAACTTCCCCTGTTTCAATTCCCTCCCTCTTCACCAATTTACAAGCGTTGCTATCAATCTTAAATTTCCATGATGGCCCAATTGTTGTGGATACGGCATGATGGTTGTAAAAATTAGTAATGTTGAAATGGGAAACATTGTCATCTAGGTAATGGATACAGCTATGTTTGGGAACGTATGTTGGTGCAGATGGAGGAAACGGAAAGTGGGGTAGCTGGCAGAATTCATTTGCTAACTGCAGCTTAAATCTGTTGTAGGCCTTTTTCCTCCATGGGGAAGCATAGCAATCTCCTTTCTGCAAGATAATATTTGGTATATTCTGCAAGTTTAGACATGCAGAGGTTGCTAAACCAGTTGGACCTGCACCAACAATCACAACAGTTGTCTTGTGCTCCATTTCTCTCACTAGTTTTCTTTCTCTCTCTCTCCACTCTTGTTGCTTAGCTTGAAGTCCTTGAATGTGTGACCATCTGTACGGTGAAGTTCTTGAATTTATATGTGAAAGAGTATCAAAGAGGGTTTCTATTACGTGCGATGAGAATATCATTATGAGTTTTGATGCAAAGAGATAATAAAAGCATTGAATTTGAACTACATAATTTTCTTTATTTACCGAATGTAGTTTTGGCAGCTTTAATGATTTAATTTACATATTTCAATTTACCTCTTATTTAACATTTGCGTCAGACAAAATTCTCCATTATATTTTGTATTTTATCTTATAATCTAACTTCACTAATTTACATTATATGTGCATAATTGTTTGCCTAAATCTTTATGATGTCCCACAAGTGTATGTGGTAGTTATAGATAATGTTTAGCAAGGTTGAAACCACAAGAATGAACGTAGATTATTGAGTATTATAATTTTACTTTATACTTTTTCTAAATTATCGAAATAAAATGTTTAATTGATTACTTACAAATAATAATTATAATATAGGCAACGAGATAATAATCAAATAATCAGTAAATTAGTAAGTAGAAAGCTGTGAGTGGATATGATGAGAAAAATAAATCTTAGGGCCATGCTTTCAATTATCAACAATAATTTTGAAATTAGTCCAATCCAATTTCATTCTTTCTTCATTCATATAGGACTTTCACAATATTAAATTATCCCTCCAACTGAAGTTGATGTAATTGGTAGATTAATTATTCATGTCGATATTTATATTTCATATGAGTAATTAACTCCCACAAGAACAACAGGTTGTTATATTTGACTTTGTGATAATAACAGGAAATTAATAGCAGTGGGAGTTAGCAAAACGGTTGAGGACTTGTTAGCGGTTATTATTCAAGTTGTTAGAAGCGGTAGTTAGCAAAACGGTTGAGGATTTGTTAGCGGTTATTATTCAAGTTGTTAGCAGCGGTTATGGGTTAATAGAGGTTGTTACAATTGGTATGCATCTATAAATACCAATCCATCTCTTCCGGTAGAGGATTGATTCATCTTTCATCTTTGAGTGCAGAAAAGAGAGAGAGTTTGAAACACTTGTATCTTGTGTAGATTAGCAGATTCAAGGTAGAGATTGAGTGGTTGTAAAACATACACTATAATCAATACAAAGAGAGCAACAAAGTGGATGTAGATCGGTTTGATCGAACCACTATAAAAAATCTGGTGTTGATTTCTTGTTCACAATATTTTTATTTGAATTTCTTGGATCATGATTGAACTATCTTAGATTCAATCACAACAGACTTGTTTAACATTATGTCATCTGGTCTGTTCACAATATATTATATATATATATATATATTTCTTTGTTTAGGATTTATTTGCTTTCTAAGAGTAGGAAAGTCTAGAGTAATGGTAAAGTTTAAATTGTACGAATGATATGTACGATGAAACATTGAAATATGTGAATTAGTAGATTAATGATGAAAACAAGTGATGAGGTATTTGAATTGAAATATAATTAAGACTGAGAAATTATCTACGAAGACATACAAATTACAAGATACAACTAAGGGTTAGCAAGGAAGAGATAGTTCATCATCCAGTTTATATGTTTCAAGGAAAAAAATGTCAAATCTCCTACAAAGATTCAGTGTTTCCTCTTTTCCCATTTCTTTATATTATGCTAGAAATTGCTACAACTAAATTTCGTATGATTTTTAATTAAACTGTGACAACCTAATATTCTCGTAACCCTAGGGCATGTTTTATATTATTCAATGATTATATTGGAATAAATTAGTTTAAAATCAAGTTATCCTTCGATTTCTTATTCATATATATTGTTTTATATTCCTTATTTAATTATAAGACCTGTAATTATGCATGTATGATATATATTGAGTCAAGATTCCGGAGGAGTGATTCCATATAAATTTGGCACATATGTCATAAATATTTACATGATTATCTATTTGCGATATTCGTGAGAAATTTTGAGTCTGTTGTTCTTGAAGTACTCAAATGCAATAGGAATATTGACATGTGTAAATAATCTACGAATTACATCAAATTTGGGAGGAGGGGTAAATTAATATTGCTATTGTATTATAAAAATAAAGAAAGAATGAACCTAGATCGGATTAATTTGATAATATAATTGTTGATAGTAGAAAGCATGGCCCTATGATTCATTTTTCATATCATATCCACCCAAGTCTTTCTACTTTCTTCCTTTTTGATTGTCTTATTTCTATCTTGTTATAGATATTATAATTATTATTAGTAAATAATCAAAGAACCTCATCGTAGAGATAGTCACACATTCAAGAGATTCAAGCCATGTAACAAGAGAGAGAGAGAGAGAGAGAGAGAGAGAGGGAGAGGGAGGGACGGATGGAGCACAAGAGAATCGTTGTGATTCTTGGCGCAGGATCCGCTGATTTAGCAACCTCTCTATGTCTAAACCTATGAGATATACCACATACTTTCTTTGGAAAAAGAAGATTGCTATGCTTCCCTTGGAAAAAAAAAGGCCTACGAGCATTGTTGTCAATCTTCAATTTCCAGGACGGCCCAAATGTTGTGGAAACGGCAAGATGGTTGTAAAAATTAGCAATGTGCAAATGGGAAACATAAGCATCTAGGTATTGGGTACAGCCATGTTTGGGAACGTACATTGGTGTAGATGTTGGAAATGGAAAGTGGGGTAGCTGGCAGAATTCCTTTGGTAACTGGAGCTTCAATCTGTTGTAGGCCCCTTTCCTCCAAGGGGAAGCATAGCAATCTCTTTTCTCCAAGATAATATTTGGTATATTCTGCAGGTTTAGACATGCAGACGTTGCTAAACTAGCTGACCCTGCACCAACAATCACAACAGTTATTTTGTGCTCCATTTCTCTCACTTGTTTCTCTCTCTTTCTCTCACTCCACTCTTGTTGCTTGGCTTGAAGTTCTTGAATGTGTGACAATCTATATGGTGAAGTTCTTAGATTTATATATGAAAGAGCATCAAAGAGGGTTTCTATTACTTGCGATGAGAATGTCATTTTGAATTTTGAGGCAAAGAGATAATAAAAGCATTGAATTCGAACTACATAGTTTTCTTTATTTACAGAAAGTAGTTTTGGCATCTTTCATGATTTAATTTCTTTATTGCTATTTACGCCACATAAGATTCTCCATTATATTTTGTATTTTATCATATAATCAAACTTCATTAATTAACATTATATGCACATAATTGTTTATCTAAATCTATACGATGTCCCACAAGTGTATGAGGTAGTTATAGATAATGTTTAGCACGGTTGAAACCACAAGAATGTATGTAGATTATTGAGTATTATAATTTTACGTTATAGTTTTTCTAAATTATCAAAATAAATGATGTGACAAATTATTTACAAATAATAATTATAATATAGACAACGAGATAATAATCAAATAATCTATAAATTAACTGGTAGAAAGGTGTGAATGGATATGATTAGAAAAACGAATCTTAAGGCCATGCTTTCAACTATCAACTATAATTTTGAAATTAGCCCAATCCAATTTCATTCTTTCTTCATTCTTATAGGACTTTTACAATATTAAATTATCCCTCCAACTGAAGTTGATGTAATTCGTAGCCTAATTATTCATGTCAATATCTATATTTCATATGAGTAAGTAACTCCCACAAGAACATAGGCTGTTATGTTTGACTTGTTTAATGTTATGTCATCTGGTCCGTTCACAATATAAATATATATATATATATTTATATTTTTTTTTCTTTGTTTAGGATTTATTTGCTTTCGAAGAGTAGGATAGTCTAGTGGAATGGAAAAGTCTAAATTGTAAGAATGATATGTTCGATGAAACATTGAAATATGTGAATTAGTGGATTAATGATGAAAACAAGTGATGAAGTATTTGAATCGAAATCTAATTAAGAATGATGAATGATTTTTGCAGCATGTGAGCATAAATTGATAATATGCACATGAATTATGGTGTGCAGCCATGAGAATTGACCCTAAGATATGAGTAATTTTCTTTTTCCTTTTTTTTTTTTTTTTTTTTTTTTTTTTTTTGAGTAGCAATTATGCATGTATAACTATAGAACATGTATTGGTTTCTTTGTCATATTTGCTTATTTATGAAATAGAATTGAAGGCAATTTCCGGCCATCATTGTTAGCCATTTAAGCAAATTGTCCTACCAAATAAATTATAATTTCCCCTAATCCACTAAAATTTGATCCTTATGAATTATTTTTCTAAGCCTAATACGATCTCTTGATATTTAAAGAATATTTATTATCTCAATTATTGTAAATAAAATATTTTTGAGAGACAAGTTTGTGAAAAAAAAAAGTTGAAAATATGAGGAATGAGATTAACTTTAGATTCTATCTAAAAAATTATACATTTACATACATATATATATATATATTTTTTTTTTAAGAAGAAATGATAGAATTTTGAAACAACGCGATTGATTAAGTATTTATGTGGAATATTGAAGTGTGGGAATGATTCCAAAATAAAAATGATGAAGAAGGTAAATGTATTAGCTTACTAAGAACTTGAATTATGGTGCATCGGCCTAGGAATGGGAAATATAGAAATTCCTCCACAACTCATTCGCTTTGCATTTAGTTCAGGGGTTAACATAGCAAAAGAGAGCAGTTTCTAGACAATGTTGAGTGATTGGCGCTCAACCGAGTGGATTATCTCTCGATCGAGTCAATTCCTAGTCAACCTAATCGATCCCTAAGATTCATTTTTCATACCATATCCACCCAAGTATTTCTACTTGCTTCCATCTTGATTGTCTTATTTTTATCTTGTTATAGATATTATTATTATTAGTAGTAAATAATCAATCACACATTTTATTTCGATAATTTTGATAAAGTATATATAAATGTATAATATTCAATAATCTCCACTGATCCTTTTGGCTCAAAACCCTACAAGTACCCTGTACACTTATGGGACATTGCAATGATTTAGGTGAATAATTGTGTACATATAGTGTATATTTTTGAAGTTTGAACATAAAATAAAATACAAAATATTATAGAGAATCTTGTGTGATGCGAATGCAAACTAAGAGGGAAATTGCATTAAATAAATTAGTAAAGTCGCCAAAACAATTTTCCGGTGAATAAAGACAACTATGTAGTTCGAATTCAAGGCTGGTCTTATCTCTTTGCACCAGAATTCATAATGCCATTCTCATCACGCGTAATAGAGACCCTTTTTGATGCTCTTGCACCTATAAATCAAAGAACCTCATCCTAGAGATGGTCACACATTCAAGAAATTCAAGACAAGTAACAAGTGAGGGGGGGGGGGGGGAAGGGAGAGAGAGAGAGAGAGAGAGAGAGAGAGAGAGAGAGAGAGAGAGAGGGAGGGAGAGAGAGAGAGGGAGGGAGGAATGGAGCACAAGAGAATCGTTGTGATTCTTGGTGCAGGATCTACTGGTTTAGCCTCCTCTCTATGTCTAAACCTATGAGATATACCAAATATTTTCTGTGGAAAAAGAAGATTGCTATGCTTCCCTTGGAAGAAAAGGCCTACGACTGAATAAAGCTCCACTTAGCAAAGCAATCCTGCCAACTTCCCCAGTTTCCATTCCCTCCCTCTTCATCAATTTACGTTCACTCCAAGCATTGCTGTCAATCTTCAATTTCCATGTCGGCCCAAATGTTGTGGAAACGGAATGATGGTTGTAAAATTAGCAATGTGCAAATGGGAAACATAGTCATCTGGGTACTGGGTACAGCCATGTTTGGGAACGTAAGTTGGTGTAGATGGAGGAAATGGAAAGTGGGGTAGCTGGCAGAATTCTTTTGCTAACTGCAGCTTCAATCTGTTGTAGGCCCTTTTCCTCCATGTGGAAGCATAGCAATCTCCTTTCTCCAAGATAATATTTGGTATATTCTGCAGGTTTAGACATGCAGAGGTTGCTAAACCAGCTGGACCTGCACCGACAATCACAACAGTTGTCTTGTACTCCATTTCTCTCACTTGTTTCTCTTTCTCTTTCTCTCTCTCCACTCTTGTTGCTTGGCTTGAAGTTCTTGAATGTGTGACAATCTATACGGTGAAGTTCTTAGATTTATATATGAAAGAGCATCAAAGAGGGTTTCTATTATGTTGCGATGAGAATGTCATTTTGAATTTTGATGCAAACAGATAATAAAAGCATTGAATTGGAACTACATACTTTTCTTTATTTACCGAATGTAGTTTTGGCATCTTTAATGATTTATTTTCTTTATTGCAACTTACCTCATATGTTACATGTGCGTCACACAAGATTCTCCACTATATTTTTTATTTTATCTTATAATCAAAGTTCACTAATTTACAATATATGCACATAATTGTTTGCCTAAATCTATACGATATCCCACAAGTGTATGGGGTAGTTATTGATAATGTTTAGCAAGGTTGAAACGAAAACGATGTATGTAGATTATTGAGTATTATTATTTTACGTTATGCTTTTTCTAAATTATCGAAATAAAAGATTTGATTGATTATTTACAAATAATAATTATAATATAGACAACGAAATAATAATCAAATAATCAGTAAATTAGCAGGTAGAAAGGTGTGAGTGGATATGATGAGAAAAACGAATCTTAGGGCCATGCTTTCAATTATCAACAATAATTTTGAAATTAGTTCAATCCAATTTCATTCTTTCTTCATTCTTATAGAACTTTCACAATATTAAATTATCCTTCCAGCTAAAGTTGAAGTAATTCGTAGATTAATTATTCATGTCAATATCTACATTTCATAAGAGTAAGTAACTCCCACAAGAAAAACAGGCTGTTATGTTAGACTTGTTTAACGTTATGTCATCTCGTCCGTTCACAATATATATATATATATATTTCTTTGTTTAGGATTTATTTTCTTTCTAAGAGTAAGAAAGTCTAGAGTAATGGAAAAGTTTAAATTGTAGGAATGATATTTACGATGAAACATTGAAATATGTGAATTAGTGGATTAATGATGAAAACAAGTGATGAAGTATTTGATTAAAATACAATTAAGAATGTTAAAGATTTTTGCAGCATGTGAGCATAAATTGATAATATGCATTTGAATTATGGTGTGCAGCCATGAGAATTGACCCTAAAACATGAGTAATTTTTTTTTTTTTTTTTTTTTTTTTTTTTTTTTTTTTTTTTTGAGTAGCAATTATGCATGTATATCTTTAGAACTTGTATTGGTTTCTTATTCATATTTTCTTATATATGAAATAGGATTGAAGGCAATTTAAGGCCATCATTGTTAGCCATTGAAGCAAATTGTCCTACCAAATAAATTTTAATTTCCCCTAATCATCTAAATTTGTTCCTTGTAAATTATTTTTCTGAGCCTAATACGATCTCTTGATATTTAAAGAACATTTATTGTCTCAATTATGGTAAATAAAATAGTTTTGAGAAACAAGTTTGTGAAAAAAAAAAACAACAAAGTTGAAAAAATAAGGAGAAATTGGTTAGCAAACCAAAAGTATGAGAAATGAGGTTAACTTTAGATTCTATGTAAAAAAAAAAATACTTATATATATATATATTTTGAAGAAGAAAAGATATAATTTTGAAACCACGCGATTAATTAAGTATTTATGTTGAAAATTGAAGTGTGGGAATGATTCCAAAATAAAAATGATGAAGAATGTAAATATATTACCTTACTAAGAACTTGAATTATGGTACATTGGACTAGGAATGGAAAATATAGAAATTCCTCCACAACTCAATAGCTTCGCCTATAGTTCAGGGGTTAAACAGGCAAAAGAGAGCTGTTTCTAGACAATGTTGAGTGATAGGCGCTAAACCGATTGGACTAGATCTTGATTGAGTCTAATCCTAGTAAACCTAATCGACCCCCATTCAACCGAATGCGATTGCTTAAATTTCCACGTATCTTGTAGATTTCAATGGATGTGAAGATTTGGACGAACCTCAGGCCAATTTCATATAAATAACTAGCCTCTGGACCTAGAAAAGATATACCGAGACATACAAATTACACGATACAACTAAGCGTTAGCAAGGAAGAGATAGTTCATCATCCACTTCATGTGTTTCAAGGAAAAAATTGCCAAATCTCCTACAAAGATTCAGTGTTTCCTCTTTTCCCTTTTGTTTATATTATGCTAGAAATAACTATAATTAAATTTCTTATGATTGTTAATTAAACTATGACAGCCTAATATTCTTCTAATCTTAGGGCGTGTTTGATATTATTCAATGATTATATTGGAATAAATTAGTTTAAAATCAAGTTCTCCTTCGATTTCTTATTCATATATAATGTTTTATATTCCTTATTTAATTATAACACTTGTAATTAAGCATGTATCATATATATTGAGTCATGATTCAGGAGATGAGATTCCATATAAATTTGGTACATATTTCATAAATATTTTCATAATTATCTATCTGCGATATTCGTGAGAAATTTTGAGTATGTTGTTCTTAAATTACTCAAATACAAAAGGAATATTGACATGAGTAATTAATCTACGATTTACATCAAATTCGGGAGGAGGGGTAAATTAATATTGCTATTGTCCTATAAAAATAAAGAAAGAATGAACCTGGATCGGATTAATTTGATAATATAATTGTTGATAAGTGAAAGCATGGCCCTAAGATTCATTTTTCATATCATTTCCACCCAGGTATTTCTACTTGCTTCCTTCTTGATTGTCTTATTTCTATCTTGTTATATATATTATAATTATTATTAGTAAATAATCAATCAAACTTTTTATTTCAATAATTTAGATTAAGTTTAATTAAATATATAATATTCAATAATCTTCACTGATCCTTTTTGCACAAAACCCTATAATTACCATGTACACTTGTGGGACATTGCATAGATTTAGGTGAATAATTATGTACATATAGTGTATATTTTTGAAGTTTGAACATAAAATAAAATACAAAATATTATAGAGAATCTTGTGTGATGCGAATGTAAACTAAGAGGTAAATTGCATTAAATAAATCAGTAAAGTCGCCAAAACAATTTTTCGGCGAATAAAGACAACTATGTAGTACAAATTCAAGGTTGGTCTTATCTCTTTGCACCAGAACTCATAATGCCATTCTCATCACGCGTAATAGAGACCCCTATTTATGCTCTTGCAACTATTAATCAAAGAACCTCATCGTAGAGATGGTCACACATTCAAGAAATTCAAGACAACTAACAAATGAAGGGGGGGGGGGGGGTGAGAGACAGAGAGAGAGAAAAGAGAGAGAGAGAGAGAGAGAGAGAGAGAGAGAGAGAGAGAGAGAGGGAGGGATGGAGCACAAGAGAATCGTTGTGATTCTTGGTGCAGAATCCGCTGGTTTAGCAACCTCTCTATGTCTAAACCTGTGAGATATACCAAATATTTTCTGTGGAAAAAAGAAGAATTCTATGCTTCCCTTGGAAGAAGACTGATTAAATCTCTTCTTAGCAAAGCAATCCTGCCAACTTCCCCAGTTTCCATTCCGTCCCTCTTCACCAATTTACTTTCACTCTAGGCGTTGCTGTCAATCTTCAATTTCCATGACTGCCCAAATTTTGTGGAAACGGCATGATTGTTGTAAAAAATAGCAATGTGCAAATGGGAAACATTGTCATCTGGGTACGGGGTACAGCCATGTTTGGGAATGTAGGTTGGTGCAGATGGAGGAAATGGAAAGTGGGGTAGCTTGCAGAATTATCTATCTGTTGTTCTTGTGGAAGTTAATTACTCAGATGGAATAAGGATATTGACATGAGTAATTAATTTACGAATTACATAAAATTTGGAAGGAGGGGTAATTTAATATTGTGAATGTCATATAAGAATGCACAAAGAATGACCTTGTGTGAAATTTGAACATAAGATAAAATACAAAATATAATAGAGAATCTTGTGTGAAGCGAATGTAAAACAGGAGGTAAGTTGCAATAAATAAATTAAATCAATAAAGATGCCAGAAACAATATCTGGTGAATAAAGACAACTATGTAGTTCGAATTCTATGTTGGTCTTATGTCTTTGCACTAGATCTCATAATGGCGGTCTCATCACGCGTAATAGAAACCCTCTTTGATTTTCTTCTATAAATCCAAGAAACTCACCATAGAGATGGTCACACATTCAAGAAATTCAAGCCAAGCAACAAGTGAGGGGGAGAGAGAGAGAGATAGAGATAGAGATAGATAGATAGATAGAGAAAGAGAGAGAGAGGGATGGAGCACAAGAGAATGGTTGTGATTGTTGGTGCAGGCCCAGCTGGTTTAGCAACCTCTACATGTGTAAACCTACAAAATATACCAAGCATTGTCTTTGGAGAAAGAAGATTGCTATGCTTCCCTTTGGAAGAAAAAAGCCTATGACAGATTAAAGCTCCACTAGAAAATCAATCATGCTATCTTCTCTAGTTTCCATTCCCTCCCACTGCACCAACTTACGTTCGCTCCAAGCGTTGCTCTCAAGCTTCAATTTCCACGACGACCCAATTTCTGTGGATATATGGCATGATGGTTGTAAAAAGTAGCACAATGGAAATGGGAAACATAGTCTTCCGAGTACTGCATAAAGCCATGTTTGGGAACTTAAGTTGGTGCAAAGGGAGGGAATGGAAACTGCAGAAGTTGGCAGAATTGTTTTGCTAAGTAGAGCGTCAATCAGTCGCAGGCCCTTTTCATCCAAAGGGAAGCATAGCAATATTCTTTTTCCAAGACAATGTTTGCTGTATTTTGCAGATTTAGACATGCAGAGGTTGCTAAACCAGCTGGGCCTGCACCAGCAATCACAACCGTTGTCTTGTGCTCCATTTCTCTCACCTCTCTCTCTCTCTCCTCTTGTTGTTTAGCTTGACGTTCTTGAATGTGTGACCATCTATACGGTGAAGTTCTTGGATTTATAGAGGAAAGAGCATCAAAGAGGGTTTCTATTACATGCGATGAGAATGTCAATCTGAGTTTTGATGCAAAGAGATAATACTATCATTGAATTCGAAATACAGAGTTGTCTTTATTTACCCAATCTAGTTTTGGCATCATTAATGATTTAATTTCTTTGTAGTAATTTACCTCTGATTTCACATTTGCCTCACACAAGATTCTCCATTATAGTTTGTATTTTATCTTATATTCTAACTTCACTAATTTACATTATATGTACATTATTGTTTGCCTAAATCTTTATGATGTCCCACAAGTGATGGGGTAGTTATAGATAATGTTTAGCAAGGTTGAGACCACAATGATATATGTAGATTATTGAGTATTATAATTTTATTTTATACTTTTTCTAAATTATCATAATAAAAGGTGTGACTCATTATTTACAAATAATTATTATAATATAAATAACGAGATAATAATCAAATAATCAGTAAATTAGCAAGTAGAAAGGTATGAGTGGATATGATGAGAAAAACGAATCTTAGGACCATCCTTTCAATTATAACCAATAATTTTGAAATTATCCAATCCAATTTAATTCTTTCTTCATTCTTATAGGACTTTCACAATATTAAATTATCCCTCCTAATGAAGTTCATGTAATTCGTAAATTAATTATTCATGTCAATATCCATATTTCATATGAGTAATAAACTCCCACAAGAACAACAGGCTGTTATGTTAGACTTGTTTAACGTTATGTCATCTCATCCGTTCACAATATATGTATATATATATATATATATATTTCTTTGTTTAGGATTGATTTGCTTTCTAAGAGTAGGAAAGTCTAGAGTAATGGAAAAGTCTAAATCGTAGGTATGATATGTACGATGAAACATTGAAATATGTTAAATAGTGGATTAATGATGAAAACTAGTGATGAAGTATTTGAATTGAAATATAATTAAGAATATTTGCAGCATGTGAGCATAAAATTGATAATATGCACTTGAGTTATGGTGTGCAGACATGAGAATTGACCATACAGCATGAGTTATTTATTCTTTGTGAGTAGTAATTTTGCATGTATACCTGTAGAACTTGTATTGGTTTATTTCTCACATCTTCTTATATATGCAATAGAATTGAAGGCAATTTAAGGCCATCATTATTAGCCACTTAACCAAATTGATCTACCAAATAAATTATAATTTCCCCTAATCAACTAAATTTGATCCTTATAAATTATTTTTGTAAGCCTAATATGATCTCTTGATATTTAAAGAGTATTTATTATCTCAATTATGGTAAATAAAATATTTTTGAGATACAAGTTTGTGAAAAAGAAAAAGTTGAAAAAACAATGAGAAATTGGTTAGCAAACCAAAAGTATGAGGAATGAGGTTAACTTTAGATTCTATCTAAAAACAATTATACATATATATATATATATACATTTTGAAGAAGAAAACATAGAATTTTGAAACCTCGCGATTGATTAAGTATTTATGTGGAATATTAAAGTGTGGGAATTATTCCAAAATAAAAATGACAAAGAAGGTAAATGTATTACCCTACTAAGAACTTGAATAGTGGTCATTGGTCTAGGAATGGGAAATCAAGAAATTCATCCACAACTCTGTTCTTCACCTATAGTTCAGAGATTAATAGGGCAAAAGAGAGCAGTTTCTAGACAAGGCTGCGTGACGGGCGTTCAACCGAGTGGATTATTTCTCTATCGAGTCGATTTCTAGTCAACCTAACTGATCCCCACTCAACCGAATGCAATTCCTTGAATTTCCACGTTTCTTGTAGATTTCAATGGATTTGAAGATTTTGACGAATCTCAGGCCATGTTTATATAAATAACTACACTCTAGACCTAAGAAAAGATATATCAAGACATACAAATTACAAGATACAGCTAAGGGTTAGCAGGGAAGAGATAGTTCATCATCCGCTTCATGTGTTTCAAGGAAAAATTATCAAATCTGCTATGAAGATTCAGTGTTTCCTCTTATCCCATTTGTTTATATTATGCTAGAAATAGCTATAATCATATTTCATATGGTTGTTAATTAAACTATGACAACCTATTATTCTCATAATCTTAGGGCGTGTTTGATATTATTCAATGATTATATTGGAAAAGATTAGTTTAAAATCAAGTTCTCCTTTGATTTCTTATTCATATCTATTGTTTTATATTCCTTATTTAATTATAAGAACTATAATTAGGCATGTATGATATAAATTGAGTCAAGATTTGGATGATGAGATTCCTTATAAATTTGGAACATATGTCATAGATATTTACATGATTGTCTATATGTGATATTTGTGAGACATTATGAGTCTCTTGTTCTTGAATTACTAATATGCAATAGCAATATTGACAAGAGTAATTAATCTACAATTTACATCAACTTCAGAAGGAGGGGTATATTAATATTGCTATTATCCTATAAAAATAAAGAAAGAATGAACCTGGATTGGATTAATTTGATAATATAATTGTTGATAGTAGAAAGAATGGCTCTAAGATTCATTTTTTTCATAATATCCACCCACGTCTTTCTACTTGCTTCCTTATTGATTGTCTTATTATTATCTTGTTATTGATATTATAATTATTATTATTTCAATCACACTTTTTATTTTGATAATTTAGATAAAGTTTAACTAAATATCAATAATCTTCACTGATCCTTGTGAATACAACCTTGCTCAAAACCCTATAACTACCATGTACACTTGTAGGACATTGTAGAGATTTAGGTTAATAATAATGTACATATAGTGTATATTTTTTAAGTTTGAACATAAAATAAAATACAAAATATTATAGAGAATCTTGTGTGATGCGAATGTAAACTAAGAGGTAAATTGTAATAATAAATCAATAAAGTCACCAAAATAATTTTCCGGTGAATAAAGACAACTATGTAGTTCGAATTCAGTGTTGGTCTTATCTCCTTGCACCAGAACTCATAATGGCATTCACATCACGCGTAATAGAGACCCTCTTTGATGCTCTTGCACCTATAAATTAAAGAACCTCATCGTAGAGATGGTCACGCATTCAAGAAAGCCCTTTTCCTCCATGGAGAAGCATAGCAATCTCCTTTCTCCAAGATAATATTTGGTATATTCTGCAGGTTTAGACATGCAGAGGTTGCTAAACCAGCTGGACCTGCACCAACAATCACAACAGTTGTCTTGTGCTCCATTTCTCTCACTTATTTCTCTTTCTCTTTCTCTCTCTCCACTCTTGTTGCTTTGCTTGAAGTTCAAGAATGTGTGACCATCTGTACGGTGAAGCTCTTGGAGTTTTATATAAAAGAGCATCAAAGAGGGTTTCTATTACGTGCGATGAGAATGTTATTATGAGTTTTGATACAAAGAGATAATAAAAGCATTCAATTCGAATTACATAGTTTTCTTTATTACCGAATGTAGTTTTGGCATCTTAAATGATTTAATTTCTTATTACAATTTACCTCTTATTTTACATTTGCGTCATATAAGATTCTCCATTATATATTGTATTTTATCTTATAATCTAACTTCACTAATTTACATTATATGTACATAATTGTTCGCCTAAATCTTTATGATGTCCCACAAGTGTATGGGGTAGTTATAAAAAATGTTTAGCAAGGTTGAAACCACAAGGATGTAATTAGATTAATTAGTATTATAATTTTACTTCATACTTTTTCTAAATTATCTAAATAAAAGGTGTGATTGATTATTTACAAAAAATAATTATAATATAGACAACGATATAATAATATGGTATTGTCCTATAAAAATAAAAAAGAATGAACCTGGATTGGATTAATTTGATAATATAATTGTTGATAGTAGAAAGCATGGCCCTAAGATTCATTTTTCTCATAATATCCACCCACATCTTTCTACTTGCTTCCTCATTCATTGTCTTATTATTATCTTGTTATCGATATCATAATTATTATTAGTTTCAACCACACTTTTTATTTCAATAATTTAGATAAAGTTTAATTAAATATATAATATTCAATGATCTTCACTTATCCTTGTGAATACAACCTTGCTCAAAACCTATAACTACCATGTACACTTGTGGCACATTGTAGAGATTTAGGTGAATAATTTTGTACATATAGTGTATATTTTTTATGTTTGAACTTAAAAAAAATATATTATAGAAAATCTTGTGTGATGCGAATGTAAACTAAGAGGTAAATTGCAATAAATAAATAAATAAAGTCACCAAAACAATTTTTCGGTGAATAAAGACAACTATGTAGTTCGAATTCAATGTTGGTCTTATCTCCTTGCACCATAACTCATAATGGCATTCTCATCACGCGTAGTAGACACCCTCTTTGATGCTCTTGCACCTATATATCAAAGAACCTCCTCATAGAGATGGTCGCCCATTCAAGAAATTCAAGCAACTAACAAATGAGTGGGGGAGGCGGGGGAGCGAGAGAGTTGGGGGGAGGGGGGGCAGGGGGGTGGAACACAAGAGAATCGTTGTGATTCTTGATATTAAACGAATATTTACTATCTCAATTATTGTAAATAAAATATTTTCGAGAAACAAGTTTGTGAAAATAAAAAAGTTAAAAAAATAAGGAGAAATTGGTTAGCAAATCAAAAGTAAGAGGAATGACGTTAACTTTAGATTCTATCTAAAAAAACATAATACAAATATATATATATATTTTTTTTTTCTTTGAAGAAGAAGAAGAAGAAGAAAAGATAGAATTGTGAAACCACGTGATTGATTAAGTATTTATGTGGAATATTGAAGTGTGGGAATGATTCCAAAATAAAAATGATGAAGAAGGTAAATGTATTAGCTTACTAAGAACTTGAATTATGGTGCATTGGACTAGGAATGGGAAATGTAGATATTCCTCCAAAACTCATTCGCTTCGCCTATAGTTCAGGGGTTAACAGGGAAAAAGAGAACAGTTTCTAGACAATGTATAGTTATAGGCGCTCAACCGAGTGGATTATTTCTCGATCGAGTCAATTCCGAGTCAACCTAACCGATCCCCACTCAACTGAATGCGATTCCTAAAATTTCCACTATCTTGTAGATTTCAATGGATTTCAAGATTTGGACGAACCTCAGGCCAATTTTATATAAATAACTAGCCACTGGACCGAGAAAAGATCTACCAAGACATACAAATTACAAGAGACAACTAAGGGTTAGCAAGGAAGGCATAGTTCATCATCCAGTTTATATGTATCAAGGAAAAAAATGTCAAATCTCCTACAAAGATTCAGTGTTTCCTCTTTTCCCATTTCTTTATATTATGCTAGAAATTGCTAAAATTAAATTTCGTATGATTTTTAATTAAATCAGTAAAGTCGCCAAAACAATTTTCCCGTGAATAAAGACAACTATGTAGTTCAAATTCTAGGTTGGTCTTACCTCTTTGCACCAGAACTCATAAGGACATTCTCATCACGCGTAATAGAGACCCTTTTTGATGCTCTTGCACCTATAAATCAAAGAACCTAATCGTAGAGATAGTCACACATTCAAGAGATTCAAGCCAAGTAACAAGAGAGAGAGGGGGGAGAGAGAGAGAGAGAGAGAGAGAGAGAGAGAGAGAGAGAGAGAGAGAGGGAGAGAGAGAGGGAGGGAGGGATGGAGCACAAGAGAATCGTTGTGATTCTTGGCGCAGGATCCGCTGATTTAGCAACCTCTCTATGTCTAAACCTATGAGATATACCACATATTTTCTTTGGAAAAAGAAGATTGCTATGCTTCCCTTGGAAAAAAAAGGCCTACGACAGATTAAAGCTTCACTTAGCAAAGCAATCCTGCCAACTTCCCCAGTTTCCATTCCCTCCCTCTTCACCAATTTACGTTCACTCCAAGCATTGTAGTCAATCTTCAATTTCCAGGACGGCCCAAATGTGGTGGAAACGGCAAGATGGTTGTAAAAATTAGCAATGTGCAAATGGGAAACATAAGCATCTTGGTACTGGGTACAGCCATGTTTGGGAACGTACATTGGTGCAGATGTAGGAAATGGAAAGTGGGGTAGCAGGCAGAATTCCTTTGGTAACTGGAGCTTCAATCTGTTGTAGGCCCCTTTCCTCCAAGGGGAAGCATAGAAATCTCCTTTCTCCAAGATAATATTTGGTATATTCTGCAGGTTTAGACATGCAGAGGTTGCTAAACCAGCTGACCCTGCACCAACAATCAGAAAAGTTATCTTGTGCTCCATTTCTCTCACTTGTTTCTCTCTCTTTCTCTCTCTCCACTCTTGTTCCTTGGCTTGAAGTTCTTGCATGTGTGATAATCTATATGGTGAAGTTCTTAGATTTATATATGAAAGAGCATCAAAGAGGGTTTCTATTACTTGCGATGAGAATGTCATTTTGAATTTTGCTGCAAAGAGATAATAAAAGCATTGAATTCGAACTACATAGTTTTCTTTATTTATAGAAAGAAGATTTTTCATCTTTCATGATTTAATTTCTTTATTGCTATTTACGTCCTATTTTATGTTTGCGTACTCAAGATTCTCCATTATATTTTGTATTTTATCTTATAATCAAACTTCATTAATTTACATTATATGCACATAATTGTTTATCTAAATCTATACGATGTCCCACAAGTGTATGAGGTAGTTATAGATAATGTTTAGCACGGTTGAAACTACAAGGATGTATGTAGATTATTGAGTATTATAATTTTACGTTATAGTTTTTCTAAATTATCAAAATAAAAGATGTGACAAATTATTTACAAATAATAATTATAATATAGACAACGATAATCAGTAAATTAACAAGTAGAAAGGTGTGAATGGATATGATGAGAAAAACGAATCTTAAGGCCATGCTTTCAACTATCAACTATAATTTTGAAATTAGCCAAATCCAATTTCATTCTTTCTTCATTCTTATTGGACTTTTACAATATTAAATTATCCCTCCAACTGAAGTTGATGTAATTCGTAGCCTAATTATTCATGTCAATATCAATAATTCATATGAGTAAGTAACTCCCACAAGAACACTGGCTGTTATGTTTGACTTGTTTAATGTTATGTCATCTGGTCCGTTCACAATATATATATATATATATAAATATTTCATTGTTTAGGATTTATTTGCTTTCTAAGAGTAGGAAAGTCTAGTGGAATGGAAAAGTCTAAATTGTAAGAATGATATGTTCGATGAAACATTGAAATATGTGAATTAGTGGATTAATGATGAAAACAAGTGACGAAGTATTTGAATTGAAATATAATTAAGAATGATAAATGATTTTTGCAGCATGTGGGCATAAATTGATAATATGAACTTGAATTATGGTGTGCAGCCATGAGAATTGACCCTAAAACATGAGTATTTTTTTTTTTTTTTTTTTTTTTTTTTTTGTGAGTAGCAATTATGCATGTATAACTATAGAACATGTATTGGTTTCTTTGTCATATTTGCTTATTTATGAAATAGAATTGAAGGCAGTTTCAGGCCATCATTGTTAGCCATTTAAGCAAATTGTCCTACCAAATAAATTATAATTTCCCCTAATCCACTAAAATTTGATCCTTATGAATTATTTTTCTAAGCCTAATACGATCTCTTGATATTTAAAAAATATTTATTATCTCAATTATTGTAAATAAAATATTTTTGAGAGACAAGTTTGTGAAAAACAAAAAGTTGAAAAACTAAGGACAAATTGGTTAGCAAACCAAAAGTATGAGGAATGAGGTTAACTTTAGATTCTATCTAAAAACAATTATACATATATATATATATATTTTGAAGAAGAAAAGATAGAATTTTGAAACAACCCGATTGATTAAGTATTTATGTGGAATATTAAAGTGTGGGAATGATTCCAAAATAAAAATGATGAAAAAGGTAAATGTATTAGCTTACTAAGAACTTGAATTATGGTGCATTGGACTAGGAATGGGAAATATAGAAATTCCTCCACAACTCATTCGCTTTGCCTTTAGTTCAGGGGTTAACAGAGAAAAAGAGAGCAGTTTCTAGACAATGTTGAGTATTGGCGCTCAACCGAGTGGATTATCTCTCGATCGAGTCAATTCCTAGTCAACCTAATCGATCCCCACTCATGAATGAGATTGCAAAAATTTACACGTATCTTGTAGATTTCAATGGATTTGAAGATTGGGACGAACCTCAGGCCAATTTCATATAAATAACTGGCCTCTAGACCTAGAAAAGATATTTCGAGACATACAAATTACAAGATACAACTAAGTGTTAGCAAGGAAGAGATAGTTCATCATCCACTTCATGTGTTTCAAGGAAAAAATTGTCAAATCTCCTACAAAGATTTAGTGTTTCCTCTTTTCCCTTTTGTTTATATTATGCTAGAAATAGATATTATTAAATTTCATATGATTTTTTAATTAAACTATGACAACCTAATATTCTCGTAATCTTAGGCCATGTTTGATATTATTTACTGATTATATTGGAATAAATTAGTTTAAAATCAAGTTCTCGCTTGATTTCTTATTCATATATATTGTTTTATATTGAGCATGTATGATATATATTGAGTCACGATTCGGGAGATGAAATTCCATATAAATTTGGTATATATGTCATAAATATTTACATGATTATCTTTCTGCAATATTCGTGAGAAATTTTGAGTATGTTGTTCTTGAATTACTCAAATGCAATAGGAATATTGACATGAGTAATTAATCTACAAATTACATCAAATTCGGGATGAGGGGTAAATTACTATTGTTATTATCCTATAAATATAAAGAAAGAATGAATTGGATCAGATTAATTTGATAATATAATTCTTGATAGTAGAAAGCATTGCCCTAAGATTCATTTTCATACCATATCCACCCAAGTATTTCTACTTGCTTCCGTCTTCGTTGTCTTATTTTTATCTTGTTATAGATATTATTATTATTATTAGTAGTAGTAAATAATCAATCACACATTTTATTTCGATAATTTTGATATAGTATATATAAATGTATAATATTCAATAATCTTCACTGATCCTTTTGACTCAAAACCCTACAAGTACCCTGTACACTTGTGGGACATTGCAAAGATTTAGGTGAATAATTGTGTACATATAGTGTATATTTTTTAAGTTTGAACATAATATGAAATATTATAGAGAATCTTGTGTGATGCGAAGCAAACTAAGAGGGAAATTGCATTAAATAAATCAGTAAAGTCGCCGAAACAATTTTCCGGTGAATAAAGACAACTATGTAGTTCGAATTCAAGGCTAGTCATATCTCTTTGCACCAGAATTCATAATGCCATTCTCATCACGCGTAATAGAGATCCTTCTTTATGCTCTTGCACCTATAAATCAAAGAATCTCATCGTAGAGATGGTCACACATTCAAGAAATTCAAGACAAGTAACAAGTGAGGGGGGGGGAGAGGGGAGAGAGAGAGAGAGAGAGAGAGAGAGAGAGAGAGAGAGAGAGAGAGAGAGTGAGGGAGGGAGGGAGGGATGGAGCACAAGAGAATCGTTGTGATTCTTGGTGCAGGATCTACTGGTTTAGCCTCCTCTCTATCTCTAAACCTATGAGATATACCAAATATTTTCTGTGGAAAAAGAAGATTGCTATGCTTCCCTTGGAAGAAAAGGCCTACGACTGATTAAAGGTCCACTTAGCAAAGCAATCCTGCCAACTTCCCCAGTTTCCATTCCCTCCCTCTTCATCAATTTACGTTCACTCCAAGCATTGCTGTCAATCTTCAATTTCCATGTCGGCCCAAATGTTGTGCAAACGGCATGATGGTTAGGACCATGCTTTCAATTATCAACAATAATTTTGAAATTAGTTCAATCCAATTTCATTCTTTCTTCATTCTTATAGAACTTTCACAATATTAAATTATCCCTCCAACTAAAGTTGAAGTAATTTGTACATTAATTATTCATGTCAATATCTATATTTCATAAGAGTAAGTAACTCCCACAAGAACAACAGGCTGTTATGTTAGACTTGTTTAACGTTATGTCATCTCGTCCGTTCACAATATATATATATATATATATATATTTCTTTGTTTAGGATTAATTTGCTTTCTAAGAGTAGGAAAGTCTAGAGTAATGGAAAAGTTTAAATTGTAGGAATGATATTTACGATGAAACATTGAAATATGTGAATTAGTGGATTAATGATGAAAACAAGTGATGAAGTATTTGAATTGAAATACAATTAAGAATGTTAAAGATTTTTGCAGCATGTGAGCATAAATTGATAATATGCATTTGAATTATGGTGTGCAGCGCAGAGAATTGACCCTAAAACATGAGTAATTTTTTTTTTTTTATAGCAATTATGCATGTATATCTTTAGAACTTGTATTGGTTTCTTTGTCATATTTGCTTATATATGAAATAGAATTGAAGGCAATTTAAGGCCATCGTTGTTAGCCATTTAAGCAAATTGTCATACCAAATAAATTATAATTTCCCCTAATCAACTAAATTTGATCCTTATAAATTATTTTTCTGAGCCTAATACGATCTTGATATTTAAAGATTATTTATAATTTGATCCTGATAAATTATTTTTCTGAGCCTAATATGATCTCTTGATATTTAAAGAATATTTATTATCTCAATTACGGTAAATAAAATAGTTTTGAGAAACAAGTTTGTGAAAAAAAAAAAGTTGAAAAAATAAGGAGAAATTGGTTAGCAAACCAATAGTATGAGAAATGAGGTTAACTTTAGATTCTATCTAAAAAAAAAAAATACATATATATATATATATATACATTTTGAAGAAGAAAAGATAGAATTTTGAAAGCACACGATTGATTAAATATTTATGTGGAATATTGAAGTGTGGGAATGATTCCAAAATAAAAATGATGAAGAATGTAAATGTATTACCTTACTAAGAACTTGAATTATGGTACACTGCACTAGGAATGTAAAATACAGAAATTCCTCCACAACTCATTAGCTTCGCCTATAGTTCAGGGGTTAACAGGGCAAAAGAGAGTTGTTTCTAGACAATGTTGAGTGATAGGCGCTCAACCGAGTGGATTAATTTTCGATTGAGTGAAATCCAGGTAAACCTAATCGATCCCCACTCAACCGAATGCGATTGCTTAAATTTCCACGTATCTTGTAGATTTCAATGGATTTGAAGATTTGGACGAACCTTGGGCCAATTTCATATAAATAACTAGCCTCTGGACCTAGAAAAGATATACCGAGACATACAAATTACAAGATACAACTAAGGGTTAGCAAGGAAGAGATAGTTCATCATCCACTTCATGTGTTTCAAGGAAAAAATTGTCAAATCTCCTACAAAGATTCAGTGTTTCCTCTTTTCCCTTTTGTTTATATTATGCTAGAAATAACTATAATTAAATTTCTTATGATTGTTAATTAAACTATTAAACTATGACAACCTAATATTCTTCGAATCTTAGGGTGTGTTTGATATTATTCAATGATTATATTGGAATAAATTAGTTTAAAATCAAGTTCTCCTTCGATTTCTTATTCATATATATATTTTATATTCCTTATTTAATTATAATACTTGTAATTAAGCATGTATGATATATATTGAGTCAAGATTCGGGAGATGAGATTCCATATAAATTTGGTACATATTTCATAAATATATACAAAATTATCTATTTGCGATATTCGTGAGAAATTTTGAGTATGTTGTTCTTAAATTACTCAAATACAATAGGAATATTGACATGAGTAATTAATCTACGAATTACATCACATTCGGGAGGAGGGGTAAATTAATATTGCTATTGTCCTATAAAAATAAAGAAAGAATGAACCTGGATCGGATTAATTTGATAATATAATTGTTGATAGTAGAAAGCATGGCCCTAAGATTCATTTTTCATATCATTTCCACCCAGGTATTTCTACTTGCTTCCTTCTTGATTGTCTTATTTCTATCTTGTTATAGATATTATAATTATTATTAGTAAATAATCAATCAAACTTTTTATTTCATTAATTCAGATTAAGTGTAATTAAATATATAATATTCAATAATCTTCACTGATCCTTTTTGCTCAAAACCCTATAATTACCATGTACACTTGTGGGACATTGCATAGATTTAGGTGAATAATTATGTACATATAGTGTATATTGTTGAAGTTTGAACATAAAATAAAATACAAAATATTATAGAGAATCTTGTGTGATGCGAATGTAAACTAAGAGGTAAATTGCATTAAATAAATCAGTAAAATCGCCAAAACAATTTTTCGGTGAATAAAGACAACCATGTAGTTCGAATTCAAGGTTGGTCTTATCTCTTTGTGATTCTTGGTGCAGAATCCGCTGGTTTAGCAACCTCTCTATGTTTAAACCTGTGAGATATACCAAATATTTTCTGTGGAAAAAAGAAGAATTCCATGCTTCCCTTGGAAGAAAAAGGCCTACGACTGATTAAAGTTCTTCTTAGCAAAGCAATCCTGCCAACTTCCCCAGTTTCCATTCCTTCCCTCATCACCAATTTACTTTCACTCCAGGCATTGCTGTCAATTTTCAATTTCCATGAAGGCCCAAATTTTGTGGAAACGGCATGATGGTACTAAAAACTAGCAATGTGAAAATGGGAAACATCGTCATCTGGGTACTGTGTACAGCCATGTTTGGGAACGTGATGATGAAAACAAGTGATGAAGTATTTGAATTGAAATATAATTAAGAATGATAAATGATTTTTGCAGCATGTGAGCATAAATTTATAATATGCACTTGAATTATGGTGTGCAGTCATGAGAATTGACTCTAAAACATGAGTAATTTTTTTTTCTTTTTTTTTTCTTTTTTTTTTTTTTTTGGTGAGTAACACTTACGCATGTATACCTTTAGAACTTGTATTGGTTTCTTTGTCATATTTGCTTATATATGAAATAGAATTGAAGGCAATTTAAGGCCATCATTGTTAGCCATTTAAGCAAATTGTCCTACCAAATAAATTATAATGTCCCGAAATCAACTAAAATTTAAACAATATTTATTATCTAATTTATTGTATATAAAAATACTTTTGAGAAACAAGTTTGTGAGAAAAAAAAAAGTTGAAAAAATTAGGAGAAATTGGTTAGCAAACCAGAAGTATGAGGAATGAGGTTAACTTTTCATTCTATCTACAAAAAATAATACATATATATTTACATTTTGAAGAAGAAAAGATAGAATTTTGAAACCACGCGATTGATTAAGTATTTATGTGGAATATTGAAGTGTGGGAATGATTCCAAAATAAAAATGATGAAGAAGGTAAATGTATTAGCTTACTAAGAACTTGAATTATGGTGCATTGGACTAGGAATGGGAAATATAGAAATTCCTCCAAAACTCATTTGCTTCGCCTATAGTTCAGGGGTTAACAAAGAAAAAGAGAGCAGTTTCTAAACAACGTTGAGAGATAGGCGCTCTACCGAGTGGATTATTTCTCGATCGAGTCTATTCGTAGTCAACCTAATCGATCCCCACTCAACTGAATGCGATTGCTTAAATTTCCACATATCTTGTAGATTTCAGTGGATTTCAAGATTTGGATGAACCTCAGGCCAATTTCATATAAATAACTAGCCTCTGGACCTAGAAAAGATATACCGAGACATACAAATTACAAGATACAACTAAGGGTTAGCAAGGAAGAGATAGTTCATCATCGCTTCATGTGTTTCAAGGAAAAAATTGTCAAATCTCCTACAAAGATTCAGTGTTTCCTCTTTTCCCTTTTGTTTATATTATGCTAGAAATAGATATAATTAAATTTCATATATTTGTTAATTAAAATATGACAACCTAATATTCGGAAAATCATAGGGCGTGTTTGATATTATTAAATGATTATATTGGAAGAAATTAGTTTAAAATCAAGTTCTCCTTTGATTTCTTATTCATATATATTGTTTTACCTTCCTTATTTAATTATAAGACTTGTAATTAAGCATGTATGATATATATTGAATCAAGATTCGGGTTATGAGATTCCATATAAATTTGGTACATATGTCATAAATATTTACATAATTATCTATCTGCGATATTCTTGAGAAATTTTGAGTCTGTTGTTCTTGAATTACTCAAATGCAATAGGAATATTGACATGAGTAATTAATCTATGATTTACATCGAATTCGGGAGGAGGGGTAAATTAATATTGCTATTGTCCTATAAAAATTAAGAAAGAATGAACCTGGATCGAATTAATTTCATAATATAATTGTTGATAGTAGAAAGCATGGCCCTAACATTCATTTTTCATATCATATTCACCCAAGTATTTCCACTTGCTTCCTTCTTGATTGTCTTATTTTTATCTTGTTATAGTTATTATAATTATTATTAGTAAATAATAAATCACACTTTTTATTTCAATAATTTAGATAAAGTTTAATTAAATATATAATATTCAATAATCTTCACTGATCCATTTGGCTCAACACCCTATAACTACCATGTGCACTTTTGGGACATTGCAAAGATTTAGGTGAATAATTATGTACATTTAGTGTATATTTTTGAAGTTTGAACATAAAATAAAATACAAAATATTATAGAGAATCTTGTGTGATGCGAATGAAAAATAAGAGGGAAATTGCATTAAATAAATCAGTAAAGTCGCCAAAACAATTTTCCGGTGAATAAAGACAACCATGTAGTTCGAATTCAAGGTTGGTCTTATCTCTTTGCACCAGAAATCATAATGACATTCTCATCACGCGTAATAGAGACCCTTTTTGATGCTCTTGCACCTATAAATCAATGAACCTCATCGTAGAGATAGTCACATATTCAAGAGTATCAAGCCAAGTAACTAGAGAGAGAGAGAGAGAGAGAGAGAGAGGGAGGGATGTAGCACAAGAGAATCGTTGTGATTCTTGGCGCAGGATCCGCTGGTTTAGTAACCTCTCTATGTCTAAACCTATGAGATATACCACATATTTTCTTTGGAAAAGAAGATTGCTATGCTTCCCTTGGAAGGAAAAGGCCTACGACTTATTAAAGCTCCACTTAGCAAAGCAATCCTGCCAACTTCCCCAGTTTCCATTCCCTCCGTCTTCACCAATTTACGTTCACTCCAAGCATTGCTGTCAATCTTCAATTTCCATGACGGCCAAAATATTGTGGAAATGGCAAGATGGTTGTAAAATTTAGCAATGTGAAAATGGTAAACATAAGCGTCTAGGTACTGGGTACAGCCTTGTTTGGGAACGTACATTGGTGCAGATGGAGGAAATGGAAAGTGGGGTAGCTGGCAGAATTCCTTTGGTAACTGGAGCTTCAATCTGTCGTAGGTCCCTTTCCTCCAAGGGGAAGCATAGCAATCTCCTTTCTCCAAGATAATATTTGGTATATTCTGCAGGTTTAGACATGCAGAGGTTGCTAAACCAGCTGACCCTGCACCAACAATCAGAACAGTTATCTTGTGCTCCATTTTTCTCACTTGTTTCTCTCTCTTTCTCTCTCTCCACTCTTGTTGCTTGGCTTGAAGTTCTTGAATGTGTGACAATCTATATGGTGAAGTTCTTAGATTTATATATGAAAGAGCATCAAAGAGGGTTTCTATTACGTGCGATGAGAATGTCATTTTGAATTTTGATCAAAGAGATAATAAAAGCATTGAATTCGAACTACATACTTTTCTTTATTTAAATAAAGTTGTTTTGGCATCTTTAATGATTTAATTTCTTTATTGCTATTTACGTCCTATTTTATATTTGCGTCACACAAGATTCTCCATTATATTTTGTATTTTATCCTATAATCAAACTTCATTAATTTACATTATATGCACATAATTGTTTGTCTAATTCTATACGATGTCCCACAAGTGTATGGGGTAGTTATAGATAATCTTTATCAAGGTTGAAACCACAAGGATGAATGTAGATTATTGAGTATTATAATTTTACGTTATAGCTTTTCTAAATTATCAAAATAAAAGATGTGACAAATTATATACAAATAATAATTATAATATAGACAAATAATCAGTAAATTAACAAGTAGAAAGGTGTGAATGGATATGATGAGAAAAATGAATCTTAAGGCCATGCTTTCATCTATCAACTATAATTTTGAAATTAGCCCAATCCAATTTCATTCTTTCTTCATTCTTATAGGACTTTTAAAATATTAAATTATCCCTCCAAATGAAGTTGATGTAATTCGTAGCTTAATTATTCATGTCAATATCTATATTTCATATGAGTAGGTAACTCCCACAAGAACACAGGCTGTTATGTTTGACTTGTTTAACCTTATGTCATCTGGTCCGTTCACAATATATATATATATATATATTTCATTGTTTAGGATTTATTTGCTTTCTAAGAGTAGGAAAGTCTAGTGGAATGGAAAAGTCTAAATTGTAAAAATGAATTGTTCAATGTAACATTGAAATATGTGAATTAGTGGACAAATGATGAAAACAAGTGATGAAGTATTTGAATTGAAATATAATTAAGCATGATAAATGATTTTTGCAGCATGTGAGCATAAATTGATAATATGCACTTGAATTATGGTGTGCAGCCATGAGAATTGACTCTAAAACATGAGTAATTTTCTTTTTTTTTTGTGAGTAGCAATTATGCATGTATAACTATAGAACATGTATTGGTTTCTTTGTCACGTTTGCGCCTTTATGAAATAGAATTGAAGGCAATTTAAAGCCATCATTGTTAGCCATTTAAGCAAATTGTCCCACCAAATAAATTATAATTTCCCCAAATCCACTAAAATTTGATCCTTATGAATTATTTTTCTAAGCTTAACACGATCTCTTGATATTTAAAGAATATTTATTATCTCAATTATTGTAAGTAAAATATATTTGAGAGACAAGTTTCTGAAAAAAAAAAAAAAAAGAAGGTTAAAAAATAAGGAGAAATTGGTTAGCAAACCCAAAGTATGAGAAATGAGGTTAACTTTAGATTCTATCTAAAAAAAAAAATACATATATATATATATATATACATTTTGAAGAAGAAAAGATAGAATTTTGAAACCACGCGATTGATTAAGTATTTATGTGGAATATTGAAGTGTGGGAATGATTCCAAAATAAAAATGATGAAGAATGTAAATGTATTACCTTACTAAGAATTTGAATTATGGTACATTGGACTAGGAATGTAAAATACAGAAATTCCTCCACAACTCATTAGCTTCGCCTATAGTTCAGGGGTTAACAGGGCAAAAGAGAGCTGTTTCTAGACAATGTTGAGGGATAGGCGCTCAATCGAGTGGATTAATTCTCGATTGAGTCAAATCCTAGTAAACCTAATCGATCCCCACTCAACCGAATGCGATTGCTTAAATTTCCACGTATCTTGTAGATTTCAATGGATTTGAAGATTTGGACGAACCTCGGGCCAATTTCATATAAATAACTAGCCTCTGGACCTAGAAAAGATATACCGAGACATACAAATTACAAGATACAGCTAAGGGTTAGCAAGGAAGAGATAGTTCATCATCCACTTCATGTGTTTCAAGGAAAAAATTGTCAAATCTCCTACAAAGATTTAGTGTTTCCTCTTTTCCCTTTTGTTTATATTATGCTAGAAATAACTATAATTAAATTTCTTATGATTGTTAATTAAACTATGACAACCTAATATTCTTCTAATCTTAGTGCGTGTTTGATATTATTCAATGATTATATTGTAATAAATTAGTTTAAAATCAAGTTCTCCTTCGATTTCTTATTCATATATATTGTTTTATATTCCTTATTTAATTATAACACTTGTAATTAAGTATGTATGATAAATATTGAGTCAAAATTTGGGAGATGAGATTCCATATAAATTTGGTACATATTTCATAAGTATTTACAAAATTATCTATCTACGATATTCGTGAGAAATTTTGAGTATGTTGTTCTTAAATTACTCAAATACAATAGGAATATTGACATGAGTAATTAATCTACGAATTACATCAAATTCGGGAGGAGGGGTAAATTAATATTGCTATTGTCCTATAAAAATAAAGAAAGAATGAACTTGGATCGGATTAATTTGATAATATAATTGTTGATAGTAGAAAGCATGGCCCTAAGATTCATTTTTCATATCATTTCCACCCAGGTATTTCTACTTGCTTCCTTCATGATTGTCTTATTTCTATCTTGTTATAGATATTATAATTATTATTAGTAAATAATCAATAAAACTTTTTTATTTCATTAATTTAGATTAAGTTTAATTAAATATATAATATTCAATAATCTTCACTGATCCTTTTTGCTCAAAACCCTATAATTACCATGTACACTTGTGGGACATTGCATAGATTTAGGTGAATAATTATGTACATATAGTGTATATTTTTGAAGTTTGAACATAAAATAAAATACAAAATATTATAGAGAATCTTGTGTGATGCGAATGTAAACTAAGAGGTAAACTGCATTAAATAAATCAGTAAAGTCGCCAAAACAATTTTTCGGTGAACAAAGACAACTATGTAGTTCGAATTCAAGGTTGGTCTTATCTCTTTGCACCATGACTTATAATGCCATTCTCATCACGCGTAATAGAGACCCCTTTTTATGCTCTTGCAACTATTAATCAAAGAACCTCATCGGTCACAATTTCAAGAAATTCAAGAGAAGTTACAAATGAGGGGGGGGGGGAGAGGGAGAGAGAGAGACAGAGAGAGAGGGACAGGGAGAGAGAGGGGGAGAGAGGGAGAGAGAGAGAGAGAGAGAGAGAGAGAGAGAGAGAGAGAGAGAGAGAGAGAGAGAGAGAGAGAGAGAGGGATGGAGCACAAGAGAATCGTTGTGATTCTTGGTGCAGAATCCGCTGGTTTAGCAACCTCTCTATGTTTAAACCTGTGAGATATACCAAATATTTTCTGTGGAAAAAAGAAGAACTCTATGCTTCCCTTGGAAGAAAAAGGCCTACGACCGATTAAAGCTCTTCTTAGCAAAGCAATCCTGCCAACTTCCCCAGTTTCCATTCCTTCCCTCTTCACCAATTTACTTTCACTCCAGGCATTGCTGTCAATCTTCAATTTCCATGACGGCCCAAATTTTGTGGAAACGGCATGATGGTAGTAGAAATTAGCAATGTGAAAATGGGAAACATTGTCATCTGGGTACTGTGTACAGCCATGTTTGGGAACGTAAGTTGGTGCAGATGGAGGAAATGGAAAGTGGGGTAACTGTCAGAATTCCTTTGCTAACTGGAGCTTCAATCTGTCGTAGGCCCTTTTCCTCCATGGGGAAGCATAGCAATCTCCTTTCTCTCAGATAATATTTGGTATATTCTGCAGGTTTAGACATGCAGAGGTTGCTAAACCAGATGGTCCTGCACCAACAATCACAACAGCTGTCTTGTACTCCATTTCTCCCATTTGTTTCTCTTTCTCTCTCTCCACTCTTGTTGCTTGACTTGAAGTTCTTGAATGTGTGACAATCTATACAGTGAAGTTCTTAGATTTATATATGAAAGAGCATCAAAGAGGGTTTCTATTACGTGCTATGAAAATGTCATTTTGAATTTTGATGCAAAGAGATAATAAAAGCATTGAATTTGAGCTACATACTTTTCTTTATTTATGGAATGTAGTTGTGGAATCTTTAATGATTTAATTTCTTTTATTGCAATTTACCTCATATTTTACATTTGCGTCACACAAGATTCTCCATTATATTTTGTATTTTATATTATAATCAGAACTTTACTAATTTACATTATATGCACATAATTGTTTGCCCAAATCTATTCGATGACCTACAAGTGTATGGGGTAGTTATAGACAATGTTTAGCGAGGTTGAAACCACAAGGATGTATGTAGATTATTGAGTATTATAATTTTACGTTATACTTTTTCTAAATTATCAAAATAAAAGAAGTAATTGATTGTTTACAAGTAATAATTATGATATAGCAACGAGATAATAATCAAATAATCAGTAAATTAGCAAGGTGATGAGAAAGGTGTGAGTGCATATGATGAGAAAAAGGAATCTTAGGGCATGCTTTCAATTATCAACAATAATTTTGAAACTAGTCCAATCCAATTCATTCTTTCTTCATTCTTTTAGGACTTTCACAATATTAAATTATCACTCCAACTGAAGTTGATGTAATTTGTAAATTAAGAGTAGGAAAGTTTGGAGTAAAGGAAAAGTCTAAATTGTAGGAATGTTAAGTACGATGAAACATTGAAATATGTGAATTAGTGGATTAATGATGAAAACAAGTGATGAAGTATTTGAATTGAAATATAATTAAGAATGATAAATGATTTTTGCAGCATGTGAGCATAAATTTATAATATGCACTTGAATTATGGTGTGCAGCCATGAGAATTGACTCTAAAACATGAGTAATTTTTTTTTTTTTTTTTTTTTTTTTTTTTTTTTTTTTTTTTTGGTGAGTAGCACTTATGCATGTATACCTTTAGAACTTGTATTGGTTTCTTTGTCATATTTGCTTATATATGAATAGAATTGAAGGCAATTTAAGGCCATCATTGTTAGCCATTTAAGCAAATTGTCCTACCAAATAAATTATAATGTCCCCAAATCAACTAAAATTTAAACAATATTTATTATCTCAATTATCTTAAATAAAAATACTTTTGAGAAACAAGTTTGTGAGAAAAAAAATGAAAAAATAAGGAGAAATTGGTTAGCAAACCAGAAGTATGAGGAATGAGGTTAACTTTTCATTCTATCTACAAAAAATAATACATATATATTTACATTTTGAAGAAGAAAAGATAGAATTTTGAAACCACGCGATTGATTAAGTATTTATGTGGAATATTGAAGTGTGGGAATGATTCCAAAATAAAAATGATGAAGGAGGTAAATGTATTAGCTTACTAAGAACTTGAATTATGGTGCATTGGACTAGGAATGGGAAATATCGAAATTCCTCCACAACTCATTTGCTTCGCCTATAGTTCAGGGGTTAACAAAGAAAAAGAGAGCAGTTTCTAGACAACTTTGAGAGATAGGCGCTCTACCGAGTGGATTATTTCTCGATTGAGTCTATTCGTAGTCAACCTAATCGATCCCCACTCAACTGAATGCGATTGCTTAAATTTTCACGTATCTTGTAGATTTCAGTGGATTTCAAGATTTGGATGAACCTCAGGCCAATTTCATATAAATAACTAGCCTCTGGACCTAGAAAAGATATACCGAGACATACAAATTACAAGATACAACTAAGGGTTAGCAAGGAAGAGATAGTTCATCATCGCTTCATGTGTTTCAAGGAAAAAATTGTCAAATCTCCTACAAAGATTAAGTGTTTCCTCTTTTCCCTTTTGTTTATATTATGCTAGAAATAGATGTAATTAAATTTCGTATATTTGTTAATTAAACTATGACAACCTAATATTCTGAAAATCATAGGGCGTGTTTGATATTATTCAATGATTATATTGGAAGAAATTAGTTTAAAATCAAGTTCTCCTTTGATTTCTTATTCATATATACTGTTTTCCATTCCTTATTTAATTGTAAGACTTGTAATTAAGCATGTATGATATATATTGAATCAAGATTCGGGTTATGAGATTCCATATAAATTTGGTACATATGTCATAAATATTTACATAATTATCTATCTGCGATATTCGTGAGAAATTTTGAGTCTGTTGTCCTTGAATTACTCAAATGCAATAGGAATATTGACATGAGTAATTAATCTACGAATTACATCAAATTTGGGAGGAGGGGTAAATTAATATTGCTATTGTCCTATAAAAATGAAGAAAGAATGAACCTGGATCGAATTAATTTGATAATATAATTGTTGATAGTTGAAAGCATGGCCCTAAGATTCATTTTTCATATCATATTCACCCAAGTATTTCTACTTGCTTCCTTCTTGATTGTCTTATTTTTATCTTGTCATAGTTATTATAATTATTATTAGTAAATAATAAATCATACTTTTTATTTCGATAATTTAGATAAAGTTTAATTAAATATATAATATTCAATAATCTTCACTGACCCTTTTGGCTCCAAACCCTATAACTACCATGTGCACTTGTGGGACATTGCAAAGATTTATGTGAATAATTATGTACATTTAGTGTATATTTTTGAAGTTTGAACATAAAATAAAATACAAAATATTATAGAGAATCTTATGTGATGAGAACGTAAAAGAAGAGGGAAATTGCATTAAATAAATCAGTAAAGTCGCCAAAACAATTTTCCGGTGAATAAAGACAACCATGCAGTTCGAATTCAAGGTTGAATTCGAACTACATACTTTTCTTTATTTACAGAAAGTAGTTTTGGCATCTTTAATGATTTAATTTATTTATTGTTATTTACGTCCTATTTTACATTTGCGTTACACAAGATTCTTCATTATATTTTGTATTTTATCCTATAATCAAACTTCATTAATTTACATTATATGCACATAATTGTTTGTCTAATTCTATACGATGTCCCACAAGTGTATGGGGTAGTTATAGATAATCTTTATCAAGGTTGAAACCACAAGGATGAATGTAGATTATTGAGTATTATAATTTTACGTTATAGCTTTTCTAAATTATCAAAATAAAAGATGTGACAAATTATATACAAATAATAACTATAATATAGACAAATAATCAGTAAATTAACAAGTAGAAATGTGTGAATGGATATGATGAGAAAAATGAATCTTAAGGCCATGCTTTCATCTATCAACTATAATTTTGAAATTAGCCCAATCCAGTTTCATTCTTTCTTCATTCTTATAGGACTTTTAAAATATTAAATTATCCCTCCAAATGAAGTTGATGTAATTCGTAGCTTAATTATTCATGTCAATATCTATATTTCATATGAGTAAGTAACTCCCACAAGAACACAGGCTGTTATGTTTGACTTGTTTAACCTTATGTCATCTGGTCCGTTCACAATATATATATATATATATATCATTGTTTAGGATTTATTTGCTTTCTAAGAGTAGGAAAGTCTAGTGGAATGGAAAAATCTAAATTGTAAAAATGATATGTTCAATGTAACATTGAAATATGTGAATTAGTGGACAAATGATGAAAACAAGTGATGAAGTATTTGAATTGAAATATAATTAAGCATGATAAATGATTTTTGCAGCATGTGAGCATAAATTGATAATATGCACTTGAATTATGGTGTGCGGCCATGAGAATTGACTCTAAAACATGAGTAATTTTCTTTTTCTTTTTTTGTGAGTAGCAATTATGCATGTATAACTATAGAACATGTATTGGTTTCTTTGTCATGTTTGCGCCTTTATGAAATAGAATTGAAGGCAATTTAAGGCCATCATTGTTAGCCATTTAAGCCAATTGTCCTACCAAATAAATTATAATTTCCCCGAATCCACTAAAATTTGATCCTTATGAATTATTTTTTTGAGCCTAATACGATCTCTTGATATTTAAAGAATATTTATTTTCTCAATTACGGTAAATAAAATAGTTTTGAGAAACAAGTTTGTGAAAAAAAAAAGTTGAAAAAATAAGGAGAAATTGGTTAGCAAACCAATAGTATGAGAAATGAGGTTAACTTTAGATTCTATCTAAAAAAAAAATACATATATATATATATACATTTTGAGGAAGAAAAGATAGAATTTTGAAAGCACACGATTGATTAAATATTTATGTGGAATATTGAAGTGTGGGAATGATTCCAAAATAATAATGATAAAGAATGTAAATGTATTACCTCACTAAGAACTTGAATTATGGTACATTGGACTAGGAATGTAAAATACAGAAATTCCTCCACAACTCATTAGCTTCGCCTATAGTTCAGGGGTTAACAGGGCAAAAGAGAGTTGTTTCTAGACAATGTTGAGTGATAGGCGCTCAACCGAGTGGATTAATTTTCGATTGAGTCAAATCCTAGTAAACCTAATCGATCCCCACTCAACCGAATGCGATTGCTTAAATTCCCACGTATCTTGTAGATTTCAATGGATTTGAAGATTTGGACGAACCTTGGGCCAATTTCATATAAATAACTAGCCTCTGGACCTAGAAAAGATATACCGAGACATACAAATTACAAGATACAACTAAGGGTTAGCAAGGAAGAGATAGTTCATCATCCACTTCATGTGTTTCAAGGAAAAAATTGTCAAATCTCCTACAAAGATTCAGTGTTTCCTCTTTTCCCTTTTGTTTATATTATGATAGAAATAACTATAATTAAATTTCTTATGATTGTTAATTAAACTATTAAACTATGACAACCTAATATTCTTCTAATCTTAGGGTGTGTTTGATATTATTCAATGATTATATTGGAATAAATTAGTTTAAAATCAAGTTCTCCTTCGATTTCTTATTCATATATATTATTTTACATTCCTTATTTAATTATAATACTTGTAATTAAGCATGTATGATATATATTGAGTCAAGATTCGGGAGATGAGATTCCATATAAATTTGGTACATATTTCATAAATATTTACAAAATTATCTATTTGCGATATTCGTGAGAAATTTTGAGTATGTTGTTCTTAAATTACTCAAATACAATAGGAATATTGACATGAGTAATTAATCTACGAATTACATCACATTCGGGAGGAGGGGTAAATTAATATTGCTATTGTCCTATAAAAATAAAGAAAGAATGAACCTGGATCGGATTAACTTGATAATATAATTGTTGATAGTAGAAAGCATGGCCCTAAGATTCATTTTTCATATCATTTCCACCCAGGTATTTCTACTTGCTTCCTTCTTGATTGTCTTATTTCTATCTTGTTATAGATATTATAATTATTATTAGTAAATAATCAATCAAACTTTTTATTTCATTAATTCAGATTAAGTTTAATTAAATATATAATATTCAATAATCTTCACTGATCCTTTTTGCTCAAAACCCTATAATTACCATGTACACTTGTGGGACATTGCATAGATTTAGGTGAATAATTATGTACATATAGTGTATATTTTTGAAGTTTGAACATAAAATAAAATACAAAATATTATAGAGAATCTTGTGTGATGCGAATGTAAACTAAGAGGTAAATTGCATTAAATAAATCAGTAAAATCGCCAAAACAATTTTTCGGTGAATAAAGACAACCATGTAGTTCGAATTCAAGGTTGGTCTTATCTCTTTACACCATAACTCATAATGCCATTCTCATCACGCGTAATAGAGACCCCTTTTTATGCACTTGCAACTATTAATCAAAGAACCTCATCGTAGAGATGGTCATACATTCAAGAAATTCAAGATAAGTAACAAATGAAGGGGGGGGAGGGAGAGACAGAGAGAGACAGAGAGAGAGGGAGGGATGGAGCACAAGAGAATCGTTGTGATTCTTGGTGCAGAATCCGCTGGTTTAGCAACCTCTCTATGTTTAAACCTGTGAGATATACCAAATATTTTCTGTGGAAAAAAGAAGAATTCCATGCTTCCCTTGGAAGAAAAAGGCCTACGACTGATTAAAGTTCTTCTTAGCAAAGCAATCCTGCCAACTTCCCCAGTTTCCATTCCTTCCCTCATCACCAATTTACTTTCACTCCAGGCATTGCTGTCAATTTTCAATTTCCATGAAGGCCCAAATTTTGTGGAAACGGCATGATGGTACTAAAAATTAGCAATGTGAAAATGGGAAACATCGTCATCTGGGTACTGTGTACAGCCATGTTCGGGAACGTAATGATGAAAACAATTGATGAAGTATTTGAATTGAAATATAATTAAGAATGATAAATGATTTTTGCAGCATGTGAGCATAAATTTATAATATGCACTTGAATTATGGTGTGCAGCCATGAGAATTGACTCTAAAACATGAGTAATTTTTTTTTCTTTTTTTTTTTTTTTTTTTTGGTGAGTAGCACTTATGCATGTATACCTTTAGAACTTGTATTGGTTTCTTTGTCATATTTGCTTATATATGAAATAGAATTGAAGGCAATTTAAGGCCATCATTGTTAGCCATTTAAGCAAATTGTCCTACCAAATAAATTATAATGTCCCGAAATCAACTAAAATTTAAACAATATTTATTATCTAATTTATTGTATATAAAAATACTTTTGAGAAACAAGTTTGTGAGAAAAAAAAAAGTTGAAAACATTAGGAGAAATTGGTTAGCAAACCAGAAGTATGAGGAATGAGGTTAACTTTTCATTCTATCTACAAAAAATAATACATATATATTTACATTTTGAAGAAGAAAAGATAGAATTTTGAAACCACGCGATTGATTAAGTATTTATGTGGAATATTGAAGTGTGGGAATGATTCCAAAATAAAAATGATGAAGAAGGTAAATGTATTAGCTTACTAAGAACTTGAATTATGGTGCATTGGACTAGGAATGGGAAATATAGAAATTCTTCCACAACTCATTTGCTTCGCCTATAGTTCAGGGGTTAACAAAGAAAAAGAGAGCAGTTTCTAAACAACGTTGAGAGATAGGCGCTCTACCGAGTGGATTATTTCTCGATCGAGTCTATTCGTAGTCAACCTAATCGATTCCCACTCAACTGAATGCGATTGCTTAAATTTCCACGTATCTTGTAGATTTCAGTGGATTTCAAGATTTGGATGAACCTCAGGCCAATTTCATATAAATAACTAGCCTCTGGACCTAGAAAAGATATACCGAGACATACAAATTACAAGATACAACTAAGGGTTAGCAAGGAAGAGATAGTTCATCATCGCTTCATGTGTATCAAGGAAAAAATTGTCAAATCTCCTACAAAGATTCAGTGTTTCCTCTTTTCCCTTTTGTTTATATTATGCTAGAAATAGATATAATTAAATTTCGTATATTTGTTAATTAAAATATGACAACCTAATATTCGGAAAATCATAGGGCGTGTTTGATATTATTAAATGATTATATTGGAAGAAATTAGTTTAAAATCAAGTTCTCCTTTGATTTCTTATTCATATATATTGTTTTACCTTCCTTATTTAATTATAAGACTTGTAATTAAGCATGTATGATATATATTGAATCAAGATTTGGGTTATGAGATTCCATATAAATTTGGTACATATGTCATAAATATTTACATAATTATCTATCTGCGATATTCTTGAGAAATTTTGAGTCTGTTGTTCTTGAATTACTCAATGCAATAGGAATATTGACATGAGTAATTAATCTATGATTTACATCAAATTCGGGAGGAGGGCTAAATTAATATTGCTATTGTCCTATAAAAATAAAGAAAGAATGAACCTGGATCGAATTAATTTCATAATATAATTGTTGATAGTAGAAAGCATGGCCCTAACATTCATTTTTCATATCATATTCACCCAAGTATTTCCACTTGCTTCCTTCTTGATTGTCTTATTTTTATCTTGTTATAGTTATTATAATTATTATTAGTAAATAATAAATCACACTTTTTATTTCAATAATTTAGATAAAGTTTAATTAAATATATAATATTCAATAATCTTCACTGATCCATTTGGCTCAACACCCTATAACTACCATGTGCACTTTTGGGACATTGCAAAGATTTAGGTGAATAATTATGTACATTTAGTGTATATTTTTGAAGTTTGAACATAAAATAAAATACAAAATATTATAGAGAATCTTGTGTGATGCGAATGTAAAATAAGAGGGAAATTGCATTAAATAAATCAGTAAAGTCGCCAAAACAATTTTCCGGTGAATAAAGACAACCATGTAGTTCGAATTCAAGGTTGGTCTTATCTCTTTGCACCAGAAATCATAATGACATTCTCATCACGCGTAATAGAGACCCTTTTTGATGCTCTTGCACCTATAAATCAATGAACCTCATCGTAGAGATAGTCACATATTCAAGAGTATCAAGCCAAGTAACTAGAGAGAGAGAGAGAGAGAGAGAGAGAGAGGGAGGGATGTAGCACAAGAGAATCGTTGTGATTCTTGGCGCAGGATCCGCTGGTTTAGTAACCTCTCTATGTCTAAACCTATGAGATATACCACATATTTTCTTTCGAAAAGAAGATTGCTATGCTTCCCTTGGAAGGAAAAGGCCTACGACTTATTAAAGCTCCACTTAGCAAAGCAATCCTGCCAACTTCCCCAGTTTCCATTCCCTCCGTCTTCACCAATTTACGTTCACTCCAAGAATTGCTGTCAATCTTCAATTTCCATGACGGCCAAAATATTGTGGAAATGGCAAGATGGTTGTAAAATTTAGCAATGTGAAAATGGTAAACATAAGCGTCTAGGTACTGGGTACAACCTTGTTTGGGAACGTACATTGGTGCAGATGGAGGAAATGGAAAGTGGGGTAGCTGGCAGAATTCCTTTGGTAACTGGAGCTTCAATCTATCGTAGGTCCCTTTCCTCCAAGGGGAAGCATAGCAATCTCCTTTCTCCAAGATAATATTTGGTATATTCTGCAGGTTTAGACATGCAGAGGTTGCTAAACCAGCTGACCCTGCACCAACAATCAGAACAGTTATCTTGTGCTCCATTTTTCTCACTTGTTTCTCTCTCTTTCTCTTTCTCCACTCTTGTTGCTTGGCTTGAAGTTCTTGAATGTGTGACAATCTATATGGTGAAGTTCTTAGATTTATATATGAAAGAGCATCAAAGAGGGTTTCTATTACGTGTGATGAGAATGTCATTTTGAATTTTGATCAAAGAGATAATAAAAGCATTGAATTCGAACTACATACTTTTCTTTATTTAAATAAAGTTGTTTTGGCATCTTTAATGATTTAATTTCTTTATTGCTATTTACGTCCTATTTTATATTTGCGTCACACAAGATTCTCCATTATATTTTGTATTTTATCCTATAATCAAACTTCATTAATTTACATTATATGCACATAATTGTTTGTCTAATTCTATACGATGTCCCACAAGTGTATGGGGTAGTTATAGATAATCTTTATCAAGGTTGAAACCACAAGGATGAATGTAGATTATTGAGTATTATAATTTTACGTTATAGCTTTTCTAAATTATCAAAATAAAAGATGTGACAAATTATATACAAATAATAATTATAATATAGACAAATAATCAGTAAATTAACAAGTAGAAAGGTGTGAATGGATATGATGAGAAAAATGAATCTTAAGGCCATGCTTTCATCTATCAACTATAATTTTGAAATTAGCCCAATCCAATTTCATTCTTTCTTCATTCTTATAGGACTTTTAAAATATTAAATTATCCCTCCAAATGAAGTTGATGTAATTCGTAGCTTAATTATTCATGTCAATATCTATATTTCATATGAGTAGGTAACTCCCACAAGAACACAGGCTGTTATGTTTGACTTGTTTAACCTTATGTCATCTGGTCCGTTCACAATATATATATATATATATATATATTTCATTGTTTAGGATTTATTTGCATTCTAAGAGTAGGAAAGTCTAGTGGAATGGAAAAGTCTAAATTGTAAAAATGATATGTTCAATGTAACATTGAAATATGTGAATTAGTGGACAAATGATGAAAACAAGTGATGAAGTATTTGAATTGAAATATAATTAAGCATGATAAATGATTTTTGCAGCATGTGAGCATAAATTGATAATATGCACTTGAATTATGGTGTGCAGCCATGAGAATTGACTCTAAAACATGAGTAATTTTCTTTTTTTTTTGTGAGTAGCAATTATGCATGTATAACTATAGAACATGTATTGGTTTCTTTGTCACGTTTGCGCCTTTATGAAATAGAATTGAAGGCAATTTAAAGCCATCATTGTTAGCCATTTAAGCAAATTGTCCCACCAAATAAATTATAATTTCCCCAAATCCACTAAAATTTGATCCTTATGAATTATTTTTCTAAGCTTAACACGATCTCTTGATATTTAAAGAATATTTATTATCTCAATTATTGTAAGTAAAATATATTTGAGAGACAAGTTTCTGAAAAAAAAAAAAAAAAAAAGAAGGTTAAAAAATAAGGAGAAATTGGTTAGCAAACCCAAAGTATGAGAAATGAGGTTAACTTTAGATTCTATCTAAAAAAAAAAATACATATATATATATATATATACATTTTGAAGAAGAAAAGATAGAATTTTGAAACCACGCGATTGATTAAGTATTTATGTGGAATATTGAAGTGTGGGAATGATTCCAAAATAAAAATGATGAAGAATGTAAATGTATTACCTTACTAAGAATTTGAATTATGGTACATTGGACTAGGAATGTAAAATACAGAAATTCCTCCACAACTCATTAGCTTCGCCTATAGTTCAGGGGTTAACAGGGCAAAAGAGAGCTGTTTCTAGACAATGTTGAGTGATAGGCGCTCAATCGAGTGGATTAATTCTCGATTGAGTCAAATCCTAGTAAACCTAATCGATCCCCACTCAACCGAATGCGATTGCTTAAATTTTCACGTATCTTGTAGATTTCAATGGATTTGAAGATTTGGACGAACCTCGGGCCAATTTCATATAAATAACTAGCCTCTGGACCTAGAAAAGATATACCGAGACATACAAATTACAAGATACAGCTAAGGGTTAGCAAGGAAGAGATAGTTCATCATCCACTTCATGTGTTTCAAGGAAAAAATTGTCAAATCTCCTACAAAGATTTAGTGTTTCCTCTTTTCCCTTTTGTTTATATTATGCTAGAAATAACTATAATTAAATTTCTTATGATTGTTAATTAAACTATGACAACCTAATATTCTTCTAATCTTAGTGCGTGTTTGATATTATTCAATGATTATATTGTAATAAATTAGTTTAAAATCAAGTTCTCCTTCGATTTCTTATTCATATATATTGTTTTATATTCCTTATTTAATTATAACACTTGTAATTAAGTATGTATGATAAATATTGAGTCAAAATTTGGGAGATGAGATTCCATATAAATTTGGTACATATTTCATAAGTATTTACAAAATTATCTATCTACGATATTCGTGAGAAATTTTGAGTATGTTGTTCTTAAATTACTCAAATACAATAGGAATATTGACATGAGTAATTAATCTACGAATTACATCAAATTCGGGAGGAGGGGTAAATTAATATTGCTATTGTCCTATAAAAATAAAGAAAGAATGAACTTGGATCGGATTAATTTGATAATATAATTGTTGATAGTAGAAAGCATGGCCCTAAGATTCATTTTTCATATCATTTCCACCCAGGTATTTCTACTTGCTTCCTTCATGATTGTCTTATTTCTATCTTGTTATAGATATTATAATTATTATTAGTAAATAATCAATAAAACTTTTTTATTTCATTAATTTAGATTAAGTTTAATTAAATATATAATATTCAATAATCTTCACTGATCCTTTTTGCTCAAAACCCTATAATTACCATGTACACTTGTGGGACATTGCATAGATTTAGGTGAATAATTATGTACATATAGTGTATATTTTTGAAGTTTGAACATAAAATAAAATACAAAATATTATAGAGAATCTTGTGTGATGCGAATGTAAACTAAGAGGTAAACTGCATTAAATAAATCAGTAAAGTCGCCAAAACAATTTTTCGGTGAACAAAGACAACTATGTAGTTCGAATTCAAGGTTGGTCTTATCTCTTTGCACCATGACTTATAATGCCATTCTCATCACGCGTAATAGAGACCCCTTTTTATGCTCTTGCAACTATTAATCAAAGAACCTCATCGGTCACACATTCAAGAAATTCAAGAGAAGTTACAAATGAGGGGGGGGGGGGGAGAGGGAGAGAGAGAGACAGAGAGAGAGGGACAGGGAGAGAGAGGGGGAGAGAGGGAGAGAGGGAGAGAGAGAGAGAGAGAGAGAGAGAGAGAGAGGGATGGAGCACAAGAGAATCGTTGTGATTCTTGGTGCAGAATCCGCTGGTTTAGCAACCTCTCTATGTTTAAACCTGTGAGATATACCAAATATTTTCTGTGGAAAAAAGAAGAATTCTATGCTTCCCTTGGAAGAAAAAGGCCTACGACCGATTAAAGCTCTTCTTAGCAAAGCAATCCTGCCAACTTCCCCAGTTTCCATTCCTTCCCTCTTCACCAATTTACTTTCACTCCAGGCATTGCTGTCAATCTTCAATTTCCATGACGGCCCAAATTTTGTGGAAACGGCATGATGGTAGTAGAAATTAGCAATGTGAAAATGGGAAACATTGTCATCTGGGTACTGTGTACAGCCATGTTTGGGAACGTAAGTTGGTGCAGATGGAGGAAATGGAAAGTGGGGTAACTGTCAGAATTCCTTTGCTAACTGGAGCTTCAATCTGTCGTAGGCCCTTTTCCTCCATGGGGAAGCATAGCAATCTCCTTTCTCTCAGATAATATTTGGTATATTCTGCAGGTTTAGACATGCAGAGGTTGCTAAACCAGATGGTCCTGCACCAACAATCACAACAGCTGTCTTGTACTCCATTTCTCCCATTTGTTTCTCTTTCTCTCTCTCCACTCTTGTTGCTTGACTTGAAGTTCTTGAATGTGTGACAATCTATACAGTGAAGTTCTTAGATTTATATATGAAAGAGCATCAAAGAGGGTTTCTATTACGTGCTATGAAAATGTCATTTTGAATTTTGATGCAAAGAGATAATAAAAGCATTGAATTTGAGCTACATACTTTTTTTTTATTTATGGAATGTAGTTGTGGAATCTTTAATGATTTAATTTCTTTTATTGCAATTTACCTCATATTTTACATTTGCGTCACACAAGATTCTCCATTATATTTTGTATTTTATATTATAATCAGAACTTTACTAATTTACATTATATGCACATAATTGTTTGCCCAAATCTATTCGATGACCTACAAGTGTATGGGGTAGTTATAGACAATGTTTAGCGAGGTTGAAACCACAAGGATGTATGTAGATTATTGAGTATTATAATTTTACGTTATACTTTTTCTAAATTATCAAAATAAAAGAAGTAATTGATTGTTTACAAGTAATAATTATGATATAGCAACGAGATAATAATCAAATAATCAGTATGAGAAAGGTGTGAGTGCATATGATGAGAAAAAGGAATCTTAGGGCATGCTTTCAATTATCAACAATAATTTTGAAACTAGTCCAATCCAATTCATTCTTTCTTCATTCTTTTAGGACTTTCACAATATTAAATTATCACTCCAACTGAAGTTGATGTAATTTGTAAATTAAGAGTAGGAAAGTTTGGAGTAAAGGAAAAGTCTAAATTGTAGGAATGTTAAGTACGATGAAACATTGAAATATGTGAATTAGTGGATTAATGATGAAAACAAGTGATGAAGTATTTGAATTGAAATATAATTAAGAATGATAAATGATTTTTGCAGCATGTGAGCATAAATTTATAATATGCACTTGAATTATGGTGTGCAGCCATGAGAATTGACTCTAAAACATGAGTAATTTTTTTTTCTTTTTTTTTTTTTTTTTTTTTTTTTTTTGGTGAGTAGCACTTATGCATGTATACCTTTAGAACTTGTATTGGTTTCTTTGTCATATTTGCTTATATATGAATAGAATTGAAGGCAATTTAAGGCCATCATTGTTAGCCATTTAAGCAAATTGTCCTACCAAATAAATTATAATGTCCCCAAATCAACTAAAATTTAAACAATATTTATTATCTCAATTATTTTAAATAAAAATACTTTTGAGAAACAAGTTTGTGAGAAAAAAAATGAAAAAATAAGGAGAAATTGGTTAGCAAACCAGAAGTATGAGGAATGAGGTTAACTTTTCATTCTATCTACAAAAAATAATACATATATATTTACATTTTGAAGAAGAAAAGATAGAATTTTGAAACCACGCGATTGATTAAGTATTTATGTGGAATATTGAAGTGTGGGAATGATTCCAAAATAAAAATGATGAAGGAGGTAAATGTATTAGCTTACTAAGAACTTGAATTATGGTGCATTGGACTAGGAATGGGAAATATCGAAATTCCTCCACAACTCATTTGCTTCGCCTATAGTTCAGGGGTTAACAAAGAAAAAGAGAGCAGTTTCTAGACAACTTTGAGAGATAGGCGCTCTACCGAGTGGATTATTTCTCGATTGAGTCTATTCGTAGTCAACCTAATCGATCCCCACTCAACTGAATGCGATTGCTTAAATTTCCACGTATCTTGTAGATTTCAGTGGATTTCAAGATTTGGATGAACCTCAGGCCAATTTCATATAAATAACTAGCCTCTGGACCTAGAAAAGATATACCGAGACATACAAATTACAAGATACAACTAAGGGTTAGCAAGGAAGAGATAGTTCATCATCGCTTCATGTGTTTCAAGGAAAAAATTGTCAAATCTCCTACAAAGATTAAGTGTTTCCTCTTTTCCCTTTTGTTTATATTATGCTAGAAATAGATGTAATTAAATTTCGTATATTTGTTAATTAAACTATGACAACCTAATATTCTGAAAATCATAGGGCGTGTTTGATATTATTCAATGATTATATTGGAAGAAATTAGTTTAAAATCAAGTTCTCCTTTGATTTCTTATTCATCTATACTGTTTTCCATTCCTTATTTAATTGTAAGACTTGTAATTAAGCATGTATGATATATATTGAATCAAGATTCGGGTTATGAGATTCCATATAAATTTGGTACATATGTCATAAATATTTACATAATTATCTATCTGCGATATTCGTGAGAAATTTTGAGTCTGTTGTCCTTGAATTACTCAAATGCAATAGGAATATTGACATGAGTAATTAATCTACGAATTACATCAAATTGGGGAGGAGGGGTAAATTAATATTGCTATTGTCCTATAAAAATGAAGAAAGAATGAACCTGGATCGAATTAATTTGATAATATAATTGTTGATAGTTGAAAGCATGGCCCTCAGATTCATTTTTCATATCATATTCACCCAAGTATTTCTACTTGCTTCCTTCTTGATTGTCTTATTTTTATCTTGTCATAGTTATTATAATTATTATTAGTAAATAATAAATCATACTTTTTATTTCGATAATTTAGATAAAGTTTAATTAAATATATAATATTCAATAATCTTCACTGACCCTTTTGGCTCCAAACCCTATAACTACCATGTGCACTTGTGGGACATTGCAAAGATTTATGTGAATAATTATGTACATTTAGTGTATATTTTTGAAGTTTGAACATAAAATAAAATACAAAATATTATAGAGAATCTTATGTGATGAGAACGTAAAATAAGAGGGAAATTGCATTAAATAAATCAGTAAAGTCGCCAAAACAATTTTCCGGTGAATAAAGACAACCATGTAGTTCGAATTCAAGGTTGAATTCGAACAACATACTTTTCTTTATTTACAGAAAGTAGTTTTGGCATCTTTAATGATTTAATTTATTTATTGTTATTTACGTCCTATTTTACATTTGCGTTACACAAGATTCTCCATTATATTTTGTATTTTATCCTATAATCAAACTTCATTAATTTACATTATATGCACATAATTGTTTGTCTAATTCTATACGATGTCCCACAAGTGTATGGGGTAGTTATAGATAATCTTTATCAAGGTTGAAACCACAAGGATGAATGTAGATTATTGAGTATTATAATTTTACGTTATAGCTTTTCTAAATTATCAAAATAAAAGATGTGACAAATTATATACAAATAATAACTATAATATAGACAAATAATCAGTAAATTAACAAGTAGAAATGTGTGAATGGATATGATGAGAAAAATGAATCTTAAGGCCATGCTTTCATCTATCAACTATAATTTTGAAATTATCCCAATCCAATTTCATTCTTTCTTCATTCTTATAGGACTTTTAAAATATTAAATTATCCCTCCAAATGAAGTTGATGTAATTCGTAGCTTAATTATTCATGTCAATATCTATATTTCATATGAGTAAGTAACTCCCACAAGAACACAGGCTGTTATGTTTGACTTGTTTAACCTTATGTCATCTGGTCCGTTCACAATATATATATATATATATATATTTCATTGTTTAGGATTTATTTGCTTTCTAAGAGAAGGAAAGTCTAGTGGAATGGAAAAGTCTAAATTGTAAAAATGATATGTTCAATGTAACATTGAAATATGTGAATTAGTGGACAAATGATGAAAACAAGTGATGAAGTATTTGAATTGAAATATAATTAAGCATGATAAATGATTTTTGCAGCATGTGAGCATAAATTGATAATATGCACTTGAATTATGGTGTGCGGCCATGAGAATTGACTCTAAAACATGAGTAATTTTCTTTTTTTTTTTTGTGAGTAGCAATTATGCATGTATAACTATAGAACACGTATTGGTTTCTTTGTCATGTTTGCGCCTTTATGAAATAGAATTGAAGGCAATTTAAGGCCATCATTGTTAGCCATTTAAGCCAATTGTCCTACCAAATAAATTATAATTTCCCCGAATCCACTAAAATTTGATCCTTATGAATTATTTTTCTGAGCCTAATACGATCTCTTGATATTTAAAGAATATTTATTTTCTCAATTACGGTAAATAAAATAGTTTTGAGAAACAAGTTTGTGAAAAAAAAAGTTGAAAAAATAAGGAGAAATTGGTTAGCAAACCAATAGTATGAGAAATGAGGTTAACTTTAGATTCTATCTAAAAAAAATACATATATATATATATATATACATTTTGAGGAAGAAAAGATAGAATTTTGAAAGCACACGATTGATTAAATATTTATGTGGAATATTGAAGTGTGGGAATGATTCCAAAATAAAAATGATGAAGAATGTAAATGTATTACCTCACTAAGAACTTGAATTATGGTACATTGGACTAGGAATGTAAAATACAGAAATTCCTCCACAACTCATTAGCTTCGCCTATAGTTCAGGGGTTAACAGGGCAAAAGAGAGTTGTTTCTAGACAATGTTGAGTGATAGGCGCTCAACCGAGTGGATTAATTTTCGATTGAGTCAAATCCTAGTAAACCTAATCGATCCCCACTCAACCGAATGCGATTGCTTAAATTTCCACGTATCTTGTAGATTTCAATGGATTTGAAGATTTGGACGAACCTTGGGCCAATTTCATATAAATAACTAGCCTCTGGACCTAGAAAAGATATACCGAGACATACAAATTACAAGATACAACTAAGGGTTAGCAAGGAAGAGATAGTTCATCATCCACTTCATGTGTTTCAAGGAAAAAATTGTCAAATCTCCTACAAAGATTCAGTGTTTCCTCTTTTCCCTTTTGTTTATATTATGCTAGAAATAACTATAATTAAATTTCTTATGATTGTTAATTAAACTATTAAACTATGACAACCTAATATTCTTCTAATCTTAGGGTGTGTTTGATATTATTCAATGATTATATTGGAATAAATTAGTTTAAAATCAAGTTCTCCTTCGATTTCTTATTCATATATATTATTTTATATTCCTTATTTAATTATAATACTTGTAATTAAGCATGTATGATATATATTGAGTCAAGATTCGGGAGATGAGATTCCATATAAATTTGGTACATATTTCATAAATATTTACAAAATTATCTATTTGCGATATTCGTGAGAAATTTTGAGTATGTTGTTCTTAAATTACTCAAATACAATAGGAATATTGACATGAGTAATTAATCTACGAATTACATCACATTCGGGAGGAGGGGTAAATTAATATTGCTATTGTCCTATAAAAATAAAGAAAGAATGAACCTGGATCGGATTAATTTGACAATATAATTGTTGATAGTAGAAAGCATGGCCCTAAGATTCATTTTTCATATCATTTCCACCCAGGTATTTCTACTTGCTTCCTTCTTGATTGTCTTATTTCTATCTTGTTATAGATATTATAATTATTATTAGTAAATAATCAATCAAACTTTTTATTTCATTAATTCAGATTAAGTTTAATTAAATATATAATATTCAATAATCTTCACTGATCCTTTTTGCTCAAAACCCTATAATTACCATGTACACTTGTGGGACATTGCATAGATTTAGGTGAATAATTATGTACATATAGTGTATATTTTTGAAGTTTGAACATAAAATAAAATACAAAATATTATAGAGAATCTTGTGTGATGCGAATGTAAACTAAGAGGTAAATTGCATTAAATAAATCAGTAAAATCGCCAAAACAATTTTTCAGTGAATAAAGACAACCTTGTAGTCCGAATTCAAGGTTGGTCTTATCTCTTTACACCATAACTCATAATGCCATTCTCATCACGCATAATAGAGACCCCTTTTTATGCACTTGCAACTATTAATCAAAGAACCTCATCGTAGAGATGGTCATACATTCAAGAAATTCAAGATAAGTAACAAATGAAGGGGGGGGGGGGGGAGGGAGAGACAGAGAGAGACAGAGAGAGAGGGAGGGATGGAGCACAAGAGAATCGTTGTGATTCTTGGTGCAGAATCCGCTGGTTTAGCAACCTCTCTATGTTTAAACCTGTGAGATATACCAAATATTTTATGTGGAAAAAAGAAGAATTCCATGCTTCCCTTGGAAGAAAAAGGCCTACGACTGATTAAAGTTCTTCTTAGCAAAGCAATCCTGCCAACTTCCCCAGTTTCCATTCCTTCCCTCATCACCAATTTACTTTCACTCCAGGCATTGCTGTCAATCTTCAATTTCCATGAAGGCCCAAATTTTGTGGAAACGGCATGATGGTACTAAAAATTAGCAATGTGAAAATGGGAAACATCGTCATCTGGGTACTGTGTACAGCCATGTTGGGGAACGTAATGATGAAAACAATTGATGAAGTATTTGAATTGAAATATAATTAAGAATGATAAATGATTTTTGCAGCATGTGAGCATAAATTTATAATATGCACTTGAATTATGGTGTGCAGCCATGAGAATTGACTCTAAAACATGAGTAATTTTTTTTTCTTTTTTTTTCTTTTTTTTTTGGTGAGTAGCACTTATGCATGTATACCTTTAGAACTTGTATTGGTTTCTTTGTCATATTTGCTTATATATGAAATAGAATTGAAGGCAATTTAAGGCCATCATTGTTAGCCATTTAAGCAAATTGTCCTACCAAATAAATTATAATGTCCCGAAATCAACTAAAATTTAAACAATATTTATTATCTAATTTATTGTATATAAAAATACTTTTGAGAAACAAGTTTGTGAGAAAAAAAAAAGTTGAAAACATTAGGAGAAATTGGTTAGCAAACCAGAAGTATGAGGAATGAGGTTAACTTTTCATTCTATCTACAAAAAATAATACATATATATTTACATTTTGAAGAAGAAAAGATAGAATTTTGAAACCACGCGATTGATTAAGTATTTATGTGGAATATTGAAGTGTGGGAATGATTCCAAAATAAAAATGATGAAGAAGGTAAATGTATTAGCTTACTAAGAACTTGAATTATGGTGCATTGGACTAGGAATGGGAAATATAGAAATTCTTCCACAACTCATTTGCTTCGCCTATAGTTCAGGGGTTAACAAAGAAAAAGAGAGCAGTTTCTAAACAACGTTGAGAGATAGGCGCTCTACCGAGTGGATTATTTCTCGATCGAGTCTATTCGTAGTCAACCTAATCGATTCCCACTCAACTGAATGCGATTGCTTAAATTTCGACGTATCTTGTAGATTTCAGTGGATTTCAAGATTTGGATGAACCTCAGGCCAATTTCATATAAATAACTAGCCTCTGGACCTAGAAAAGATATACCGAGACATACAAATTACAAGATACAACTAAGGGTTAGCAAGGAAGAGATAGTTCATCATCGCTTCATGTGTATCAAGGAAAAAATTGTCAAATCTCCTACAAAGATTCAGTGTTTCCTCTTTTCCCTTTTGTTTATATTATGCTAGAAATAGATATAATTAAATTTCGTATATTTGTTAATTAAAATATGACAACCTAATATTCGGAAAATCATAGGGCGTGTTTGATATTATTAAATTATTATATTGGAAGAAATTAGTTTAAAATCAAGTTCTCCTTTGATTTCTTATTCATATATATTGTTTTACCTTCCTTATTTAATTATAAGACTTGTAATTAAGCATGTATGATATATATTGAATCAAGATTCGGGTTATGAGATTCCATATAAATTTGGTACATATGTCATAAATATTTACATAATTATCTATATGCGATATTCTTGAGAAATTTTGAGTCTGTTGTTCTTGAATTACTCAATGCAATAGGAATATTGACATGAGTAATTAATCTATGATTTACATCAAATTCGGGAGGAGGGCTAAATTAATATTGCTATTGTCCTATAAAAATAAAGAAAGAATGAACCTGGATCGAATTAATTTCATAATATAATTGTTGATAGTAGAAAGCATGGCCCTAACATTCATTTTTCATATCATATTCACCCAAGTATTTCTACTTGCTTCCTTCTTGATTGTCCAATTTTTATCTTGTTATAGTTATTATAATTATTATTAGTAAATAATAAATCACACTTTTTATTTCAATAATTTAGATAAAGTTTAATTAAATATATAATATTCAATAATCTTCACTGATCCATTTGGCTCAACACCCTATAACTACCATGTGCACTTTTGGGACATTGCAAAGATTTAGGTGAATAATTATGTACATTTAGTGTATATTTTTGAAGTTTGAACATAAAATAAAATACAAAATATTATAGAGAATCTTGTGTGATGCGAATGTAAAATAAGAGGGAAATTGCATTAAATAAATCAGTAAAGTCGCCAAAACAATTTTCCGGTGAATAAAGACAACCATGTAGTTCGAATTCAAGGTTGGTCTTATCTCTTTGCACCAGAAATCATAATGACATTCTCATCACGCGTAATAGAGACCCTTTTTGATGCTCTTGCACCTATAAATCAATGAACCTCATCGTAGAGATAGTCACATATTCAAGAGTATCAAGCCAAGTAACTAGAGAGAGAGAGGGAGGGATGTAGCACAGGAGAATCGTTGTGATTCTTGGCGCAGGATCCGCTGGTTTAGCAACCTCTCTATGTCTAAACCTATGAGATATACCACATATTTTCTTTGGAAAAGAAGATTGCTATGCTTCCCTTGGAAGGAAAAGGCCTACGACTTATTAAAGCTCCACTTAGCAAAGCAATCCTGCCAACTTCCCCAGCTTCCATTCCCTCCGTCTTCACCAATTTACGTTCACTCCAAGCATTGCTGTCAATCTTCAATTTCCATGACGGTCAAAATATTGTGGAAATGGCAAGATGGTTGTAAAAATTAGCAATGTGAAAATGGTAAACATAAGCGTCTAGGTACTGGGTACAGCCTTGTTTGGGAACGTACATTGGTGCAGATGGAGGAAATGGAAAGTGGGGTAGCTGGCAGAATTCCTTTGGTAACTGGAGCTTCAATCTGTCGTAGGCCCCTTTCCTCCAAGGGGAAGCATAGCAATCTCCTTTCTCCAAGATAATATTTGGTATATTCTGCAGGTTTAGACATGCAGAGGTTGCTAAACCAGCTGACCCTGCACCAACAATCAGAACAGTTATCTTGTGCTCCATTTTTCTCACTTGTTTCTCTCTCTTTCTCTCTCTCCACTCTTGTAGCTTGGCTTGAAGTTCTTGAATGTGTGACAATCTATACGGTGAAGTTCTTAGATTTATATATGAAAGAGCATCAAAGAGGGTTTCTATTACGTGCGATGAGAATGTCATTTTGAATTTTGATCAAAGAGATAATAAAAGCATTGAATTCGAACTACATACTTTTCTTTATTTAAATAAAGTTGTTTTGGCATCGTTAATGATTTAATTTCTTTATTGCTATTTACGTCCTATTTTATATTTGCGTCACACAAGATTCTCCATTATATTTTGTATTTTATCCTATAATCAAACTTCATTAATTTACATTATATGCACATAATTGTTTGTCTAATTCTATACGATGTCCCACAAGTGTATGGGGTAGTTATAGATAATCTTTATCAAGGTTGAAACCACAAGGATGAATGTAGATTATTGAGTATTATAATTTTACGTTATAGCTTTTCTAAACTATCAAAATAAAAGATGTGACAAATTATATACAAATAATAATTATAATATAGACAAATAATCAGTAAATTAACAAGTAGAAAGGTGTGAATGGATATGATGAGAAAAATGAATCTTAAGGCCATGCTTTCATCTATCAACTATAATTTTGAAATTAGCCCAATCCAATTTCATTCTTTCTTCATTCTTATAGGACTTTTAAAATATTAAATTATCCCTCCAAATGAAGTTGATGTAATTCGTAGCTTAATTCTTCATGTCAATATCTATATTTCATATGAGTAAGTAACTCCCACAAGAACACAGGCTGTTATGTTTGACTTGTTTAACCTTATGTCATCTGGTCCGTTCACAATATATATATATATATATATATATATATATATATATTTCATTGTTTAGGATTTATTTGCTTTCTAAGAGTAGGAAAGTCTAGTGGAATGGAAAAGTCTAAATTGTAAAAATAATATGTTCAATGTAACATTGAAATATGTGAATTAGTGGACAAATGATGAAAACAAGTGATGAAGTATTTGAATTGAAATATAATTAAGAATGATAAATGATTTTTGCAGCATGTGAGCATAAATTGATAATATGCACTTGAATTATGGTGTGCAGCCATGAGAATTGACTCTAAAACATGAGTAATTTTCTTTTTTTTTTGTGAGTAGCAATTATGCATGTATAACTATAGAACATGTATTGGTTTCTTTGTCATGTTTGCGCCTTTATGAAATAGAATTGAAGGCAATTTAAGGCCATCATTGTTAGCCATTTAAGCAAATTGTCCTACCAAATAAATTATAATTTCCCCGAATCCACTAAAATTTGATCCTTATGAATTATTTTTCTAAGCTTAATACGATCTCTTAATATTTAAAGAATATTTATTATCTCAATTATTGTAAGTAAAATATTTTTGAGAGACAAGTTTGTGTATGAGGAATGAGGTTAACTTTAGATTCTATCTAAAAACAATTATACATATACATATATATATATATATATGTATAAATTTTGAAGAAGAAAAGATAGAATTTTGAAACGACGCGATTGATTAAGTATTTATGTGGAATATTGAAGTGTGGGCATGATTCCAAAATAAAAATGATGAAGTAGGTAAATGAATTAGCTTACAAGTGTATGGGGTACTTATAGACAATGTCATAAATATTTACATAATTATCTATCTGCGATATTCGTGAGAAATTTTGAGTCTGTTGTTCTTGAATTACTCAAATGCAATAGGAATATTGACATGAGTAATTAATCTACGAATTACATCAAATTCGGGAGGAGGGGTAAATTAATATTGCTATTGTCCTATAAAAATAAAGAAAGAATGAACCTGGATCGAATTAATTTGATAATATAATTGTTGATAGTAGAAAGCATGGCCCTAAGATTCATTTTTCATATCATATTCACCCAAGTATTTCTACTTGCTTCCTTCTTGATTGTCTTATTTTTATCTTGTCATAGTTATTATAATTATTATTAGTAAATAATAAATCATACTTTTTATTTCGATAATTTAGATAAAGTTTAATTAAATATATAATATTCAATAATCATCAGTGACCCTTTTGGCTCAAAACCCTATAACTACCATGTGCACTTGTGGGACATTGCAAAGATTTATGTGAATAATTATGTACATTTAGTGTATATTTTTGAAGTTTGAACATAAAATAAAATACAAAATATTAGAGAGAGTCTTATGTGATGCGAACGTAAAATAAGAGGGAAATTGCATTAAATAAATCAGTAAAGTCGCCAAAACAATTTTCCGGTGAATAAAGACAACCATGTAGTTCGAATTCAAGGTTGGTCTTATCTCTTTGCACCAGAAATCATAATGACATTCTCATCACGCGTAATAGAGACCCTTTTTTATGCTCTTGCACCTATAAATCAATGAACCTCATCGTAGAGATAGTCACATATTCAAGAGTATCAAGCCTTGTAACTAGAGAGAGAGAGAGAGAGAGAGAGAGAGAGAGAGAGAGAGAGGGAGGGATGTCGCACAAGAGAATCGTTGTGATTCTAGGCGCAGGATCCGCTGGTTTAGCAACCTCTCTATGTCTAAACCTATGATATATACCACATATTTTCTTTGGAAAAGAAGATTGCTATGCTTCCCTTGGAAGGAAAAGGCCTACGACTTATTAAAGCTCCACTTAGCAAAGCAATCCTGCCAACTTCCCCAGTTTCCATTCCCTCCGTCTTCACCAATTTACGTTCACACCAAGCATTGCTGTCAATCTTCAATTTCCATGACGGCCAAAATATTGTGGAAATGGCAAGATGGTTGTAAAAATTAGCAATGTGAAAATGGTAAACATAAGCGTCTAGGTACTGGGTGCAGCCATGTTTGGGAACGTACATTGGTGCAGATGGAGGAAATGGAAAGTGGGGTAGCTGGCAGAATTCCTTTGGTAACTGGAGCTTCAATCTGTCGTAGGCCCCTTTCCTCCAAGGGGAAGCATAGCAATCTCCTTTCTCCAAGATAATATTTGGTATATTCTGCAGGTTTAGACATGCAGAGGTTGCTAAAGCAGCTGACCCTGCACCAACAATCAGAACAGTCATCTTGTGCTCCATTTCTCTCACTTGTTTCTCTCTCTTTCTCTCTCTCCACTCTTGTTGCTTGGCTTGAAGTTCTTGAATGTGTGACAATCTATACGGTGAAGTTCTTAGATTTATATATGAAAGAGCATCAAAGAGGGTTTCTATTACGTGCGATGAGAATGTCATTTTGAATTTTGATGCAAAGAGATAATAAAAGCATTGAATTCGAACTACATACTTTTCTTTATTTACAGAAAGTAGTTTTGGCGTCTTTAATGATTTAATTTCTTTATTGTTATTTACGTCCTATTTTACATTTGCGTCACACAAGATTCTCCATTATATTTTGTATTTTATCCTATAATCAAACTTCATTAATTTACATTATATGCACATAATTGTTTGTCTAATTCTATACGATGTCCCACAAGTGTATGGGGTAGTTATAGATAATCTTTAGCAAGGTTGAAACCACAAGGATGAATGTAGATTATTGAGTATTATAATTTTACGTTATAGCTTTTCTAAATTATCAAAATAAAAGATGTGACAAATTATATACAAATAATAATTATAATATAGACAACGATAATCAGTAAATTAACAAGTACAAAGGTGTGAATGGATATGATGAGAAAAATGAATCTTAAGGCCATGCTTTCATCTATCAACTATAATTTTGAAATTAGCCCAATCCAATTTCATTCTTTCTTCATTCTTATAGGACTTTTACAATATTAAATTATCCCTCCAAATGAAGTTGATGTAATTCGTAGCTTAATTATTCATGTCAATATCTATATTTCATATGAGTAAGTAACTCCCACAAGAACACAGGCTGTTATGTTTGACTTGTTTAACCTTATGTCATCTGGTCCATTCACAATATAAATATATATATATATATATATATTTCATTGTTTAGGATTTATTTGCTTTCTAAGATTAGGAAGTCTAGTGGATTGGAAAAGTCTAAATTGTAAAAATGATATGTTCGATGAAACATTGAAATATGTGAATTAGTGGACTAATGATGAAAACAAGTGATGAAGTATTTGAATTGAAATATAATTAAGAATGATAAATGATTTTTGCAGCATGTGAGCATAAATTGATAATATGCACTTGAATTATGGTGTGCAGCCATGAGAATTGACTCTAAAACATGAGTAATTTTCTGTTTTTTTTTTTTATGAGTAGCAATTATGCATGTATAACTATAGAACATGTATTGGTTTCTTTGTCATGTTTGCGTCTTTATGAAATAGAATTGAAGGCAATTTAAGGCCATCATTGTTAGCCATTTAAGCAAATTGTCCTACGAAATAAATTATAATTTCCCCTAATCCACTAAAATTTGATCCTTATGAATTATTTTTCTAAGCCTAATACGATCTCTTGATATTTAAAGAATATTTATTATCTCAATTATTGTAAGTAAAATAATTTTGAGAGACAAGTTTGTGTATGAGGAATGAGGTTAACTTTAGATTCTATCTAAAAACAATTATACATATACATATATATATATATATGTATAAATTTTGAAGAAGAAAAGATAGAATTTTGAAACGACGCGATTGATTAAGTATTTATGTGGAATATTGAAGTGTGGGCATGATTCCAAAATAAAAATGATGAAGTAGGTAAATGTATTAGCTTACTAAGAACTTGAATTATGGTGCATTGGACTAGGAATGGGAAATATAGAAATTCCCCCACAACTCATTCGCTTTACCTTTAGTTCAGGGGTTAACATAGCAAAAGAGAGCAGTTTCTAGACAATGTTGAGTGATTGGCACTCAACCGAGTGGACTATTTCTCGATCGAGTCAATTCCTAGTCAACCTAAACGATCCCCACTCATGAATGAGATTGCTTAAATTTCCACGTATCTTTAAGATTTCAACGGATTTGAAGATTTGGACGAACCTCAGGCCAATTTCATATAAATAGCTGGCCTCTGGACCTAGAAAATATATACCAAGACATACAAAATTACAAGATACAACTAAGGGTTAGCAAGGAAGAGATAGATCATCGTCCACTTCATATGTTTCAAGGAAAAAATTGTCAAATCTCCAACAAAGATTTAGTGTTTCTACTTTTCCCTTTTGTTTATATTATGCTAGAAATAGATATAATTAAATTTCGTATGATTTTTTAATTAAACTATGACAACCTAATATTTTCGTAATCTTAGGCCATGTTTGATATTATTCACTGATTATATTGGAAGAAATTAGTTTAAAATCAAGTTCTCGCTTGATTTCGTATTCATATATATTGTTTTATATTCCTTATTTAATTATAAGACTTGTAATTAAGCATGTATGATATATATTGAGTCAAGATTCGGGAGATGAGATTCCATATAAATTTAGTACATATGTCATAAATATTTACATGATTATCTATATGCGATAGTCATCTGGGTACTGTGTACAGCCATGTTTGGGATCGTAAGTTGGTGCAGATGGAGGAAATGGAAAGTAGGGTAGCTTGCAGAATTCCTTTGCTAACTGGAGCTTCAATTTGTCCTAGGCCCTTTTCCTCCATGTGCTTAAATTTCCACGTATCTTGTAGATTTCAATGGATTTGAAGATTTGGACGAACCTCAGGCCAATTTTATAAAAATAACCAGCCTCTGGACCTAGAAAAGATATATCAAGACATACAAATTACATGATACAATTAAGGGTTACATTGGAAGAGATAGTTCGTCATCCACGTCATGTGTTTCAAGGAAAAAATTGTCAAATCTCCTACAAAGATTCCGTGTTTCCTTTTTGCCCGTTTGTTTATTTTATGCAAGAAATAGCTAAAATTAAAATTTGTATGATTGTTAATTAAACTATGACAACCTAATATTCTCATAATCTTAGGGCGTCTTTGATATTATTCAATGATTATATTAAAATAAATTAGTTTAAAATCAAGTTCCCCTTCGATTTCTTATTCATATATATTGTTTTATATTCCTTATTTAATTATAAGACTTGTAATTAAGCATGTATGATATATATTGAGTCAAGATTAGGAAGATGAGATTCCATATAAATTTGGTACATATGTAATAAATATTTACATGATTATCTATCTGCGATATTCGTGAGAAATTTTGAGTCTGTTGTTCTTGAATTACTCAAATTCAATAGGAATATTGACATGAATAATTAATCTATGAATTACATCAAATTCGGGAGGAGGGGTAAATTAATATTGTTATTGTCCTATAAAAATAAAGAAAGAATGAACGGGGATCAGATTAATTTGATAATATAATTGTTGATAACTAAGATTCATTTTTCATATCCTATCCACCCAAGTCTTTCTACTTGCTTCCTTCTTGATTGTCTTATTTTTATCTTGTTATGGATATTATAATTATTATTAGTAAATAATCAATCACACTTTTTATTTCGATAATTTAGATAAAGTTTAATTAAATATATAATATTCAATAATCTTCACTGATCCTTTTGGCTAAAAACCCTATAACTACCCTGTACACTTGTGGGACTTTGCAAAGATTTAGATGAATAATTATGTACATATAGTGTATATTTTTTAAGTTTGAACATAAAATAAAATACAAAATATTATAGAGAATCTTGTGTGATGCGAATGTAAACTAAGAGGGAAATTGTATTAAATAAATCAGTAAAGTCGCCAAAACAATTTTCCGGTGAATAAAGACATTTATGTAGTTCGAATTCAAGGTTGGTCTTATCTCTTTGCACCAGAACTCATAATGTCATTCTCATCACGCATAATAGAGACCCCTTTTTACGCTCTTGCACCTATAAATCAAAGAACCTCATTGTAAAGATGGCCACACATTCAAGAAATTCAAGCCAAGTAACAAGTGAGGAGAGAGAGAGAGAGAGAGAGAGAGAGAGAGAGAGAGAGGGGGGGGGAGGGATGGAGCACAAGAGAATCGTTGTGATTCTTGGTGCAGGATCCGCTGGTTTAGCAACCTCTCTATGTCTAAACCTATGAGATATACCAAATATTTTCTTTGGAAAAAGAAGATTGCTATGCTTCCCTTGGAAGAAAAAGGCCCACGACTGACTAAAGCTCCACTTAGCAAAGCAATCCTGCCAACTTCCCCAGTTTCCATTCCCTCCCTCTTCACCAATTTACGTTCGCGTTGCTGTCAGTCTTCAATTTCCATGACGGCCGAAATGTTGTGGAAATGGCATGATGGTTGTAAAAATTAGCAATTTGCAAATGGAAAACACAGTCATCTGGGTACTGGGTACAGCCATGTTTGGGAACGTACATTGGTGCAGATGGAGGAACAGGAAAGTGGGGTAGCTGGCAGAATTCCTTTACTAACTGGAGCTCCAATCTGTCGTAGGCCCTTTTCTCCATGGGGAAGCATAGCAATCTCCTTTCTCCAAGATAATATTTGGTATATTCTGCAAGATTAGACATGCAGAGGTTGCTAAACCAGCTGGACCTGCACCAACAATCACAACAGTTGTCTTGTGCTCCATTTCTCTCACTTGTTTCTCTTTCTCTTTCTCTCTCTCTCCACTCTTGGTTCTTGGCTTGAAGTTCTTGAATGTGTGACCATCTGTACGATGAAGTTCTTGGATTTATATATGAAAGAGCATCAAAGAGGGTTCCTATTCCGTGGGATGAGAATGTCATTATGAGTTTTGATGCAAAGAAATAATAAAAGTATTGAATTCGAACTACATAGTTTTCTTTATTTCCGAATGTAGTTTTGGCATCTTTAATTATTTAATTACTTTATTGCAATTTACCTCGTCACACAAGATTCTCCATTATATTTTTTATTTTATCTTATAATCAAACTTCACTAATTTACGTTATATGTGCTTAATTGGTTGCCTAAATCTTTACGATGTCCCAGAAGTGTTCATGGTAGTTATAGATAATGTTGAGATGGTTCCACAAGGATCTGTGTAGATTATTGAGTATTGCAATTTTACTTTATAATTTATCTAAATTATCAAAATAAAAGGGGTGATTGGCTATTTACAAATAATAATTATAATATAGATAATGAGATAATATTCAAGCAATCAATAATCAAGCAAGTAGAAAGATGTGAGTGGATATGATGAGAAAAATGAATCTCAAGGTCATGCTTTCAACTATCAACAATTATATTTTAAAATTAATTTAATCCAAGTTTATTCTTGTCATTCTTATAGGACATTTATAATATTAAATTACCTCTCCTTCCAAAGTTCATATAATTTGTAGATTAATTATTCATGTCAATATTCCTATTTCATATGAGTAATTAACTCCACAAGAACAGTAGATTGATTCTTCGTCACAAATATCGCACATAGACAATCATTTAAATATTTAGGCCATATAAATCAGATTTACGTGGAATCTTATCTCTTGAATTATTGCTACTGACTTCCAGACAAATGTTAAAAATTGAATGCTAACAATATGAAATTCCTAGTATTATTGTTGTAGAAATAAATTAAATGAAAATTTTCTAATGTTAATTAAAAATAATTTAAAAGATGTTATTTTATGATTATATCAATTGCCTCTTAATAAATTATGGTATTAGACATGACGTTATTAAGTCATCATTTCCCCCATTATTATTATATATATATATATATATATATATATATATATGAAAATGTAAATACAATAACAAACTTAAACAAGAGTCGAATAAAAATTCAAAATTGAAGTAGAAGCAACTGCTCAAGTAAGCTTCATGTGGTACTCCAACATTGCCTAAATATGCACAAGGGACTTGATGCCCCACAGAATTTAACTAATTGTAATAATTTTGTGAAACAAATTTGAAAATGGTGATAGAACAATCCCAATATCATCCAAATTCAATTAGCAGCATAGTAGCCACAAGATTGATATGACCTAATATTGACATGAATAACCTGCTGCAAAATAGGTAAATGCAATAACGCCCAAACTAGTATAATTCAAGGCAAGGACCTAATTAATATGTAACATCATAAAATGGAGACGACTTGATTGTGATACCCAAGCCTTTCACTACTCACTAGCCAATATAGGTCATGAATTTTATTCATTTTATAATTTTATGTGCTATTGAAATTACTTATTTATTTATTTTGCAGCTCAATGTGTCAAGTTTTATTAAAGCAGGATTACACGTGGCGAGTTTTAAAAGAAAATGATGATGATGATGATGATGATGGTGATGGTGATGATAATAATAATAATAATAATAATAATAATAATAATAATAATAATAATAATAATCATAATAATAATCATAATAATAATCATAATAATAATCATAATAATAATAATAATAATAATAATAATAATAATAATAATAATAATAAGTACATAGAGGTAAACAAAAGAACAAAAAAAAAAGATAAAATCTAACTGAGTCGGCAATACCTAAAGGATATAGATGTTAAAACCCTTAATTATCGTGAAACTCCCACAAAGATGGGCTAAGGAAGAGAGAGAGAGAGAGAGAGAGAGAGAGAGAAGAATCCTTCAACTTTGAAGAATCAAATAGAAAGCTTGTTTTCTCATACTTTCCATAATTATATGTTTCAATAGAATTGAAAAAGAGAACAATAGTGGAGTATCATATTTTATTTGTAAAAGATGCATGGTTCAGTTTGCTCTTTATTTTAGTTTGCTGGTCTAATTAGATGATTTTTTTTACATTATAAATACAAGTTATGCTTATAGCTCATAATAATTGTTTAGAATTACTTGATGGTGTTTAAAAAAAAAAATGAGAGAGAGAAAGGAAAAAAAGATCCTTGTTGGTAAAGACTCGCCTTAATTCATACTAAATCAATCGATGTATTTGCTCGATAGACTCACAAGTTTAAAACAATAGATGACAATTATTTAATACCTTTAATTATCTTGATCTGGGGGAAGTAAATTAATTGAAATATTAGATATTCAGTAATCAAGTTCTATTTGTTGTCATGTATATAGGATAAAAGTTTAGTGAATAAATTATATATACGTATAAATTGTGAACTTGTAGGTGCTCTATTAAATTAGGATGATTGCCTGCTATCTCAACATAAAACTTGATAATTTAATATAAAGAGAATAAGAGTGGAAGTAATTTAAAGGTATGGTTTCTTCTTATTAGTGTAATTATTATAAAATATAACTATTATGTGCATATTTCTTTCAAGGAGATTGGAGGTGGAGTGGTCTAATTTTTTTTTATATAGGTACATATTTAGAGTAACAAATTGAGGTTTATGAACTGCATAATTATGTTTACGATTATGAAATAAGTAGCATTGATTAATTAGCTTTTAAAAACATTACTCACCCACCTTAAAAAATAAATAAACTCATTAAGAATTCAAGGGGTCGTAAGTAACACGAATGCTATCTTTGTTATGTAATGTAAAGTGTTGAGTCATACACACATATTAAGAAACTGATTAAGTTAATTGATCAACCCCTCATCATTTGTATAAAAAATTCATATCTTTAAAAACTGTATAATTCATTACAAAAATTGTTACTTTTTCAAGTTAGTGTCGCAATTGTTAAATATATTGTAAATTTATTAGTCAAAGTAGATAAATAGCTTCCTAATTTATAGCCTTATGTTAAGCGTATGTAGCCTAGAGTCAGGCCTTTTGTTATGCATATACATTGTATATATTCTGGGAAAATCAATGAGAATGCAAGGAAAAAGATTACACAATCTTTTATGGTATCAGAGCACCTAGGGTTTTTTTTCTCTGTCTTCCACTTGCCCTAGCTCTGTGTTCCTTGCCCATCGTCTTCCTCAATCTCCCTTTCCTCTCTTTGTTCTTTTCTCTCAATGGCTTCAAACAAATCTTCTTTTCATCCGGCTCTTGTCGTATCGAACATAAAAATCATGTTTCTATTGTTATTGAAATGGAAAACGTTCAATATTCGACATGGGTAGAACTATTCAAGATTCACGCACGTTCAACCAAGGTGCTTGATCATATCATACCTCCGGCCAAAGGCAAGGAGATGGTTCCTTCTACCAAGGAAGAGAAGGAGCTATGGTCAACTTTGGATGCCACGATTCTTTCGTGGATTTATGCTACCATTTCTAATGACTTATTGCACACCATTATTGAGCCCGATTCAACGGCTATGGAGGCTTGGGATAGATTGCGTGATATATTCCAAGATAATCAACTTTCTCGTGTCGTTGCCTTGGAGCACGAATTCTCCACCACTTCTATGGAGAATTTCCCAAATGTTTCATCTTATTGTCAACGTCTCAAATCTCTAGCAGATCAACTGAAGAACATTGGGGCTCCGGTGTCCGATAGTAGAATGGTATTGCAATTGGATGGAGGTCTTACACAACCGTACCGTGGAGTGGGTACATTGATCCGTCAAAGTAATCCCCTTCCTCCCTTTTACAAGGCTCATTCCATGCTCACGCTTGAGAAGGCCGGGATGGCAAAGGAAGCAGCCACTGAGTCTGCTATGATAGCCAGCTTCACACACTCTGAGAAATCAGGAAATTTGAAGAAAAAAATGGTGTGCAAAATTCTGGTGGTGGACGGTGCAACACCGGGGGTGGTCGGAAGAATGCAGGTTCCGGTGGTGGCCAAAACTCGATCGACGGTAAAGGCGGTGGCCTGGGGCAGTCCTCTGGTGGTCAAGGTGGAACTACTCCTCCGCAATGGCAGCAGCACCAATCATTTCCATGGGGATGGTATAATCCAGCCTGGCCTATTCCTCCTTATAGTTGCTGATGTTGAGGTTGTGTTGTTGCTGTTGTTGATGCTGAGGCTGTGTTGCTGTTGTGTTGTGCTACGGTTGTTTGCTACCGTGTTGTTGTGATATGCTGTTTTGTTGCTCCTCTGGTCTTGTTGGCTGAATCAAACATGAGTAGCTGCTGATTTGCTGCTGTTGTTGTACTGAATTTGTTGACGTGCTGCTATGCTAACTGTCTTCACTGGACTTCTGGTTTGGTTTGCTGATGTGGAATTTTCTGTGAACTATTTTATTGAATGTATACCATTTAGGGGGAGCTTGCAGGAAGGGGGAGTCTTAAAGAAAGGAGGAGTTGTTCATAACTCACCTCGAAAATACAAGTGAATTTTGACTTGTAGTATAATGTTGTGGACTTTAGTTATTTTATCAGGAATCGAAAATTGGGAAGAAAGGCAAAAAGGGGGATATTGTTGAAATTTGAATTTTCAAATTTATTTAGAATAACTATTTTGCTGGTTTCTTCCATTTGAAATATACAGATGGAGTCCAGAAGATTGGAGACCAAGTCAAATTCCCACAAACAAGGAAAGCAGTTGGAGACCAAGTCAAACTCTATCCTTGTGAGAATATGGTTGGAGAGAATAATGGAGAAATGGTGAACTGCAGTTATACGAACGTGCCTTAGTGGAGAAGGAGAGAAAGAGAGCTACAAGTCATCTATAAATACAATGAAGAACAGAAGAAGAACACATGCTGAATGAGATTACATATGTCTGTATAACATAGACGAGTGTTACTAAGAAAGTTGCGTTCCAACATTATGTACTAATGTGCAGCAGATTATTATAATCTTGCTGCCTTCAAATTTGAGAGAGAGATAGTGAGTGAATATTGTTTTCTCTAAGTTTGCTTTCTTAGTTATTTTAGTCGGCTTGAAATTCATCTTGAATTTCAAGTACGTTAAGGATCGTAGAAGGTTTATATCCCTTTTTGTAATTCACCTAAATCAGTGAATACCTTTCGCCCTGACGGTTTCACAAGTCATTCTTGACTTGTGAAAATTTACTCGAGGTGTTACTTTTTATTTTCCGCTGCTGTTTTCCATTGACACCGTACTTTCACTAGTCCATTCCCAAACCAAGGATGGGCCAGGCCCAACACTCCTAAGAAGCGCCAGGCAGGTTTGCTTGGCCCAAGACCACCTTAGCAGGCCAATGTACATCAAGCAGCATCTCCTAATCCTCATGGGCAGTCTGTTTCATATACTCCTACCGATATCGAGGCAGCGATGTACACCATGTCTCTTAACCAACCCGACCCGTCATGGTACATGGACACCGGTGCTACATCTCACATGACTTCCTCTACAGGTAATCTCTCGTCTTATTTTAATTTGAGCAATAATCCTAATAATAATATTATTGTGGGTAATGGTCACACAATTCCGATTCTTGGCTATGGTCACACAAATTTATCTTCTTCATGTCAATCCCTCTCCCTTAAAAATGTTCTTCATGCTCCTCAACTGATTAAAAATCTCATTTATGTTAGAAAGTTTACAAAAGATAATTTGAGTTTGATCCTTTTGGGTTTTCTGTAAAGGATTATCGGACGGGGATGTCAATAATGAGATGTGATAGCCGAGGCGACCTTTATCCAATTTCCTATTCTCTCAATAATCAAGCTTCATCTTCAACCTTTGTCGTCATCTCTCCTAAGCTTTGGCAAGATCGTTTGGGTCACTATCTTAGATGTGCTTAGGAAGAATAAAAGCATTGATTGTAATAAACTTTCTAGTTCTAGTATTTGTGGTTCATGTGTTCTTGGTAAACATATTAAGTTGCCATTTGGTTCTTCCTCTTCGAATACTACTATGCCATTTGATATTTTACATAGTGATCTTTGGACCTCTCCCGTTTTGACGTTTTATTTCTTGATGATTTTTTGAAATATTTATGGACTTTTCCTATAGGTCGGAAATCTGATGTGTATGACATTGTTTTGGCCTTTAAAGCCCATATTTCTACTCAATTTGAGCGTACTATCAAAAATGTGCAATATGATAATGGTAGGGAGTTTGATAACAATTCTTTCTGGGATTTCTGTAAAACTCATGTAATGTCCTTCCATCTTGCTTGTCCATAAACTTCTTCTCAAAATGGGAAAGCCGAACGCAAAATTCAGACTATAAAAAATATATCTCGTACTCTTCTTGCTCATGCATCTCTTCCTCCATCATTTTGGCATCATGTTCTCCAAATGGCAACCTATCTTCTTAATGTGCTTCCAAGTAAATTGTTGGGACATAAGTCTCCACTTAAGGTTCTTTACAAAAGGGTCCCTTCTTATGATCATATCCAGATTTTTGGGTGTTTGTGTTACCCTCTCATTCTTTCTACAACTATTAATAAGTTGCAACCAAGGTCTACACCTTGTGTCTTCCTAGGGTATCCATCCAACCATCGTGGCTACAACTTGTCGTCTCATAAAATTATTATTTGTCTCCATGTATTGTTTGATGAGCATAATTTTCCTTTTGCTAATTTGCATTCCCCAAAATCCCATACATATGATTTCCTTGACGAAGGATTATCCTCTTATGTCATTTCCCATCTTCACCAATCTACTCCAACTCCTTCTGCTCAGCCCAACGTGCCAAGTGAGCCAAATTCACCTAACAGGTCTAACTCATCCCCTCATGGCCAAGTCCGTCCCCCTCTGGCCCAGCTTACCATAGACCATCTCTCCCCCATAGTGGATCGGTCTGATCCGCAGACAACTATGCCTGGTGGGCCACCCTCCCCTATTGGCCAAATTTCTTCACAAATCACTCATGCCCAAAGCGGTCCCTCTCCTTCTATTCTTCCTATTCACCAGCCTAGGGTCGTGACCCGTAGCCAGCATGGGATATATAAACCCAATAAAAAATATTCCATACATACTATGATTGAGAGGTCTTCATTGCCTCGAAATCCGATCGTGGCTCTTCATGATCCTAATTGGAAAATAGTCATGGATGATGAATAAGATGCTCTTATTAAAAATAAGACGTGGGACTTGGTGTCCCGTCCTCCGCATGTTAATGTGATTCGTTCTATGTGGATTTTCACCCAATCTAATGGTGTTATTGAGAGGTATAAAGCCCGTCTTGTAGGTGATGGGAAAACACAACAGGTTGGCATTGATTGTGGTGAGACTTTTAGTCCGGTGGTGAAGCCGGCTACGATCCGCACTGTTCTCAGTCTTTCTCTATCAAAAACATGGCCAATTCATTAATTGGATGTCAAAAATGCTTTCCTTCATGGTGTGTTACAGGAAAAAGTTTATATGCATCAACCATTGGGTTACAGGGACCGTGATCATCCAGATTATGTTTGTCTCTTACATAAGTCATTGTATGGTCTCAAGCAGGCACCCCGGGCTTGGTATAAGTGTTTTGTTGATTATGTTTTGTCTATTGGGTTCGTTAATAGCAAGTGTGATAATTCTCTATTCATTTTCAGCAAAGGGTCGGATATGACTTATATTTTATTATACGTTGATGACATTATTCTCACTGCTTCTTCTGATGCTCTTCAGTGTTCTATAATGGATCTTCTTAGCTCTGAATTTGCTATGAAGGATCTTGGCCCTCTGAATTATTTTCTTGGTATTGCGGTGACGCGACATAAGGGTGGTATGTTTCTTTCACAGCGCAAGTATGTCGTAAAAATAATAGATCGTGCAGGGATGGCTTCGTGTAAGCCATCTCATACCTCAGTTGACACAAAATCAAAGGTTAGTGCTACATATGGTGCATCATTTGATGATCCTACTCTATATCGGAGTCTTGCAGGGGCTTTACAATATCTCACTTTTGCACGGCCAGATATCTCTTATGCAGTGCAACAAGTGTGTCTCCATATGCATGATCCGAGGTTGATCATATGTCAACTCTCAAAAGGATTATTCAATATGTTCAGGGTACATTGGATTCCGATCTTCATTTATATTCATCTTCTACTTCTACTCTGGTCTCATACACTGATGCAGATTGGGGTGGGTGCCCTGACACGAGATGATCTACTTTCGGTTACTGTGTATTTTTAGGTGATAACTTGATTTCTTGGTCATCAAAACGACAACCTACGTTATCTCATTCTAGTGCCAAGGTCGAGTATCGTGGTGTGGCGAATGTGGTCTCCGAATCATGTTGGATTCAAAACTTACTCTTGGAGTTACATTGTCTAGTTCAAAAAGCTATTTATTTGTCAGGGAATCCAGTTCACCATCAACGTACAAAACATATTGAAATGGATATCCATTTTGTCCATGAGAAGGTTGCACACGGACAAGTACGGGTTCTTCATGTGCCATCACGATATCAGATAGCGGATATTTTTACCAACGCTAATTTTATTTGAAGATTTTCGGAGCAATCTCAGCATCCGAAAGCCTCCCGCTACAACTACGGGGGCGTGTTAAATATAGTGTAAATTTATTAGTTAAAGTAGATAAATAGCTTCCTAATTTATAGCCTTCTATTAAGCGTATGTAGCGTAGAGTCAGGCCTTTTGTTATGCATATACATTGTATATATTATGGGGAAATCAATGAGAATGCAAGGAAAAGGATTACACAATCTTTTAGCAATTAAAAATCGATGCATAGTTCATAATGTCTTTTGGTAATTCACCTCATATTTACATATATAATTTATACATAAACAAAGACATTTTCTTAGAAATAAGTAAAACACTTTTATTTTTATATATTCCAACGATGTAAATGAGTTTGTAGGTTGGACTCTTTTTTTTTTTTTTTTTCTTTTACTACATGACGTAAGTTGGATATAATACTATTTATTTAACTAAATAGTTTACTTTGTTACTTATAAATTATTACATACCTTTCACAAAATTATCATTTCCTGTTAATGAAAAATATTTACTATTTATTATTTTTATTCTTTAATAGTATCACTAAAAAATATTATTTAATTTCACAAATATAATTAATCGGTATGGTGTGGTTTCTTTTTTTTTTCTTTTTTTCTTTTTTTTTTTTTTTTGTTCTCTGTACTTAATTATTATTTTACAATCTATATATTAAAAAGTAGACTTCATAATCTCAAGATTTGACACATCATATTTTTGCACTTTTTATAAGTGATATGTGTCCTAATAATAATAAATAATAAGTACATAAAAAAGAGTTTCCAAATGTTACAATCCAATTAAAAATAAATTCATTGAGGTTAAAAATATTAAAATTATGAAATAATAACATAAAATAAATTATCTTATCTTTTAGAAAAAAATATTAATTTTTTCATAATCTAATATATTAAAAGTTTAGATTTTTTTTATATATGTAATTCAATCCATTACAAATTTATATTGTTTATATAAATACTCAAATTTAATACAAGTGTTCCAACCACAAAAAAATAATAATATAATTGTGAAATAAATAAACAAAATACCTTTGATATTTCAAAAAAATATGAGATAATCTAAAAAACAATAGTAGAGTTCATAATCTCAAGATTTGACACATCATATTTTTGCACTCTTTATAAGCTGCCATGTGTCCTAATGATAATAAATAATAAGTAAAAAAAAGAGATCCAAACGTTACAACCCAATTAAAAATAAATTCATTGAGGTTAAAACTATTAAGATTATGAAATAATAAAATAAAATAAATAATCTTATCTTTTAGAAAAAAATATTAATTTTTTCATAATCTAATATATTAGAAGTTTAGATTATATATGTAATTCAATCCATTACAAATTTATATTGTTTATATAAATACTCAAATCTAATAAAAGTGCTCCAACTCAAAAAAATTAATAATATAATTGTGAAATAATATGATATTATCTAAAAAAAATATTTATAATATATAAAAAATTAAATTAACCCTCTATAAATACTCCAAATCATGCACACAAAATTTCCAACCAATAAAATCAAGATAAAAAATAAATAAACAACCTTATTTTATAAACATTAAATTTTTATACATAAACTAATTTCTTGAATTAGAAAAAGAATGTTTTGTATTTTTATCTTAAAACCTAACATAAATAGTTCAATAACAAATAATTTCATTTATATTAGTTTAGAAATATTTTAAGGTTTAATAGTAATAAAGTTTCCATATAAAATATATTCTAAAGTTTTTTTTTTTTAAATACAATTTTGTGGGTATATTTATTTTGGGATGTAGATTTTTTTATGGATACATTTAAAAAGTTTGCATTATACATTTAAAAGTAGAGTTTATACTCTCAAGAATTGTCGTATCAGATTTTATTCTTCTTCATATGCTATCATGTGTCCCTAATAACAATAAATAATAAATACAAGAAAAAGAGAGTTAGAAACATTTCAATTAAGAAAGGGTAATGCAATTATTTAAAATCAATTGTTCGACATGTTTTGTCTTTTCAATTGTCAAGATAACTCCCGTATTTAATCTTTTTATGGTGAATGTTTTGTAAATATAAATATTTGCATAACAACAAATATTTCCCCTAGGTTGTCAGTCAATGTTAACTGAACTTAAGAAAAAAAAAAAGAAAGAATGAAAATGAAGTTTCTTTGGATATGAATTTTAAGTTTTACTACTCAACCTTAGATGAAGTTGACCTGAGGGAAGCTCACGTCGTATGATAGTGTTATTGATGTGTGTGTGTGTGTGTGTATACATCTATGCCCTAAAAACTACCCTCAACTTTGAGATTTTCTTTTTTCAAATTTGTCAATTAACTAGTGTTTCTCGCCATAAAATATCACAACAATTTTATTATTATTCTTAACTTAAAGTATTAAGACATTTTTCGTATCAAACTTAAAACACTTATTGTGCACGAAAAAGTAAATTTTATAAAATTATTATTAACTTAAAATATTAAAATGTTTTTGTAATAAACTTAGAAGGCTTATTGTGCACGGCAGAGTATTGAAATCTGGCAAAGCACGACAATAGACAAGTACCTAAAGTAATGTGAGAATATGGGCAATCAATGTGAACCGAAAGAAGCATCGTCAAGAAAATCTAGAAACGGATAAGAATTTATAAAAAAAATTTATCTCAACTTCTTATTTTATAAAAAATTATTAAATAAATCATTTTCCACTATCTTTAATTTAGCATTCAAATTATATAAATAAATAAAATACTAATTTTTAAATAAAAGTATATTTTTTAATTAATTGTGATATTTCTGATTTTTAGAAATATTTGTATACAAAATAAAATTATGATATATTTTAATTTAAAATAAAATATAATAAAAATTGACTTACGTTATTATTATAAAAAAATGTGTAAATTAGCCCTTGAACTATCATCATTAGTTCAAATTATACCTTAAACTATATTTTTGCTCAATTAGGCCTCTAAACTTTTAAATTAGGTCAAATAAGTTCTTAACTACAAAACAAATAGGACCTTATAAAAATTAAAATAATTAAATAAATTTATAAGTATTTAATAAATCTAAAAACTAACAAATTAAATCATAAATATATTTACATAAATTAATTAATTAACAAATTAAAATTTTAAAAATGCTTTTATAATTCATATACAAAAAATGTGGTTGAAATTTGAGGATTTGTTATGTTTGTTTAGATATTCTAATTTTTATTCTGTATAAATAAGTATAGGCCTTTTGATATTTTTTAGATCTATTAAATAATGTTTGGATTTTCTTAGTTTATTTTTAAATAATCAAATAAATTTTTTAAATTTTATTTTAACAAATTCTTTATTTATTTAAATATATTCCAAATTTATTAAATAATTTTAAGATTTATGTAGGTATTTTAAATTTTGGAAATATCTTATTTATTTGATAATAAGAAATTTAATTACTTATTTAATCTCTTTTAAAATTAAATGCCCTCTTTGAATATGATCTAAATTGAATGTAAAGTACTAATTTAGAAACTTATTCGCACATTTTCTCTTCTTATTATAAAAAAATATTAACTTATTATATAAGAGTGTTTTACATGATACATAGTGATAATATAAATTGTATTCAATAATTTATTATTATTATCATTAATATTATGAACGATACTAGTTTAAAAGACGGCAAATTTTTAGACGGAGTGTGATGAATTAAGGCGGCACAAGTGAAACAGAAGGAGCCCCACGGCTCGCCACGTGGCCACCCGTGCAGGGACACTCCAGATCGCGCGCTGCACCATCCTCTTATCATGAAGATGACTTTCTCTCACTTAAACACTCTTTCTTGCTTTCTCTTTCATCTTCTTGATCCGGGTACGGATTCATACGTCAGCTTCCGACCCGACACGGATTCAGTGCCATGTCGGCCATTGCTACTGCTGCTGCTCTTTCTCTTCCAATCTCACTGCGTCGTTCTTCTACTAAGCTTCACAGCAAAAGGGTACCTTTTTCTTGATTTTTCTTTTTAATATTTGCAGAATTATTATGGGCTTTTCACCTGTCTCTTCATGTATATCTTGTAGGCTGTGCTTCATTTTCTGCAGAGTTGGTTTTTAGAGACGTTTTGGAAACCGGAAATTTGCAGATCCTTTGTTACATTTGTTGTTTCATTGTCCATTCTATTGTCTTTAATAAACGATACATATTAATTAATGATATCATCTAACGCAAGATCATTATTATCAAATGAACATACTAATATGATTATTATAAAATGCAACATACTAGTGTAACAAGGATCTCGAATTTGAGGGCAGAGTTGTGGGCTTAAAAGATAATGGTTTCTGATTTTAATTTAGTTAATTGGGTACTAGGTTTTGGGCTGCTTTAAGTACTTGAGGTTTTAACTTTAATTTGTGGACTTATATGCCCACTGCTGGATTGTTATAGGAATGATAGATTAATGAATCTGTGGTGTAATTAGTTTCATAAGAACTAATGTAAGGGTTTTGCAGGAATTAATTGGATTTATTTCTTCATGATCATGTGTAAGAAGTTTTGAATAGCATTGTAATCTTGGTAATCAGTTACAAAAATATTTGGATTTTGTTTCTTTCTCACTTTTCAGCATTTCGAGCATTGTTTGCGAGATTATATGTGTTATAATTGGATGAATGTTTTTTTTTTAAAATTAAATAGGTAGAATTCATATTTTGAATAGTGTTGTTAAATGTTATACCTCATCCAAATTGTAAGCAGTTGCTGGTCCTATTAAACGTTGACATTTGAAATTTATTATATTATATTAAATGAACTGCTCTTACTTTGTATTGTGGTTAAATATGACATTTTAGTATTGTATCATCTTTGGTGGTCCCACACTGATCACCTCAGGACGTCAAAGGTTGCATTAGAGTAGTTGCTGTAATCGGAGAGGAAGGTGGATCGGTAGGAAGAAAAGATCCCTGGACGACGCTTTTTAATGTAGAGGATCCGAGGTCTAAAGTCCCCCGGTATGAAGGGAAGTTCTTGGATGCCTATCAAGCTTTAGAGGTGGCTCGATATGATCTACATTACTGCGATTGGAAGGCTCGACAAGATGTCCTCACGATCATGCTACTGCATGAAAAGGTTGATCAGTAAATTCTCTTCTGTCGTGATCATTTGTTATTCATTTTAAGCATGTTGTTATGTGTGTTTTCATTCCTTTAGATGTCTCAATGTTTCTGGTAATTTGTAGGTTGTGGATGTATTAAATCCTCTTGCTCGTGAATTCAAATCGGTAGGAACTTTAACGAAGGAACTTGCAGAGTTGCAGGAGGAACTGGCACAAGCTCACAATCAGGTACAGCAGAGTTAACCATCATCTTGCACTCCGTAGTTTTTCTACCATGAAGAAATCAGTCCGGATCCTTTATTCCATCGTCTCCTATTCCAACTTCACCAAAATATAGCTTGTGAAAGTGTTGAGTTCCTGGATATGTATGCATATACAGGTACATATATCAGATGCGCGGGTTTCTACTGCTTTGGACAAGCTAGCTTACATGGAAACATTAGTTAATGATAAGATATTGCAAGAAAGAAACACAACAGAATATGATGCTTCACCGCCTACCCCAAGTACTTCCACAGAATCTATCGTTACCATGAAGAGCAGACATCCCAGAAAAAGCCTCAATGTTTCTGGTCCCGTCCAACATTATAATGCCCGTTTGAAGAATTTTTGGTTCCCCATTGCCTTCTCTGCAGACCTTAAGGATGACACCATGGTAAATTCGGTTGCATCTCTCATACAATTTCTGAAGGCTTGATCAGACCGACTTATCTTGCCTTCTCCTTTTCTGCTTTTTTTAAGGTGCCAATAGACTGCTTTGAGGAACCATGGGTTCTGTTTCGAGGAAAAGATGGAAAACCGGGTTGTGTGCAAAATACTTGTGCTCATCGGGCTTGCCCACTTCACCTAGGATCTGTCAATGAGGGCCGTATCCAGTGTCCTTATCATGGTGAGGTTGAGAGAAGATGATCTTGATTCTTGATATCGTATATTTCTGATAGAAGTTTCTGTTATACTCTGGAATCCATCTCAAAAATCCAAATAGAGAGTGAGGTTATTACAAATGTGGCAGGTTGGGAATACACAACAGATGGGAAATGCACGAAAATGCCATCGACTGGATTACTTAATGTGAAGATCAGGGCATTACCGTGCTTTGAACAGGACGGGATGATCTGGATTTGGCCAGGCAATGAACCTCCAACGCCAGACCTTCCTTCCTTGCTACCACCAGCAGGATTTCAAATACATGCCGAGGTAATTTTCTACCTGCATTTATATTAGGCCGTGTATTTTACTTTACAAAGATCTTAGTCCTGATATCACTGATCGTGGTAGATTGTGATGGAACTTCCAGTAGAACATGGACTATTGCTGGACAACCTTCTGGATCTTGCACATGCCCCATTTACCCACACTTCCACCTTCGCCAAGGGATGGAATGTCCCCAGGTTCGTCTCAACTAAGTCGATCTAATTTGTATGAATATGATAACCATATTTGGAATTTTTTTAGAAACTCATGAATATAAGTGTTCTGAAGGCCCCCTTAGCCCCAATTTAGGTCATTCCTACGTGCTGGGCCTCAGTTTGCCACCTCAGCATTTCCGAATTGGGCCAGCTAAGCAATAGGCCCCAGTTTATCATCCAGCTAAAGTCGAGCGCCTTTCAGAATGAAATGAAAACTGATGTTTATGCTGAATAGATAGTGATATAACAGCAAATGTAAATAAAGAAGCCAAAATGATTGTGAAAAGTACTCACTGGTTCTTTGTTCTTTTGTTTCTGCCAATATCAGCATGGTGAAATTTTTTACTCCTGCAACTAATCTACAAGGATACTGGGACCCTTACCCAATCGACATGGAATTTCGGCAACCTTGTATGGTACTGTCCACCATCGGAATCTCAAAGCCCGGCAAATTAGAAGGGCAGAGTACAAGAGAGTGTTCAACACATCTTCATCAACTTCATGTCTGCTTACCCTCATCAAGAAACAAAACAAGATTATTGTACAGAATGTCCCTTGACTTTGCTCCAATGCTAAAGCATGTTCCTTTCATGCAATACCTGTGGAGACATTTTGCTGAAAAGGTACACCTCTGACTGTACAAGCCTTATTAGCTACAACGTACATTATGGTGTAACAGCCGGGTATCTCAATCTTGTATTATACCAACAGGTTTTGAACGAGGATCTAAGGCTTGTGCTAGGCCAACAGGAGCGCATGCTTAATGGAGCGAATATATGGAATTTACCAGTGTCGTATGATAAGCTGGGAGTACGATACAGGCTGTGGAGGGATTCAGTTGAACATGGATCTGAACAATAACCCTTCAACAATTCATAATCGAACCACATTGCAGTTTTGATATGCTTCTTTTTCCACTTCTCAGACCATCACCACTGGTGCCCTTGCTACACTTGTTCATAGTGTTCTCAATCTTGGCTGATTTAGTGTTTGATCATCCAAGAGTTTCACAGAGTTCATGAAAACTGATCAGTCGAAATCAAGAGCAGATGGTCTGAGCTCACACCTCTTCTGTTACATTTTCTTTCTGTACAGTTTGAGACAAATTGTAAGTTAATAAGATGCAACATTATTTGGTAGAGATGTTTAAAGGAAAAAGATTTTTTTGTCTTCTAGCTTTGGCTATTCAGAGTTTTGATCCTCTTTAGTTTTTGCGTTTTGATTTTGGTCCATTATGTTTTTGGAATTTTGAATGCTTTTTATTTCTCTATATGGAGCTGATCAGGAATATTAAAGAAATTTCAAAATAAATCCATGTCATCAGAATAGGGAGGGAAAACACTTAGCAACTCACTAGAATAGGAGGCAGTAATATATTGCCGAGTAGGTCTTTTGTGGAACTGTTTCACGGATTGAAGTATGATAAGACAGCCACTTGAGCTGGCCGATATCGAGTAGTTTGATTAAGTGTTGCGATCTGAGTCTTTATATAGAGAACGATCTCATAAAAAACAGCCTCCAATCACATGTTATTCAAAATCAAATGCATTTCTGAACTCCCATAATAACATGTGATCGGAAGCACCGGAGTCTTGGCCCGTGAGCAGGAGTGGAAATAGGTAAGGTTTTTTAACATCCTCCCTTAGGTACAAATCTTGCTTTTTAGATGCAATATAGCATTCCATTTAACTCCCTCCCACTTTGATGTCCTATCAGATTTCATCTAACAAAAGACATTTCAATGTACAAAAATTACAAACTTAAACAGAAAAGTCAAGAACAGAACATAAGTATATCAATAATCATTCTTTCTGTTTTACTTCTCAATTACAGAATCACCAATCCTCTCTCTACTTTTCCCATGGTAATACATAATTTACAGAGCCGACCCACAAAAGGGGCAGAATCTGAACGAGGGATCCACCTGATGAGCACAGAACTGACACCTTAGTGCCGCCTCCAAAGCCTCCTTCTCCGGCGGCGCCGGCGTTGGAGAGAGCGACTGAGGGAAGAAAAGCTTGCAGTTGTTACAGTGCATGAGCGGCTCTCTCCCCGGCCACCGCCATACCGGCACGAAGAAGAGCTTCAACACCTTCTCGTACTCCACGAGATCCGCTGGCGATCCGCACGCTATGCACCTCCCGACGCTGCTCTTCAGCACCTGCCTGGCCTGCTGCTCCAATCCTCCGACGAAAAAGAAAAACATTCTTGATCGATAATCTTCTCTTCTTCCTCTGATTTGCTAACTGTTGCCGGAAATCGAGTAATTTGCGGGAAGGGGAAAGGGTTTAAGGATTTTTAAATTGAAATGAGATTCACTTGTAGAGGGTTCTAGCTTCTACTGCCGTAGATGTCTCTAGATAATTTGCACACTCCACCCTTGCAACTTTCTATCAAATCCTCGGAATTTACTTTCATTTTTTTCCATTTTAAATGTAACTCAAATATTTTAAACTAATCCTCCAATAAATTATAAAACAAAATTTTAAATTAATTATAATAAAAAAATTACCTTAGACTAAATACAAAAAGGTATATTATTATTAATAAAAATATACCTTTTTGAAACGGAAGAGTATATTGTGTTGTCCAAACACCGCCAGAGAGTTTATAAAAATAATTTGTATATTGTGATGATGAAAGTACCATTTCTAGAACATTTAAGAAGCATACCGAACAATATATACATTGCCATGCTTTGAGTACTTTTCACTTACAATCTACAACATTAGTAAATACACTACTTTGCCTAGTTTATGATCCTTTGGATGACGAACCCTGTAATATCATGTCCCGATTGATCGTCGTAAACACCCAGTGCACCATCACATGTAGTATCTTCTACTAATTCATACACAACCCCCATTTACGTATATATGTAAGAGCAGAATGAGTGGTAGATACTACACCCATGAAATGCACTAGGTGTAGGACACTCACGTTGGTTTCCAAACTGTAAGCACCTCTTGGAACATTTCCACCACAAGTTCCCTATCAGCCTTCCTGAAGAAATCATTCATTTCTTCTCTAACATCATAAACCTTTCCAAAATCAAGCAAATACGTCAAACAGCCCTTCTTCAATTTGTTGAGCTGATAGAGCCAGGCCTCTTGCAGCCTCTCTAGAACATTCCCCGAATTAATGTCTTCTAGAAGACTCTCCTCACAAGCGTCTTTCAAATCTACAATGTCGTACTTGTTTGCTGCCCCCAACAATGCCAACCTGTGTTTCCAGAAATCTTCATGGTTTATAGCTCCGTATAAGTAGCTAAGGAGAGCCATGCAAGATTCAGATGTCATATCTTCAATGTCGATTGTTGATGACTCTTTCTCCTTCAGGTTGTGGAGGAACATACTCCGGAAAACCGGTGAACTTGCAGAGAGAATGGCTTTGTGGGCTTGTAGTTTCCCATCTGTGGTGTTGATGGTGATGTCGGTGAGAAGAGACTCGTTTAACATGCGAGAAAGGCACTTGCTGCTTTGAGTTGCCACATGTCGCATCGTGTCTTCGCTGGGCCATATGGAGGTGCCCTCTCCACCCTATGATTTAGCATAGCAAGAGAGAACTATAAAGACTGAGCTCAACTGCATGGAGAGAGAGAGAGAGAGAGAGAGAGAGGCTCCTTTAAGCAACACATGCTCTATATCAATTTTGAGTTGGCTGAAAATCTTGAAAGTCTTCAGGCCAAACATTCTTCACTAGTCAATGTTTACTTATGCCAATGCAATAATAAATTTGATGTGCCTTTCGATATAAAATGTAGAGAAGCGAATCATTGTCTTACATTCAAAGGGCAGATAATAAGATCCAGAAACTCTACGTCAATGATAAGCCGGCCTTGGCAACTTATATCTACAGGACAAGCGAAGTCATCGCTCGTGCGAAGCAGTCTCTCATGAACTGCACATAAAGCGACAGTATCAACCGAATCCATTTTATACAACAGGAGCCACAATATCAAACACAGGATCAAACTGCAATTACACATCTGAAATTCACAAGCTATGATAAATAACAATGGAACTTCAGAAAAACTAATTTCCTTGCTCGAAAGCGAAGAGAAGACCATTTGGTCAATCTTCCCTTCTGCATCACGTTCATCACCTACCTCCTGCCCTAAATCTTCCTCATTATTTTCCTAGAAAAACAAACATATTCAACATCTTGATGCTGCATTTCGTTATTTCTTCTTCCCCTTTCCTCAGAAGAATTTTCAAAACCCAACAAATATGAACTTCTGACCCAAACAGAAAACTTCAGATTGGATATGGATTGAAGAATGTGAGCATATGATTTGAAATTCCAATGAGCTTATCAGGGCAGTTATATTATATGATCCATTTAAAATCTCCATCCAAGGTTGAGTTATTTGTGAAAGATTTTGATGTATAGAACTCTGAAGCATTTAAAATCCTTCCAGAAAATTCAAATCCGTAGCCAATATTAATTTAATTATTCTACATTTTAAAGACAGCCTCGAAAGAAGATTCATTCATTCATCACTAGCAGAACAACTTGGAAAAAAATCCAACATTTAGTTCATAATCATATCAAGAACATAATCATACACGCACAAAGGAAAATCCTAATTAATCATAAAAACACACCCAACCAAAAGAATCAAATTACAAACCAAAACATAGGAAACAAAAATAAACATGAATACTTGGGGAGATGAAGGGTCTGCGATTAGAGCCGGCGGTGGTGACACGGAGGACGAACCGGGCAACTGGCGGCTGCTCTTTTGAAACCCGGGATGGTTCGGGAAAAAGCCGGACGAACACGGACCGACTCTTCTCCACCGATAAATGCCTAAAAGTTTCATAAAAATCATCCCGAAAGAAAAAAGAACAAAAAAAAAGTAACAATCATCTTCAATGCTCAACGTATGTTTTTATACAAACTATAATAGGAAAGAAACATATGAGCAAACAGATGGTGTGCATACCAGTTCCATATGCCAATTTTAAACGGGTCGGATCTTTTGTAGGGAACTGTCGGTCCGAAACTCTCGATTTTCCACTGTGCGAGCCGTGCTATAGTTTCTACCTTCGTATCCCCCATAGAAGGAGAGGAGGAGAAGCGGGATGGAGGGGTTTTGACTTCTGCCGAATCAATATGGAGAATTTTTTTTTTTTTTTTTTTTTTTTTATTTCTGTCGCTTCTAAGTTATATGTTGCTGCAAGTCTGAGGATAATTGTCCGCCTGTTTGATTCTACTTGAAGCAGGGGTGACTGACTGGTGAGCACTAAACTACAACATTAATAATAATAATAATATTAGTAAACTACAACATTAATAATAATAATAATAATAATAATAATAATAATAATAATAATAATAAGGGCATTTCTATTAAAACCATATTTTTTACTCTTCACCCTACAAAAAATATTTAAACAAAAATAGATATAAATAAAATTACAATAATATCCCTAACCCTAATTTATTGTTCACTTTTTTATTTTTGTTCCCATTCTTCCTTGAGCGCTGACCAACCTTCAGATCCAATTTATCTCTGTTAAAAAATCAGAGCCTCCACGCGAGCAAACCACCACATGTTATTGAAGTCTCACATAAATTGAACATTCAAAAATTAATTACAATTTTTCAACGTTCGGTGCCAAGAGACTGAACACACAAGAATATGTTCAGTTGGTGAAAACCAAACGCCTCACAAAATGTTCAGCGCTCGCAAAAACGAACATTGTGTTTTGCATTCGGCCACGAGATCTAGCTTAACACATTAAATTGCTTTGTCTTTCGTCTGAAATTTGTTTTCCTCCTCCTTTCTTTCATTGTTCTTCCTTCTGCTTCTGATATTCAATAGTGAGAGGGATAGAGATGAAAGAGTTATGCTTCTGATATTCAATAGTGAGAGGGATAAAGATGAAAGAGTTATAGCTGTATTTATTAACATTTTTTTCAACAATTTTCTTCCTGCAATTGTTCCTTGAAGGAGAAGACAAAACATCTCCTTTCAAACATTTTTCCTGCATTTCTTCCAGCAGTTCTTCTTCGGAGAAGGAGACGAAAGCTCAGTGTCCTTCAATATTTTTTTTAATAAATAAGGGTATAAATGTAAAAGTAGATGGGTGTATAAAGTAAAAATATTGTATTTTTTAATTAAAATGTAGTGTATAAAGTAAATGTGGTTTAGAAAGTAAAATTTGTGGTGTTATTAGAAACACCTTAATAATAATAATAATAATAATAATAATAATAATAATAATAATAATAATAATAATAATATTATTATTATTATTATTATTATTATTATTATTATTATTATTATTATTATTTTGAGGACTCTTATGATTATTACAGGAATTCAAACCACATATTAATAAATGAGTAATTGAAAAGAGGCGGTCACGGTATCGGTCTGGAATCAGAACCGTCGGTTCAAATTATCGGTCAACAGTTCGGTTCAACAGTTGATCGGGTTTTGATTTCAAACCAAAATCGAAACCGTCTGACTCACGGTTCGATTTCGGTTCTTTGCTTGCCGGTTTCAGAAACTCCCGGTTCTGAACCACCAGTTCTAACCGTCTTTTTGAAAATTCTAGCCGTTGAAGATCAACGGCTGAAATTAACAAGCCGTTGATTTCCAATGGCTGAGATTCTGTAACCGTTGGGGAACCGCCTGTTCAAACCGAAACTGGAAACCACCAGCGGTTCCAACGGATCTTTTGCTTCTTTTTTTTTTGGAAATTGTTAATTAAGAAAAAAATAGCGGGGAACTGGAACCGAAACCGTATATATGGCGATTCAGTTTCGGTTCCCCCTCCACAATTCCAAAAACCACCGATTCCAAAACCAAAACAAAAACCGACAAAATGTACCCATGTCTAATCGATAATAAAAAAATCACCAACTTTATGTAAATCTATAATTTTATCATAATGTTTAAAACTGGATAATTTCCACTAGGAGCTTAATTATTTTTACAATTTTCATACTTATAAAAAGTTTAGACAAAATTTTGTTGAGTTAATCAAGAATTCAGTGTTAATATTCGTACTATCTTTTAAAATGTTTCAACATATGAATTATGAATTTGTGTATTGTTCATTCATTCACTACCTTAATTAATCAAAATAAACTTTAAAAGAGCGCAAAAATTGAAAAAGTGTGTCACCACGTTATTTCATGACTAACCTCAATATATATATATATATCAAAACAAAGTTCATAACAAGCACTATAAATTTTTTATATATTTTTTATTAAATTACTTCCACCGTCTCTCAATATCGCCATAATAACGTTATAATGTGTTAATTGTAAAAATAATTAAATTTGTGATGAAAATTGTGGATTTTAAATATTGTGTGTAAATTACAAAATTATCCACAATGTATATAATATTATTCTGCCCATAATCCTAAATAAATAAGTATTTAATATAATGAATTAAACTAATAACATAGGAATTGTATGTGATAAAGTAAGTGTATTGGCATATATATCGAAAATCTAATGAGATTTGAATTACATGCAGGATATGGCAAAGATCATGAATTAAAGAAGGAAAAATTGGTTGGTTGGAGATATTGAAGGAATGAAGATCAAGAAGATATGCATAATCTTAAAAATATAGAACAAGATATGATGAAGATACAGGAGGACTTGAGATATGCATATCAAGGCTCATTTGATGAAGATATCGGAGGAAGATATGCATATCAAAATATATTTGTTAAAAGATACCGGAAGACTCTTCAGATGCAAGATACACGATTATAAATAAGACAAAGGGCTAAGACGAAGGGTATCTCTGTGATATTACATTCATTAATCATATGCAGAGAAAGAGCCGTCCAATTTGAGAGGGACGGTTTTATTTGAGAGCTTATATCGTAGTACAGTTCCAGCATGAAGGCGAACTGTCAGTGAACAACTCGCTGGTTTCCACTGTGCTCGGGAGAGTACAGCCTGCTGGTCTCGGGAGAGTTCAGATTTCTGTCGTACGGGAGTCGGCAGCCAAATCCATCTAGGGAACTCGATGGCCAAGTAAGTTGTTAGAAGAGAGTGGTATAGGGTTGGCTAGTATTAGAGGGAGTCTAATGACGTGTAAATCCAAACTATATAATTGTGGGAACAAACACTCTATTTAATAAAAATACTTGAGAGGAAGAAGAGATTCTTCCTCAAAATTGTTGTAACTACTATTTCGCTTCCGCATAGTTCAATTATAGTTCGAATTAGTATTGAACACAACACACGCGCACGAATTCTGATCTAACAGTATGATCTAAGATGTAGGTGCCTATGGCACATTCGGCTAGGTACATTCAAAAAATTAATGCATGATAAATAGTAAAAAGATTTGTTTATTTTGAAATAAAATATGGGAGGATGGTAACTGTAGATGTCACATAAGTAGGTTTAGTGAGTGTTTTTATATTATTATAATGGTACTTGTAATTGAATTGATGATTGGTTGATTCGGTAATGGTTAAAAATATGTTGGAATTTGTTAAGTCAATTATTGTATAATTGATGATTGATGATTGATAATTATTGTTTTTGTAAGTTGTGGGATATTTTGATTTATTGTAATGTTATTGTGTAAATTTTAAAAAATGGAATAACACAATTTAGCTCCTAAAATCAAATTTTATTATTTGAAAAAAAGGATCGATTAAATAAGATGAAAATTAAAATATATATGCATTTAAAACATATATTTTTTATTTTTTAATAAAAAAATTCGTGTAGAATTATTAAAGCATCACAAATATAATTCTATGTTATTTTAAAATTTGGTTTAAAATATTAAAATGAAATCTATAAATATTATTTTAATTAAAATGAAGTTCAATGTTTTCATTAATAAATATTACTATATTTAAATGGAGTTTTTTTTTTTTCTATAACAATTTTTTAGAATAGATGACATCAAATTATAAAAAAGTGAATAGTAACATAATAGTAATAGGTCACCGTTTTTCAAATACGATACAATACAAGTTTATCCAACTATCTCTTTCGAACGCCCCTAAGCAAACAACGTTTTAATTAATACCGCCAACGGTAACATGTACATGGGAAGTGCAAGTAAGATAACAATGGAAGAAGAAACCACCTGGAATGAACCCGATTCACGCGGCCCATCAATGACAGAGCTAGCAATGTCATTGGAGTGATTCCGAACTATGCGTAACAGTATCATGATAATTCGGCTCATGTGACCGTCTCGAGCGCTCAATCATGAGTTGTCTGTATCTAGCCCAAGAGTCAACCCATATAAACCCACCTGGATGGTCAACACCTGTCGGATAGGAGTAGAAAGCTCCTCCCTTGTTATTCCTCGTTTTTGCCATGCAGAAAACCATCAAATCAGCACCACATCTACAAGAGGGATGATCGAAAATCGAATCCATAGTATAGGTCCTAAAAATAACAATAAGTAGTCAAATACACTTGCATTGCATTAAATACACCTAATATAGTAAACAAACATAATTTTCTCCTATGAAATATAATAATATATAGTCAAACACACATGCATTGCATTTAATACACCTAAATAGAGTAATACGTTCGTACAAAATACAAAGTCATGTAAGATTGTATTATAATAAACATAGGATTTGCGTGCAATTCGGGGCTATTATGTATAGGTTTTTAGGCCATTGCATGTACTTAAGTGACGAGTTTATCATGATTTTGTTATATTTTGTTACGTCACATATTTTTTGAAGTTTTGACAAAAAAATAGATATTAAGGATGTATAGAATACGTCTCAAGTCACATGAACCATGCTTACCTCGTGATATGATCTTAACTGTCGTAATTTGGTGTGATTCAGGCATATCTTCTTAATTTGGTGTGATTTTGGCATATCTTCTTGATTTTGTGTGGTTCAAGCATATCTTCTAGATTTGGTGTGATTCGGGCATATCTTCCCATTCTAATCAGGAGATACGGAGACTATCAAAATCCTAGTAATTGTCTATAAAAGAAAGAGTTACATCAGATTATAGACATCATACAATACAATATACAACAGATTTTAGGTTTAGAAACAATAATACAAATGAGGATCAACCAACCAAGTCATTAGAGAGAGAGAGAGAAACGAAGATTGTTTGGCTTCAATAGTCTTCTTTTCTTTTGTTCTTTTTATGTTAGCCATGATTATCAATATGTTTTCCATAAATTATATATTAAATATGTGTGGCTAAACATCTAGTGATTTTAGGGAGTGTATAATTATGGATTAATATGTTTTTCTTTAATGATATTATTTTCATTCTTATATTTGTTTATGCTTCCTTGATTTGAATGTCATATGGAATTATGTGACGACTAGTTACATATGTATAGTTAATCCATTATTACCCGAGAGGGAGTAATTGGTTAACGAATTAGGAATGCATAAAACTTGCTAGATCAAGAGATTGGTAAGTATTATGATGAAAATAGATCCTATGCACCATTGGGAGTTAAATAATATCTTGAGAATGATCAGTGTTGTCTGATATACTTTTTGATGTAACTCGAGAGAGAGGATCCAAATATCTTAGTGTTCCGCAAACAAATATATGAATTAAATATGGTTTAATACATTAAAAGGAACTCATATGAGCCATATGAATGCATGTCCCTGGAATCCATATAATTAGACATAGGCACGATTTCTCGATTCTGATTTTGGTTTCGAAACAGGAGGTTTTTGGAACCGCGGAAGGGGAACCAAAACCGAACCGCCATATACACAACTTTGGTTCCGGTTGCGGAACCGGCGGTTCTCCGGTTCTTTTTTTAAATTAACAACTTTCAAAAATAATTCTCGGGCGTTTGAATTTGATTATCACAAGAGATTGAATTGAATATAGTTAACTTAACCAAAACAATTATATTTTACAAACAGAAAAAAAAAAGTTACAACAATCAAAACTTAACTTTACAACTTATAAAAATTACAAAAAAAAAAAAATTACAACAAAAAATTAACTTACCTAAAGACATTTATTTATTTTAACAAGAGATTACAACTTTACAAGTTTTCAATTATAACTTATTAGATAAAAATAGAAGAGAAAGAAAAAAAAAAAGACTTGAGCTTAACTATAAATTAAAAATTAAAATTTAATTATTAATTTTGTTAGATCAGAATTCGTGCGCGTGTGTTGTGTTCAATACTAATTCGAACTATAATTGAACTATGGGAAAGCAAAATAGTAGTTACAACAATTTCGAGGAAGAATCCATTCTTCCTCTCAAGTATTTTTATTAGATAGAGAGTTTGTTCCCACAATTATATAGTTTGGACTTACACGTCATTAGACTCCCTCTAATACTAGCCAACCCTATACCACTCTCTTCTAACAACTTACTTGACCATCGAGTTCCCTAGATGGATTTGGCTGCCGACTCCCGTACGGCAGAAATCTGAACTCTCCCGAGCCCAGTAGGCTGTACTCTCATGAGCACAGTGGAAACCAACAAGTGGTTTACTGACAGTTCGACTTCTTATGGAACTATACTACAATATAAGCTCTCAAATAAAACCGTCTCTCTCAAATGGGACGTCTCTTTCTCTGCATATGATAATGAATGTAATGTAACAGAGATACCCTTCATCTTCACCCCATGGTCTTATTTATAATCGTGTATCTTGCATCTCAAGAGTCCTCCGGTATCTTTAAACAAATCTGTTTTGATATGCATATCTTCCTCTGATATCTTCATCAAATCAGCCTTGATATGCATATCTCAAGTCCTCCGGTATCTTCATTATATCACCCTTGATATGCTTCGCAAATCTCCTTCAAGATTCTCTTCTTTGTTCCAGCCATGGTTTTGCTTCCTTGAATATCTCAAGATGGTTGACAAATATATTTTTCATATCTTATGTGTATCTTTGCATATCTTGTCCATTGTTTGTTTTCCTTCCTTTCAATATCTTGTTCTATATTTTTAAGATTATGCATATCTTCTTGATCTTCATTCCTTCAATATCTCCAACCAACCAATCTTTCCTTCTTTGATTCATGATCTTTGCCATATCCTGCATGTAATTCAAATCTCATTAGATTTTTTATATATATGTCAACACACTTACTTTATCAATCTCCCCTTTTGGCATTTGGATCAAAAAATTTATGTCCTACAACCATTTTTAAAACATATCAATCTGATCACAGTTCGAACAGACAGTGAACTCAGGACTTCCAGTATTCAATTTTATCAGATAGAGATAAACTAATAAATATTACATAATGCTGAAACAGCCAGATCATGCATATAGCACAGTTAGTCAGTAACCACAAGAAAATCACAAGTAGAGTTTCAAAATATGCATTATCTCCCCCTGACAACCAACTCCTCCTTAATTTGAGCTTTTTCACTTAAGTACTATTCACTGTCTTCATCTTCCCCTTTTTTGAGACATTTGACAAAGGATTGGTGAACATAGAAAGACCATATAAGTAATTTTTAGTGTTGGTGCGGACTGCTTAAGAATATCAGGAGGACTGGATCCAAAAATTTCATTATCATGTTCGCCTGGAGATCAAGTTGGGACCAATCACCCTGTTCTTTCATATGTTCCTGCGAAAGAGAATATAAGAGAAAAATCGCAGAAAGACTAGGTTTTTAACATAAGGTGAATGTGAGAGATATAGCGAACAGAAACTGAACAACAAATATGAATTCAGGGCAGAAAAAAGATTCAAGTCTCGTGTAATCTGTGACAAAATAAGTGCTGCAAGATATGGTTCAAATACACTGCTCAAACACTTTCCTTTCCATGCAGATTTTATCACGCGTTCACATCATAAGAGATCATGTGAGAGAAGTTAATTGTCACTAGTCTCATATTACTTGCCACCATGCCCACTTACTCATATATCCCAATTTTTCATGGTTTACCCATCGGTTTGTAGAGAGAGAGATCTAGAGAGAGATACTAAAATAAATTAACGAGAAATTACTACACAAAGAAGATATAATGAGTAAAAAGGAGGATTTAGTTCAGACTTTTATTTTGTTTTCAGCAAGCAATCCAGTTTGAGGATACACTAAGACAAATCCAGGTTCTCAATTCATAGGTGTCTCTTTGGTTCACTTTTTCTTTTTAAGAACACAGTTTTAAGAGTAGATTCCTTATCACTCCTTCTGGAGAAACCTTGTGTATTAGCTCGTAAACCACACAAGTAAGAGCCACACTGGGAAAACCCTGTATGACGAGCTTAACTGTCCCTTAAAACCCCTTTTGTGCGAACCAGAGGAGAACACTTTGGTAGCTTTCACAGACCTATCATTTTCTGTGCATGATGCTCAATCATATGGCTGGTTGCTTCTCACTGCATCATTTCATGGTCGTAGCTCTTTCCAAGAAAACAATAAATTAAGACATATTGGATTCAAAGTTCAAGACAAACTGAATTTTAAACCTACGTAGAGAGAATTTATGTCATATTTCCTCCAACCCCTTTTTTTCTCATTTATCTTCTTGAGATAATTCAAGGTTCTTCCCTTTTTTTATCATTTTTTTTATTATTGAGCAGAACAAATGCCCAGTGATTTCCTAAGAGAGATGAACTGTTGGGAATCCAGGACCTTGGTAAATATATCAGCAAGTTGGGTTAGAGTAGGAACATGTTCAAGTACAATAACACCTTCCTCAACCAATTCTCTAATGTAGTGATACCTGATGTCAATGTGCTTGGTTCGGGAGTGTTGCACAGGATTTTTAAACATATTTATAGCACTCATATTATCGCAAAAAAGAGTCATTGAGTCCAAGTTCATACCGTAGTCGCACAACATGTGCATCATCCATACCAACTGTTAACATGAACTTCCTGCCGCAATGTATTCAGCTTCTGCTGTGGATAAGGATATGCTATTATGTTTCTTGCTGAGCCATGACACCAGATTGTTTCCAATAAAGAAGCATCCTCCTGAAGTGCTTTTCCGATCGTCTATATCACCGGCCCAATCACTATCACAATATCCTGCAATAATAGGATTAGTATCGAAAGAATATTTTAGTCCATAGTCTGTAGTACCTGCCATATATCGTATAATTCTTTTTACTGCCTTGAGATGTGATTCCTTTGCATTGGATTGATATCTAGCACATAATCCCACACTAAAACTTATGTCAGGTCTACTTGCAGTAAGGTACAAGAGACTTCCTATCATGCTTCTATACAGTGTTGGGTCAACGCTAGTTCCACTTTTAATCTCTAGATAATTTAGTATTGGTTCCCATGGGTGTTTGACCAATCTTGCAGCTTTCAAGATCAAATTTATTTACCAAGTTTCTGGCATATTTTCCTTGAAGTATCATGATTCTATTTTTGCTTTGTTTAACCTGCAGTCCAAGAAAGTAGGATAGCTCACCAACCATACTCATTTCAAATTCTTGTGACATTACCTTGACAAAGTCGTTCACTTTGTTTTTGGATGTAGAGCCAAACGCAATGTCATCCACATAAATCTATACAATGATAATGTCATTGTTCGACCACTGGGTGAACAGGGTCTGGTCTGCCCCTTCTCGCTTGTATCCTTGTGAAAGTAGAAACTTCATCAGTCTCTCATACCAAGCTCTCGAGGCTTGCTTCAGTCCATACAATGCCTTCTTCAGTTTGTACACATGATTTGGGTAATATGGATCTTCAAAGCCTTTGGGTTGCTCTACATACGCTTCATCTTTTAAAAAACCATTTAGAAATGCACTTTTCACATCCATTTGATAAAGTATGAATTTTTTTAATACAAGCAAAGGATAGAAGGATTCTTACAGACTCCAGTCGTGCAACTGGAGCAAAAGTTTCTTCGAAGTCAATTCCTTCAACTTGTGTGTATCCTTGAGCTACCAATCTGGCTTTGTTCCTTGTAATGTTTCCATGCTCATCAGTCTTGTTTTTGAAAATCCATTTAGTTCCAATGATGTTTGCATTGTTCGGTTATGATACGAGTGTCCATACATCATTTCTAGCAAATTGTTCCAACTCCTCTTGCATGGCCAATATCCAGTTGTCATCTTTGAGAGCCTCTTTTATGTTCTTAGGTTTGATCATAGATATATAACATGCATGATATACTAAACCCTCCATTTTGCGATAATCGTATTTTGGTTTTCCACGTGTCTTTACACCTTCATTGAGATCTCCAATGATTAGTTCTTTGGGATGTTCCTTTTGAACTCTGGTGGAAAGGTCATGGTTTTTAGGCTCTTCACTCTTTGGAGTCTTATTAGTCTCTCCTATGTTTTCACAATTTAGTTCACCAGTAGGTCACACAGCAGATGAACGTGTTTCATCTAGACAAATATCCAGTCTTTCCAATGAGTCATCAAAGACAACGTTAGTACTTTCAACAAGTGTTTTAGTTCTTAGATTAAATACACGAAATACTCTACTGTTTGTAGAATAACCAAGAAACATACCTGTATCGCTTTTGGCATCGAACTTATCTAATTGTTCTCGATCATTGTATACATAACATCTGCAGTCGAACACATGAAGATGACTAAGATTCGGAGTTTTGCCTTTCAAAATTTGATACAAGGTCATTCCCACTCCTTTCCTTAAGTAGACACGGTTTGAAACATAGCATGCAGTGTTTACCGCTTCAGCCCACCATTTTTTAGCGACATTCTTGCCTAGCATCATAGCCCTGGCCATTTCCTGTAGAGTACGATTCTTTCTCTCAACTACTCCATTTTGTTGCAGTATTTTAGCAGCTGAAAACTCATGAGTAATACCACGTGAGGTGCAAAAATTAATAAAAGCGTTATTTTCAAATTCTCTCCCATGGTCACTTCCTATTCGAACAACAGAATCCTGTTTTTCATTTTCAAGTAATTTTATCAGTTTCTCAAATTCTCCGAATGTTTCTGATATTTCTCGAAGAAATCTTACCCAGGTATATCTTGAAAAGTCATCAACACACACAAAAATATACATTTTACCTCCAGTACTTTCGGTCTGAACCGATCCCATCAAGTCCATGTGTAATAGGGCCATAATCTGTTTTGTGCAGACATCGTGAGTTCTTTTGTGTGAACTTTTCACCTGTTTGCTAAATTGGCAGGGACCATAGATTCCCTGATTCCTGTTTGGGAGTTTATGTAACCCCTGAACACATTGGGATTTTGATAAGGCAATGATGTGGTTGTATCCAATGTGTCCTAATTTTTGATGCCATACTTCAGTTGCCCCGGTGTTTGCATTATGAAAAACATGATTCCTGTCAAGAAGATAGCAGTTGTTAGTGGATCGGGTTCTAATGAGTATACATTGATTATTAATGTCAATAACCATGCATTTGTCATGAGTAAAATTCACTCGTAGTCCTTGGTCACATATTTAACTAATGCTTAACAGATTTGCTTTAAGATTTTCAACAAGAAACACATTAGACAATTTAGGTAAACCAGGTACATTAAGAGTTCCTTTTCCAATGACACGTTCACTCTTACCATCACTGAAAGTCACAGATTCCCCATTTATTGAAGTGATATCAGTTAGATATGTAGCATTACCAGTCATGTGACGGGAGCATCCGCTGTAAAAAACCACATTCCGATGTTGTTCGCACCAAGTGAAACTATTGATGATGTAAGACACATGCTGTTCCTAGCAACCCATATTTTTTTTACATGTGACATTCTGTTTCTGACATTTCTTACTTTCATAGTTTTTGATGATGCAGGATTTTTCATAGGAACATCGAACATATTCCAATTAGAGATGTTACCTGATCGGATGTCATGTTTTATTTTGTAGCGCCTTGATCGAATGTGTCTAGGTGCTTCACAGTAGTGACATATAGGAATGAATTTTTTGGTACCTTTGGTAGTCTGTTTTCCTAACTCACTTGTAGTATTTGGACCTTCTTGTTGGACCGTCGAGGAGCTGGCTCGTACAAAGGTTGTTATTCCAGATGGTCTTTCTTCAGTGTATCCAATTCTAGTTTTGTTACTTTGTGACCTTCCGTACGCCAAAATCTCATCAAATTTAGCCTTTTATGTGTTTAGTCCTTGTATAGTTCGCACTGCTTTGCCCAGTTCAGTTCGTAGTTCTGTCATCTCATGGTCTTTATCCTGTAATATTGACACAGTTTCTGTCAGTTTATTAGATAATGATGTGCTTACCTGGAGGTTGTTGTGAACAGATTCCTCTGCTGTTACTAGATTGATTTTGAGTGACTCAATTTCCATCTCTTGAAGTTAAACTTGATATTCCAGATTTCTCACATTCCTTTGGGAAGCAGTCATTTCATTGCTAAGTCGTTCATTGATCTCCCTTGTGATTTGTAGTTCATGTTTCACCCGGCTTAGTTCTAGATGTTCCATGGCAATGTTACCTTTACTTTTATACTCTTTTACTTAATTCTCTAGTCTTTGAATAACTTCAGTAGCTGCTGCACATTTGGCTGCTACGTCCAGTTACATTCTCTCCAGATTCTCTAGAGTTGGATCATCGAAATTTAGTTCTTCAGGAAGCTTCAGTTCTTCTTCAGTTCACACCGAGGATGTGAGGCACAACTGATCTTTCGATGTGTATGTAGCAAAGTTACTGGGATAGGTTGTTTATTTTCTGTCAGGTTCTTCATCTCCTTCTGACTCAGTTTCACTCCATATGGCTTTTAGTGCTTTGTTTTTTCTCAAAAAATTTGGACATTCAGCTTGATAGTGTGCATTTCCTCTGCATTCCTTGCATTAGTCAGAATCTGTTTGATTACCTTGTTTGAAGTTCGAAGTTTTGGATCCTCCTTTTCTGGTATTATCACCATAGTTCGAACTTTTGGTGAACTGTTGCCTCTGGTTGTACTTTTTGACGAACTTGCTGTAATTTTTTGTCAGTAGTGCCATTTTTTCAGCAATCTCAGTTACATCATTTTCAATCAACTCTGTAGTTAACACGGATTTGAGTGCTATCCCTTTGTTTTTAGGAACATCCATTCCATTGTTTATCTCAAAGGTCCTTAGTTCTCCCATCAGGTCATCCAATGACATTGGGGTGACCCTCATGAAAGAATCTAAGACTATAATCTTCTCCCTGAATCTAGGAACCAAGGTTCTCATAATTTTTATGATTTGAACATTCTCTTGAATTGCATCCCCAAGGGTGTAACATTGATTCACTATGTCACTAAACCTTGAAAAATACATTTCGATATTTTCTTCTTCAATCATTTGAATCCGATCAAATTGTGTGGCCAATCTCTGCAGCTTTGATTTTCTTACCGATTCATTTCCTTCAAATTGTTTTTTGTAGTGCATCCCTTGTATCCTTAGCCGTTTGACAGTGTATGATCAATTTGTATCTCATCGGGTCAACAGAGGCCAATATTGCATATAGTTCTATGTAGTTTGCATCTTCAACACACTTTTCATCCTCCGTCTATAGGGTTCGTGGTTTGTCAACAATCTTTGTTACGTGTTTCCCATCCAGCATTTTTGGCCATGTCCACTTCATTTGAATTGCCTCTCCACACCATTTGGATCTCAAATAGATGATCATCATGGATTTCCAGAATGGATAGTTTTGTCCATCAAGACAAGGAGGTCGCATCGATGTTCCTTCATGAGTTCCCATGTCCCTATCCCTGAATCAACCTAAACTGGAACCTGCTCTGGTACCAATTGTTAGATCAGAATTTGTGCGCGTGTGTTGTGGTTAATACTAATTTGAACTATAATTGAACTATATGGAAGCGAAATAGTAGTTACAAAAATTTTGAGGAAGAATTCCTTCTTCCTCTCAAGTATTTTTATTAGATAGAGTGTTTGTTCCCACAACTATATAGTTTGGACTTACACGTCATTAGACTCCCTCTAATACTAGCCAACCCTATACCACTCTCTTCTAACAACTTACTTGACCATCGAGTCCCCTAAATGGATTTGGCTTCTGACTCTCGTACGGTAGAAATCTGAACTCTCCCGAGCCCAGTAGGCTGTACTCTCCCGACCACAGTGGAAACCAACAAGTGGTTCACTGACAGTTCGCCTTCTTATGGAACTGTACTATAATATAAGCTCTCAAATAAAATCATCTCTCTCAAATGGGACGTCTTTTTCTCTGCATATGATAATGAATGTAATGTAACAGAGATACCCTTCATCTTCAACCCATGGTCTTATTTATAATCTTGTATCTTGCATCTCAAGAGTCCTCCGGTATCTTTTAACAAATTTGTTTTGATATGCATATCTTCCTCCGATATCTTCATCAAATCAGCCTTGATATGCATATCTCAAGTCCTCCAGTATCATCATCATATCACCCTTGATATGCTTCGCAAATCTCCTTCAAGATTATGTTCTTTGTTCCAACCATGGTCTTGCTTCCTTGAATATCTCAAGATGGTTGACAAATGTATTTTTCATATCTTGTGTGTCTCTTTGCATATCTTGTTCTATGTTTGTTTTCCTTCCTTTCAATATCTTGTTCTATATTTTTAAGATTATGCATATCTTCTTGATTTTCATTCCTTCAATATCTCCAACCAACCAATCTTTCCTTCTTTGATTCATGATCTTTGCCATATCCTGCATGTAATTCAAATCTCATTAGATTTTCGATATATATGCCAACACACTTACTTTATCAAATTTAGAATTAAATTGCCTATGTATCCTCATAGTTCAGGAATCAAAGTCAATGTAGTTCTCTTTTTTTTTTTTTGGTCGAAACTGCAGAAATTAAATAAAATAAAAAAAATTTGAATGTACACCAATACTCGAGCATACCCGAAGAAAATAAAAAAACTAGTCCCGAATCCCAGCACTGGGACGGGAACAAGCATCCTAAAAAACTATAAATAAGTTGCATAAAATTCACCAACACAAAGGTCAATATAACAAACTAGAAAGCTCTAATGCAGAAGCAAAAACAACCTCCCAGTAGGCATTTCCAAGCCTCAAACGTGTCTCCAAAAAAACTGGTATCAGCATTCCAAAGTGGAATCCAACATCAACAAGCATCCATCTCAACCAGCATAGAAGCCGGCAGCCCACTTAGCAATAGCAAAGGGGCCATTAGGAAAGAACAGCAACCAGCATAGAAGCCGACAGCCCACTTAGCAACAGCAAAGGGGCCATTAGGAAAGAACAGCAGGACCGACAAACGGACCGGCAGGTCTCAACATCAGGAAGTAAATATCAGCAGCCAGAGAAATAGCAACAGGACAACAACCATCAGCAAGGAACAGCTATCAGCAGCAGTAACCAGTAAACAGCAGCTATCGGCAGCAAGTACAATAAATAACAGCAGCAGGTATAGCAGTTTTCAACAGCCATCAGCTAGTGTAGCATCAAGCCATCAGCAGGAACAAACAAATAGTAGCAGCACCACCAGCTAACAGCAGCAGACTCCTTCCAGTTATGAAATAGCACAACCCCAGCAAACACACGCAGGTAATGGGCTCCCCGCAACACAACAAAGTAACCCCACCAATAAATCAGCAACGTAGCAATAGCGGACAATTGGCATTCCAGCAGGAATAAAACATCCCGTAACCAGCAAGATTATCAATGCAAATTAAAGCCCAAAACAGGCTACAGATATTCCAGTATCTAGCAAAATTAATAGGAAAACATTGAAGGCTAATATTTTGAAATTAGCACTCAAACTCACTCAACCGAGCTTCCCAGATAATAACAACCACAAATCCACCTTCGCAATACTCAAGTAGATAGGGCGGATATCAATACCTACTCGTCTGGGGCTGCTAGACTGGGATGGGCAACCCATGAAAGAACGATGCAGACGAGTCTTACAATGATGGGCATCGGACTGAGTTAGCACTGAGTCAGAGTCTAACTCAGTTGAGACTCGGTGAACCCTAGGAAAATTTGAGCGCCACTCGAGTTGACTCACGAACAATCCTAGAACACGATCCTTCAAAAACCGTCACAGTGACAGTTTTTTTTTTATAATAGAGAAATCCCAGAAGAGGAATGAAAATACCAGCAATATTGATAAATCAACATGTTGTTCATCCAAGAACTTCATTGATTTGAAGCGTAGGAACAAATGGCTGAAACCCTTCAATTGAAGATCCCCAAAAAAAAATTTGTTTTTTTTTTGGGTAAAATCCGTTGATAAAAATGATAATCCCAGCGAATTGACGGAATCAATAGGCTGTTCTTCCAAAAATCTTCAAAAAGAATGAAGAGCAGAATGAAATCCGATGGAGTCGGATGGAAGAAGCATGTGATAAGCGGATCCTAGAGAGAAGCCAGAGCTTCTCTCTAGAGAGAGAAAGTCTCAACCGCAGTCGTTTATCTTTTTGTGTGTAGTTCTCTTACCTTCTTGTAACGTACTTTAATGCTTGAGAAGTGGCATGACTCAATCACTCCCGGACATGGTCGAATACTCATTTCCATCTTAATCCTCACCCTCTTCATCAAAATTTACATCTTGTTTTCTTACCTAAGCATTTGACCAATTATTAAGTAATGCATGATTTTCTAGATTTTCCACCTTTAAATTGGATCTTCGAAGATCCAAAATATAACCGCCGGTGCTAAATGCTTGTTCAATCGAGACGGTAGAAGCCAGGCACGCAAATATTTTCTTTGCAATTAGTGATAATATAGAAAAGTTTTTTTCTCTTCGGGACCACCATCTCTAAAGCTCGTTGGGTATGTCAAATCCAAGTTCCTCAAAAGTAGTAGATAGATAATTATATAATTCTTGATAAAGACTATGGCTCCTAGATTTTTTTAATTTTCTGATATTATAAAACTTATAATATTGATTAAGGTGTTGAAAGTTCGGATCTTGATGATGTTCGGGTTAACCCAAAACCAAACTACCTCCACCAATATCTTAATTTTCATGGCCGCTTTCACTATTTAAATTATCACCATAATAAATTTTATATTCTTTTAAATAATTATAAAGTAATTGTTTTGTTTTACCTACAATTATATGCGGATTAGGAGTGTCATCATCATTAACCAGAAATAATGCATCATAATACATTCTTAGTAATTCTACTAAACCATATTCTCTAATTCTAGGATCTAAAAGTTCTGCATCTAAAAATAAATCGGGAATTTCTTGATAACACTTTAACCATTCACTTCTCATGCTTGCAATACAATTTTGTAAAGTATCATGCGAATAATATGATTGTAAAATAAGTGCAATTTTAACACAATGATCTATAACTAAAGAAGAAGTGGGATAGTAACAACCGAATAATCCTTCCGTTGCATCTTTAAAAACTTTCAAAAGAGAAATTAATTCAACACATGTATCCCATGAACTTGGAAATAAAGGAATGCCTAATTGTTCTTGTGAAAAAAACTTACATAATTCAATTCTAACCTCATAAGAATCATTGAACATTTTATATGTTCAATTCCAACGATTAGGCACATCTTTAGTGATTTTTTAGGTGCACTCATACCAAATGCTTTACAAAATCTTCTCTATTTTTTGCATAAAGTTGCATGCCAAGCTAAATGTCCAATTGCTAATCTAATAGGACATATATGTGCTTTGAAAAGTTCTATGCCATCTTATACACACAAATTTAAAACATGACACATGCATCTAATATGAAAAATCTACCCATAAATGATGGTTGACAAATTTGAATTAATAATGGCAAAATAGCAGTATTAGCACTAGCATTGTCAAATGAAATTGAAAAAAAAATTGTAACTAAATTATATTCTTGCAAGATAGTATGAATTTTAAGAGAAATATTTGTGGCCGTGTGCATTTGATCAAATTCTCTATATGCAAGTAATCTTTTTTACATTGTCCATGAATTATCTATCAAATGACAAGTAAGTCCTAAAAAACTATGTTCTCTCCAATGATCACTCCATATATTCGCACAAATTGAAACTTTTTGTTGTAAAGAATTAAGCATATCAATTAAAGATAACTTAAATTCACCTACAATTTCTCAATATTATGAACTAATGTTCTACGTGAAACACCGGATGCTTGAGGGTTTAGTGATAGTTGAATATAATTTTTAAACAAATCATTTTCAGCAGTATTAAAAGGAAAAAACATGCCACCATTTTTGATAAATATTTCCTCATTGTTTGATCGGAATATTTAAACAAAGAAGTCGTACCTTGTGATTCATCGGTGAATCCTCCACGAGGTACTTGCGTTTGACGCTGATCGTTTCCTACTTTGTCTGGATGGTGATGTTACAAATGTTTCTTCAATGAGCCATAACCTCTTCCGTTTTGAAAAACATATTCTACCCCGCAATAGTTGCAAATTACTTCAATATTTTGCAAATCTCTTTTGAAGTGAATGGCAGAGATATCCAATCTAAATGCCTCATGACTTTGAGTTTGTCTCATACTTTGACTTTGACTCTCTTGAATTGGAAGAAGTTCTTCATCGGTTGATTCGGTTAGAGGATCATAGTGTTGTGCTTGTCATTGTGCACCTACATTCATAATCATACAAATTATTAATCATAGATGATTGAGAGAGATATTTAAAATAATATATATATATATAATATTTGAGATATATATATAATATTTAAGAGAGATATTTTATAAAATAAACACAAACCTAATTGGGCTTGAAAATCTTATTGCCACTCGATCGGAATTTCAATATCTTCATCATCAAGATGAAGATATCTTGGAGCCAAAGGTGATGCTGGTGGCAATTCGGCTCCGGTGCTTGTACTCGTCGGCATAGGTGATTTTTCTTTTGCTTGTCGAGATGAGGAAGATGATCATCTACCTCCTCGTTCTCTTCGGCTCAAGCTCGACATTTTGAGAGAGATTAATTGAGAGAGATGATAAGACAATTGAGAGAGATTGAGGGAGATCGAGAGAAATCAAATTTTGTGAAAAAAAATGGGTAGGGAGAGGGGGTATATATAAGAAAAAAAGGATCCATTGGAACCGACAGTTCCCGATTTCGATTTGAACCGCCGGTTCCCAACGGCCATGTAATCTCAGCCGTCGGAGGTCAATGGCTAGTTAATCTCAATAGTTGTTCTTCAATGGCTTTTTTTTTTAAAAATGCGAAGAACAGGCAGTTCGGAACTGCCGTTTCCTGGAACCAGAACCGAACTATGTATATTCTTGTTTCGGTTTTGGTTTTGAACCAGAACTGGGTCAATGGTTCAACCGAACTGTTGACCGGCAGTTATGGTTCGGAACCGGAACCGTGCCCCCTCTACATATAATCTGTGAATATCTTTAGTTGTTTGACTTGCTTTGTTATCTATTTCTTTTCTTTATTTGTTTTAGTTTATTTTATAAAAATCATTCCAATAATTGAATTCTTTAGATAAAGGAAAATATCATAAACAAATACTCAGCTGATTTTACAATATGCAGTCCATATGGATATGATACATGTTCTCACCATATTTTATTATAATTTACCTCGTGCACTTGCGAGTCGTATTTTAAGTGAAATAAAATAGCGAACATATTACATTCAATACACCTAATAAGCATGGCCATAATGAATACTAAACAATTATATTCTCCACATTGTGTTAGCAATATCGTCTCTGAACTATCTTTGTGCCTCAATCATGGGTGCATATGGTAACATCCTCCCTAAGAAAATGGGATTGTCCTCCATGTAATGTGCATGAACACCATCAAACAAGCGATCATATACAGATTGTGAACGCACAAAGTTGTGTATAACATATAATGACGAGCAACACTTGGTTCTCTATCTAGTTTTTCGACATACCCCATCTGAGAATCGAAAAGTGACTTTTTAGCACCCCGAACGCAGGCTCTATGCAATTCCTTAATCTAGTGTGGTGGTGGTTGAATAACTCTTGTGGATTCTGCACCGAGACATAAGTATTATTCCACTTACACAGATGGTAACGAGTGTTACAATAAGGTGCCAAAATGGTCCGTAATTTTTGTACAACGACATAATATCGACCTAAAACAAATAAATAATAAAACTTTGTAATATTATATACTCGTTAATTTGATTTAACAAATTTTATGTATTTATACCGCCTGGAGGCCACGAAAAAGATTGATCAGTCCTCACTACCTGTGCTTGCGAGACCTAAATTATTTTGCGAACTCATTGGAACCCAGGCTGGAATGAGTGTTACATCCATCGATCCAACAACACCCTATTTAAGTCATCATTAAAATTCAACCAAATGCCTAGAAAGATTTTTTAAAAATAAAATAAAAATTACTTAAATCAAAGTGTAACCTCAAAATAATGGTAAAAGTGATTATTGTTAAGCACAGTAGGGTGGCTCATTGTGAAATTTGAAGGACAAATGAACTCGGGTGCGAGGGTAAGTAAAGCATTCATAATACGCCGTACCTGAAAATTAATTGTCTCCAATGAATGCTGGAAACGTTCGTAACTATCTCGTTGACAGTGATGCATTGAAACTGTCCTCACGAATATAGAAACAGACTCCAAATAAGGCACCCAAGTTTGCTGGCAATCTTGTATTAGACCTTTAGATTCCAACAGTCAAACTAGCTCGTAGAAAGATTGGCATGTCAACCTCATATTCCCCATAAGAATCTCCTTAAGCCAATCATTTCTAGGTAGGCGAGATGTATGCCTAGATGGACTTTCCACTTCTAATAAATGTGGGATGACTATTTCTCCAAAAAAATGTGTAATTAACTCCTCATCAAATAATGTTTCATCGTCAGTGTCCTTCTCAATTTCATGTTCGTTTTCTTCCGTGTCGGACCCGTCCTCATCAGAATTCGTGATGCATATTCATAAACAATCAAAATAGTAGATTATAACTACTAATAAAAAAAATATTAGCACAAAATAATTTAAATATTAGCACAAAATAATTCAAATATTATCACAAAATAAATTAGGAAAAAAATCAAGCAAGTTCATGGAAAATTGGGGGTACCGCACCCCTATAATATATATGGCATCATAGTTTGGCACAAGGCCAAATTATCTCGATTCAACAATGACAAAGAAAAAAGCACAGTAAACGAACAAACACAACATAGCATAACACTCGGCGGAACGGAAAATGGGGGCAATCAACTAAGTGATTGAACCCAAGCTCGTTACTCCTCCTCTAACATACCCATGAACACGCGGTAAGTGGAATTCATCTTTAGTCACTCGACCGTCTTTAATATATGTCCCATCTCTAAACCATCCATTCCATGGACAACTTCGAAGCACATCTCAAATTCACTCATCGTCTCTTTTGACCGCCCCCATTTTTCAGTGAGATAGGACTCAAAAGTCGAAAGGGCACATGTGATGACCAAATTCTTCTCCGACATACTGTTCGACCAACGACAAGCGGGAAGACAGGACCCTCCAATTCCATCTTGGTTAACGGTCTCAGCATCAACAGTAGGTGCCACATTTCTATGTTTAGCCACATCTCCGTCCACTTCGGGAGTTTTGTCATCTTCATTCTCATCATCAGAGCCGGCCAATGGCCGTTAGAGCGAGCGTTGGCACCAGAGGCATATTATAAATCAGTGCAAAGCTCAACATGAGGAAGTCCACGTCTTATGATGCCTCGGTTGTCTACTTAAAACATTGTGTGACTACTTAGATTTTTTGTTTATTTGTAAAATAACTTGTGAACACATCTTTTCACCTATTCATATAAAAGGATTGTATTACCTTGTAGATTTGTTGTAAGATATTGTCAGGGCCAATCATTGTCTTCTTCGTATACGACCAAGTCATACTCGATCCTTGCTTGTACCGAAAACCGTATAGCAACCTCCATGCATGTTTTAAAATTTTCCACTTCACTTTACAATGGTGAACCGTAAACACGATACGATCATAGGACATAGCATTGAGTTTCAGGCAGATTGCGTTCAAGGTTTGAGTAGAAAAGGTAATAGTCAGGAGTAGGCCGTTTAGGTACTCGGGTGACAAAGGTAAATGAAGTTAGCCTCATTTTCATGAGACCAGTCACCTTCTCGACATTGATGTTGGGTCTAGACATCAATATTAGAGTAAGATGTTAAAACAACATTGTTTCGTAATTTTACATTTTATTAACACAAAATTATTAACCAAACATTATTTCTGATTCATAAAAATATATATTTGTGTGAGTCAATAATTTTATAATACAAAATGCAGAAAGAAAGTTTTATTATTGATTAAGTTTCCCAAAAAAAGACACAAATTTATGTATTTGTTTTTTCTGAATTTTTTTTTTTGGAACCACAACATATGTTGTTATTAATTTCCAAAGAGAACCAGTTATTTATTTTTTTGTTCTAAAGATTGTAAAAAGTCTACTTTTAAAAATTTTAGTTCAACCAAAACGTTTGTATCACTATCTTTAGGCAGGTAGCAATGTTTTTTAAAAAATAGAGTTGCTTTCCTATAATTGTTTTATGACCGGAGCAGATCATTTTTTTTCTTATTTCAAACATTATTTTGCGAAATAGTGTGCTTTTTATCGTGTAGGCAATTTTTTGGTGAAATAGTGTGCTATTTGTTTTTATATTTAAGTTTGTTTTATTAAAAACTTATCCAGATCAAAAAAAATTTCAATATATATATGAAATAGATAATTTTCAAAATCTATTTTATACTCCAATTAAATCCTTCTATCATATTTTGCTCATTAATGTTCAATCAAAATGAAGTGAAAATTATTGACACAATACTACTACATAATTCTCCAGTGGTATTAAAACAAAGAAATAATTGCAATACAACAACCAAAGATAAAGCATGATACAAAGTTGTACATTTATTCTGCAAATTTTAGTAGTTCAGAAAATACAATACATTCAAGAGATTGTTTTATTTCGTGCAATACAAATGTGTATTATTGGAAGTCAAATGTTGGATTTTTTCATAATTATGAAAGCAATTAGTTTGCTTCATAAAAATTATTGAAAAATCCAGTTTAATGTAAGTGCTCAAATACACCAAACCCCTAAAATAGAACACACATTATAACATAGAAAAAAAAAACACAATCAAGTAGCATGCACATACTTCATAACAAACTAAAGAAAAAAGGGGGGGAGGTGGCTTGCACATGAATATGAGATTCACTTTAATTCGAAAGATCTCATCTACTTTACTTTATAACTCAAGTCCTACTTTCATCAAGGGAGAATGACTTATTCTCCCACTCAATAAGTGGGAGAACTTCAATCAAAATGAATTGTTTCTGTAAAAATTGTTGCAGTCAGAAAATACCAAACGAAAAAAAATAAAATTGGGAAAGAAGAAGCACAAAAAAGAAACAAGAAGCACAAGAGGGAATGACTTACTCTCCCACATAATAGGTGGGAGAACTCCAATCAAAATAAATTGTTTCTCTAAAAAATGTTGTAGTCAGAAAATAACAAACAAAAAAAAAACAAAAAAAGAATTGGGAAAGAAGAAGCACAAAAACAAAGTTGGGAAACAAGGAGCACAAGAGGGTAATATCATAATAACACAATATACAATTGAAGCTAAAAAATACATTACACAAAAAAAATAAAACAAATAAAAAATAAAAAAAGAAGATCAAAACATCAACTTTGTACATGGAATTTTCAACATATTTCAAAGTAAAATAACAAGAAAAAAGACATTTTCTTCAAAATTGTATTTTTCTGAAAAATTTCAAGTTTCTGAAAAAAAGATCACAAATGAATTTGAAGGCCCAACATACAAGATAGAAAAAAAACATCCAGAAGAACATTCATAAAATTTGTGAAGCGTGAAGAACAAAATAAAGATGTCACATAAACAGGGATTGAGAAATAAAAAATAGAGGATGAGAACCCTTCATTAATAAGAACACAGAACCCCAAAAAATATGAAACTACCATCGTATAACCAGACGCTAAAATCATAAACAAGAAACAAAGGTTGATTGCCAAAGAATAATATCAAACAAAAAAAAAAAGAATCATATCAAATCTGAACTAATAAACAAAGGTTGCACATATGAGCAACAGAGAACATAAACGAGAAACAAAAGTTGAGAAACATTGGATACTACGAAGACAAAACCCAAGTCATATGCACACAATAAAGCCAGATCTCCAGATATTAGACTGATATACAAGAAAGAGTGCATTTTCGTACATCAAAACATGTCATAACATGAATCATGTCAGATCTGAACTATTTTAAACAAAGATCAAACAGAGCATCACTATCCCACAAAATGAAACATATGACCAACAAAACACATAACTCAGTTTTAGCAAGCAAAAACAAAGCATGAATCATGTCGATGCTTGAAGAGAACAAGTACCTTTGGATAAAAAGTGGAAGCAACAGTCAGTAGACGAACTCAACTGGATACTTTTCTTTTCTCCGAATCAAAACGGCAGCAGGTGCACAGTGTGTGAGGATATGGTGAATCACTAACCATTATCAACGGATCTATAAATAGACGACGTATTACTCACATACACCACAAATGAATACACATGGAACAAGACTCAGCAAAAAGTCACAGCTTTACAAACTATAAACCCTAAAAAATGACAAATACATATAGATGGACCTTTGCGCGGAGAATCAGCCATGAAAATAAGTCAAGGTTCTTAGCAAAGTAAAATAGCCTTCAATGAAGTAGCAGGGGAGCATTGGGGTATATTAAACCTCAAAAAAGGAACAGTCGTCAATTCACACAGTGATGCCGTTTACGGTCGTTCTGGAAGCAAACATCAACGGAAAAATAAATGGAGTAAAATAAACAAACAAATACACAACATTTCATCCAAAAATGGACGATTAAAGAGAAGAAAATACATCCTCAAGCACACAGAGAAAAGGAGAGCATCCATAGAAAAAGAGAAATGGAGTGAAAGTGAACAGTAGAGAGTCAGGTGCAGAGAGAGACCGCAGAGCAAGAGGAATTTCGAGAGCAAAGCAATAGGACGAGAGTAACTATTTATAAGAGTACCATGGCTAGAACCCGTGAATCCACGAGTAATTATATTCTTCATATTTTTTATGTATATAACTAATAAAACATATGATAATTATATATTTTATATTATTCATATTAATTTTAATTATTAATTATGCATTAATATATTACATGATAAATTTATCATGTAATATATATTGATTATTAATTTTGAATCTCGCTAGTAAAAATAAATACATACCACAATTATAGAACAAGATGACTATTATTAGCTTGGATTAATGTTTTTATATATAATATTAAATTGATTTGTTTTTTTATAAATAATAAAGCAATTAAAAATGACATATTATTATATTATTTTTATCTTAAATAATAAAATTAAGAAACGCACATTTTGTGTCATTTGGCACATTTAATGGATCTATTAGTAATATAAATAAATTTATATAGTTTTTGGCTATGACTAATATGATTTTATAACATTCATTTGGTAGAATTATGTAATAATTTCATAATAGGGAACGAAAAACCTACAAATTATTTAATAGATCTCAAAATCCTGAAATTATTAAAATGCCAAAAATTTAAATCACAAATCTAAACGTCAAAAATATAATCTCCATTCTCAAATCGTAATCAATTTTTATTTTAAAAACAATAAATAAGATTTAATTTTATTTTCCTAACTATTTTACTTATAGAAATATATTTTTATTTAATTCGTTAATTTTAGGTTTATTAAAAAGAGTATGATTCATTTAGTTACTTTCATATTTAAAATGTGATTCATTTAGTTACTTTCATATTTAAAATGATCATTTTTATCTTTTATTTAAAAATTTAATCTTATTTGGTCAATTTTAAAAAGTTTAAGGTTCCACTTTGGACAAAAAAAAAGTATAGGCTAAATCTCGAGTAAAATTCAAAGCGTTATTCTATCTATCTATATTACTAATAGAGCCGCTAAATGTACCAAATGACACAAAATTGAAGCATATCAATTTGATTGTCCAATAAAAAAATTCATCTAATATTTTAATTTCATGTCATTATTTATATAACATAAATAATTTAATATTACATATGAAAATATTATTTCATGTTAAATAAGATCCTATAAGTTTGGCATGTATTCTTTTTTATTTGTAAAATTGACAATTAGTTATTAATACGCATTACATGATAAGTTTATCATGTAATTTATTATGACTTGGTTAATAATTAGAATTTATGTAAATAGCAAAAAAAATATGTAATAATTATCACATTTAATTTATATATATATATATATGTAATTATTTGGATGGATTATTCATATATTCAAATATGTTTTCTATTCAATTATGGTTTATTCTCATTATAAATAAGTTATATTATATAATCTCATGATATACACACTTGCATCAATTTATTTATTTATTATTTATTTTTTTTTTCATTCTAACTAAAAAATATATTTTGATGTAATTAGAGAGATTGATGTTAATGTATATTTATTAATTTGATTATTATAATATAAAATAAATTTATTTATTACCAATTTTTTAATAATTGCAGACAGAGCTTAGCAAATTGATCAATTTTATTAGTTTATTATTTACCGGTCCGACGCTAGTACCATCCATATTAGAAAGTACGACAAAAGTGGTGTATGCCCTCTGATAGACTAGCCCTTAATTATGACAATTTTTCTTTCAATATACTTTTAATTACAATTTTTTTTGTTGCTTGAATGTTTGTAATGGTCCATGTGGTCATATCTATTTGTTAGAGTAATTTTAAATTGGTTTTTATGTAATTTGTTAGAATAGTTTTAAGACAATTTTGAAATATGAAGACAAATTATTTATTATCAGTCAAGACATAAAAACAGACGACTCATTTTTATCAAAATATTGTTAATGTTTATTTGTCAAAATTGATTCAATCTTATAAAACTTACATGTTATACACATGATAGGACTTAAGAACTAAGAAGATATATTTTATTGATGATTATTTGAGATGGCAGCTTACAATAGTTTAAATAATTTAGAAGGAAATCGCAAAAAAAAAAAAAAAATAAATAAATAATAATAATAATAATAATAATAATAATAATAAATAAATAAATAAATAAATAAATAAATAAATAAATAAATAAATAAATAATAACAATATTTTGGATTGACCTTTTTTAAAAAATATGAATGGATCACCCACTTTATCTACTGAGTTTTAGCTAAGCACAAAACCATTTTGGAGGGTATCCAAACACTCGCAAAAGATAGATAAATGGTGCAGAATCAAAGCATGTGGGAATTGTTTAAAAGTGACGAAAATCTAAAGAAATGGTCCACACAATACTGCATTCAGATGTTTGCACAAATCCAATTATTTGACACTGTTCTATAGGTTATGAGAATATAAAGGTGAAGAAAGAAATACTCTGGATGATGCAACAATTTGGTGACCTAAACTCGCCATGCAACATTCAGGTTACATAAACTCAAATATTTTGAAAATTTTATGTGAATCGTATCTGTAATAGTAAAAAAGAGGAGAAAATAGGTAATATTATACATGTAAAAATACATTGGATCTAGTATTCACCTTCTTTTTGTATGTGTGTTTTATTCATGAGTCTATATATATTTTTCTTATAAGCGTGTATTACACGCAAATCAAGAACACACATTGACACCGTACATACACCCAATATAACAACCCTTGATCTGTGTAATTAGGAACCCTACATATAATTATTTAATTTGCTAAATTTTGTTGGTAAGGATGAAGGTCTGTCTTTGCAGTGGGACAAAACAATGTGCCTTAGAAAAGTTATCTTGACTTAGAGCTCCCAAAAGGGCCTCTTTTACGATTACTGGAATTGAAAGCAAAATAAAGCTGCTGCCCTTTATTATGCTTTCTTGATTAATCTTAGGTGGATGAGATATTCAAAGGTGAGGAGAAGGGTCCCATTTCACAAACTCTTTCTTTTATCTCATTATTGTTATCTTTTTCCTTAAATTATTTGCACTAAATGGAATGCATGTTATTTTTGCTTTATGATTCTCTTAGAAACAATGAATCTTGCTGATATATATGTTCTATATAGATCCGATGTTGGGTTTTTTTAGAGCTAACTTTGGTATAAAATATCAGTATTTTATTTTTTTGTATTATATTACTATATAAAAATATTTCGAGATGTTTAGGTTGAATACTATGAAAGAAGGAATGGAAATGGAAGCAAACGTTCATAGGTGCTTGGTGCACAAGAGGGAAATGAATGAAAAAACTTTAAGGAATCGGCCATTCTCTTAAATGAGATGAATGAACTCATCCCTCACACCAATTATGCATATGCATTTCGCTCCTGTCTAAAAGTACTAAATATGCCCCTCATATATAAATATAATAATAAAATAACAAAGAAAATAGATGTTTTAAATTAAAATAATTCATCTACCCACCATGTACATAATTTAATTATATGCCCATAGCTGATATGACGAGCTCCACAAATGTATTTTATGACCATTATGGTTTTGAATTATCCCTCTTAGGGCACTAAAATTTAATATTTGATTTGAATATATAGTACACCAATAAAAGGAGGGGGAAGAAGGAAAGAAAAATCAATCTAAGAAATACGGGACATGTTTATCATTTCTACAACAAAAGCTAAAACTCATAAAAGATATCTTAAAAAAAACATGGTTTTTGCTTAAAATATCGTTATAATTGATCATAAAAGGAATTTTCTTAATATTCAAGAGTAGTGGTTTTCATCGGTTTTTAATAGCCTTGTAACATTACCTTATCGTATAAAAATGTATTATTATGTCAAGAATTCAATCTTAAATGATCAAAAAAGAAAAAAGAAAATGAAAATGATGGTCCTGTGACTGCCCATACTCCCATCGCAACTAAGTGGACACAATGCCCTACAAACTTCATTTTTATTATTCTATTATATATGAATGACCAAACAAAGCCACCTATGTTAGTCCTTTTGCACATGCTTCCCATTGTACTTGTGGGGATAAAAAGGTAAATTTAATATATGATTAAAAATCTCTAGAATGTACAGCCGAAAATACCTCCACATCTTTTAGTTTGTAATGTCAAGAACATGTTTTTTCATCATGTTTCAACTAATTATTTAATTTAAGAAGACAGCAAGAAGACAAGATCTAGCAGAATATGTGTGGCCCTTGTGCTTCTCATGTTTCCTTGAGTAGAGCACTTCAATGTCCAAATGTAGTGTCGTTACGGTACATTTGGTGTCATAGGTAAAGCGAGCTGCAGCTTGTACTCGATTTTTTTCATTCATATTTATTTATCTTTTTAAAAATAGTATATTATTAAGTAAAAGGAAAAAATATTGTGCCATCAAGAACCATTCATCTAGCACTTCTTACCATATTTTTTGTTATACTCATTTCATCTTTCCAAAAAAAAAAAAAAAAAAACAAGTCATGGTTAACAAAAATACAATTTTTTATTTTACAATTAGAAGAAGGTATAATCTTCTACATTTAAAAAAAAATCACTTATACAACTCATGTTATTAATTTTTTACTTAAATTAATTAAACGAGACATTATCTTTTGAGACAAGACTTCTTATTTTATAACAAAATATACTTTTGAAATGAAGGGGTATTGATTTATTTATATATATGATATATAGATCCGAGGCCATTTGATATGTCATGTATGCAAACATAATTTTGTAAGAGAAAATCCAAATTACCTAACGTTGGGCTGACGTCCATTTCCTTTGCATAAGTACATGGCTTTTGAAATTGTGTGATGTAAATAATTTTACAAATTACAACCCTTGTTTGCATACTCAAAATGTAACATCCACTTTTGAAATTGTGCGTTGGAAATAGTAATTCAAATATCTAACTAGTCATGTCTCCTAAATATAAAAGTAAAACTTCCTTATCGTAATCTCTTTCTATTCGAAGCCTTTGCAAGAATATTATTCACCCACTTATTTATAAGCCTTTGCTTCTTCTATGCTTTGTGCCCACCTGACACATATTGCCTTTATTGGATCTCTTCCATCTAACGAGCTGAAAGAGGTGGCCAATCCGTCTACGCCACCTCAGTGCTGCGCGCGGCTTTGCATGCTCCACGAGGCTCTTCATCTTGTTGTCTTTGCCCCAACCACTGTCGTTCCAAGACAACCCACGTTGCTGATTATGGCTCATTTTTGAGGTTTTCCCCTTTTCCCATGAAGCAACACCATTCTCTTCAAACTTGATTGATATAAAGGAGTCTGCAATATTGTAACAGTGAGGGTCACATGGTACTTTCCATTGGTTATACTGTAATATTCACACAAAAATCAAGAAAGTCAACACTGCATTTATTTTAATGCATATAAATTAAATGATTCTGGGAAAGTTCATAGATGGATGGATTATGTCATAATTTGTTTTGAACTAAATAAAGTTGGAAACTAAGGAAAAGTAGAGGTAATATAGTCCCGTAGGGTCCCTTTTTAGGTTTATTCTCGTTTTAATTATTATATGCAATCTTGTAATATAGTCCCGTAGGGTCCCTTTTAGGTTTATTCTCGTTCTAATTATTATATGCAATCTTGTAAAGTTATACGTTAGTTAATAAATCTCCCTACGTCTCAAAAAAAGAATCGAGTACAATACAAATGCCGTAAATTTTATCAAAAATAATGAAATATTGTATTCACACTTTGATCTGGCTGGATCAAAAGATGATTTTCATACTGTGAAATGATGTTTGGTACTTGTGTATGTTATTTGTTGATGAAATAAAATATGAAATATAAAAGAAGATCAGAACTATATACACACCTCGCCTAAAAAAAATACAAAACATGATTCTTTTTAGACCATATGAGTAATATATTTTCACTCTAAACCATGCACCTGTAAATATTTTCATGAAAAATAATTTTTAGAAAAAACAGGGAGAGAAAAAGAAAATGAAAAAATAAAAACCACACACAGAGACGCACACACTAACCTTCTGGACTGGATGATGAACTGTGGCCATACTGATCAGCTGGCTTCTGCGATCTGAGCTCGAGACGATTGAGCAGAGTTGTAAGAACTATGGGAGTTTTCTTTGCTGCTAGAGATTTGTGTGTTTGGTGAAGAAGGCCTTGTTCGGATGCTAAGACTAAGAGCCTCTCATTCAGGCACAAAGCACAAATTCCTACAACCAATTCTCTGGGATGAAAATAGCACAATTTTCTGTCATCAGATCTGCATTCATTCATTCTTTCTGTGTGTGTGTGTGTGTGTGTTTTAATGAAGGTGATGGCTAGAACTAGAAGTACCTAGATAGAGAAAAATGAAAATGGGAACACCAGAAGGAACTTATATTTAGTTGCATTTGTTTTGGGGGGTGGGGTCGGGGGGAGGTATGTATGGTGGACCTTGCTCCAATGAAGCAAAACTTGAAGGGCTGAACGAAGGGGCCCCTTAGGGTTGGGTATGTGGTGGGGGCGGTTTTTATTTTTAAATTTGGAAAGGTATTTAGACAAAGATGGGAAAATATTTAATCATAGGAAAATATGGTCGGAAATTATTGGCGGTCTTAGATTGCATTTAGACTGGATTTGAGGCTGAATTTGAGAATCATAATGAAAAATTCATTGGTGGTTGTGTGGACTGCTACGTATTAAAATTCATTGCTTACATTTTTTATTATGGAAAGGATTTGGGTAATTTATTTACTTTAAATCATTATTAGTTGTTCATGTCTAATTAGATATGGCACGATTTCGTCTGTTTTTGTTTTGGTTTTGAATTCGTCAATTTTCGGAATCAGGAGAGGTGGAATCGAAATCAAACGGACATATAGTTTTCAATTTTTTTTCATAAATTCAAACTTGAAACCGTCAGTTTGAAACCGAAACTGCCGGTTTTGAAACTGAAAACACCATTTCCAAAAACCATGTATTCTAGAACAAAACCAAACCGGTTAAATTCCAATTCTGGTTTGGTTTCAAATCAAAATCGAGTTAACGGTTAAATCAAATCATTGCACCCAATTTTGATTTTAAGCCAAAACTGTGCCCAAATCTATGTCCAATATGAACCAGCATATTTATTTTATATTTTTTTTCTAATTTATTTATTTTCTTTAATCTGAATACTGTATAAATAATACAATCAGATGCGTAAAATTTATTATCATGGACATAATTATTCTTACTTTCAGTGAGTATTGATTGTCTTTCTTAAATTTTTTGTAAATTATTATCGTATATAAGGAATATAAAAAATTGGTATCTAAATCACTCACCCAAAATATTGCTAGATTTGGGTTATACAATTTATTTTTTCAATTTTACGCACTGAGTTAATATTGTGATGATGAATTAATAAAAAGGGTGGCTATTTGCAACTTCACATTTTCTAAATATATCCAATTTAAGATTTTTTTTTTATTTTCTTTTGTTAAATACTTTCTTTTGAATAATTATATACTTTTTAATTAAAAAATAAAAACAAAACAAAAATAAAGAAGAAGAATAGAACAAGTTTGTTGTCTCAATCAATCATGTAGGGCTCTTATGAATTTTTGTGTGTTTTGTAAGCGTTTTAAATTAAAATATACACCAAAAAAGGATTTGATTTAGAACATTTGTATTTTATTTGTTTTTTCGGTATTTTGTTTTGAACCCATCACACTTCTGCTTGTATATGTTCGAAGTTGATCTATCGAACACATTTGTTCGTGTTCGACCGGATCGATTACATACTCATGTTCGTAACTTATTTGTCGAACAAAGATGAACATGTTGGCCTAAGGCTTGTTCAAAACATCTTGCCGAACGCTGAGGTAGTGGTCGACAACATCTATTAACACTATTTCACTTGTTCGACTGGATGTTCCGTACGAACTTTGAGCAGATTGAATATAAGGATATTTTAGTTATTTTAATAATACCTAATTTTGTTCAAATTTTTAAAAAATGTATTTAGAGAATTTGGGGGTGCGAATAGCCGCACCCATTAATAAAATCAAATATTATGAGAAAGTTAAGAATTGATACATTTTTCACACCTTTCTTTAAAACCTCAAATATAATTTCACAATTTTTTTTATTTTCATAACTTAATTTTTGCTTAACAAAATTAAAGATTTCCAAAATTTTAAGTTATTTACCTCGTTTTTTTCTTAAATCGAAAATGTATTTTTAACAAATTAATAAAATTTGAGTGTACTACTTCAATTTATTTGTTAATATTTTAACATTTAAATTCCACTTAATAAAAAATCTATAGAAATTTGCTGTTTTAGTAACCTACGAAATGTACTTCAATATATATATAATCTTAAATTATTCAAAAATACTGGTTTAGTTGGTCTTATGAGCTTAATATCGACGTAGGGTTGTTCAATTTCGGGGAACAAACTTAAGTGAAATTAAAAGATTACAATTTTGTATCGAAAAAATGGTCCTGCCAATTTCTGCTCATCTATACTATTTAGTTGTGCATAAATACGTACATATATTGCTACACATTCATTATTTATTTCATATCCCATTTATATTTAATTTATCATTATATTCATCTTTCTTATAATTGCAATTTTTTTTATTACTGCACATATGGCATCATATATTATAGAGGACTAAATTTTTCATCTCAACTAATATTTCATGTATTTTAATTTCACCAATTTATATTTTATATATATATATAATAGCATCAATTGAAAGATAAAACAATTTTTTTATTTTTTTTATTTCGGGCCTTCCTTTTAATAGTGGGCTCCATTTATATCATGCAACTTCATTTCATGAAGACCCATAAAAAAAGCCCAAAAGTAGTTTTCACACTATACAAGCCCAAATTAACTCTTCAGATTCGGGCCCAAATAACATATCATATTGGGCCCAGTAGCGGATGTCTAGGCGCTACCTAGATTTTTATAATTATTTTTTATTCTTTGTGACTTTCATATTATCTATATATTTATTGAGTATTGTTCTAACATTTCCACCTATATGTATTTTAAGTAAAAATTTATAGTCATAAACTTCCAATAGAGATAAAATTGTTTCAAATAAAGTACCAAGTTCGAAGATATAGTAAATGTACACATTCTTATCAGATAGATAACAAATCGGAAATATTATTATTAAAGAATTGATTTAATTAGATCTGTTTGAAACTAGCCACAAATTTATCATTTTTAATAGATATTGGAGAAACTTTCGCTCTTCATTCCTCATTAGAATAATATTTATATAGCGTACTAAGAGTTTATTCCTCATTAGAATAATATTTATATAGTGTATATAATAGGAGTTTAGGGTTACTAAGGCTAATAAAGTAATTAACTAAATTAATTACATTGATATTTACAAATAAATATACATGCTCCGCCACACCTCCGCAGTCAAATCAGGAGGTTCTCGGACGCTTAGACTATCCCGAAAATTTTCAAAGAGTACACGTGCCAGGCTCTTGGTCAAAATATATGCAATCTGATAGCGGAACGGAACATGTAGTATGCAGACCTCACCACGTTGGACTTTCTCGTGAACAAAGTAGATGTTCATTTATATATGTTTAGTGCGTTGGTGTTGAATATGATTGCTGGAAAGGTACACTGCACTTACATTGTCATAGTAAACAATAGTAGTTTTTTTTTTTTATTATTGGACAATGAAGCTCAAGAAGTAAATTATAGATCCAACAAGATTCAGAGACAACTTTAGTTACTCCCCTATATTCTGCCTCTGCACTAGAGCGGGATAATGTGGGTTGTCATTTTGATGACCATGAAATAAGATTGTCTCCAAAGAAAACATAATATCCGGATGTGGATCGACGTGTGTCGGGACACCTTTCCCAATCGGCATTCGTGTAAGAGATGAGAGAATCAACGTTAAACATATATAGATGAACCCCAAAATTGATCAAACCCTGAACATAGTGCAAAATACGTTTTAGAGCATCCATATGCTCTACCCTTGGATCATGCATATGCAAATATACTTGTTGTACTGCATAAGAAATATCAGGCCTGGTGAATGTTAGATATTGTAGTGCGCCAACTAATTGTCAATAATGTGTCAAATCCTCATATGGCTCCCCTGTCGTGGCACTAAATTTTCCCTTCATGTCCACTGGGGTCGGACACAATTTACATATTGACATACTGCCCTGTCAATGATTTCTTCAACATATTTCTTCTGAGAGAGAAACATGTTGTGGTTATGGCACGTAACTGCGATTCCCAAAAAATAACTCAAAGGACCCAAGTCCTTCATAGCAAACTCTCTGCTAAGAAGAGACATAATGGACACCCGAAGTGTCTAATGAGGCGGTGAGTATGATATCATCAACATAAAGTAAAATATAATCAATATCAGACCCACGACAGTAAATAAACAAGGAATGATCAGAGGTGCTATGAGCGAAACCAATAGTGGCAACATAATCACAAAACGCTGGTACCAGGCACAAGGTGCCTTCTTGAGCCCATAAAGAGACTTTTGAAGAAGACAAATATAGTCTGGATGTGTAGGGCCTTTAAAGCCCAACGGCTGATGCATGTAAATTATTTTATACAAATTCCCATTCAGAAATACATTCTTCACATCCAACTGGTGCAGAGGCCAAGATTTGGCCAGAGCAATGTTGAGTACAGTCCTAATAGTGGCCGGTTTAACTATTGGGCTAAAAGTTTCATCACAGTCAATACCTGTCTTTTGGGACTAGCCATCAACTACAAGACGAGCTTTGTAACGCTAAAAAAATCCTCATATTTCTTTTTATGCCTAAAAATCCACATAGAACGAATAACATTCACATCAGGGGACGAGGTACTAATTCCCACGTCTTATTTTTTATAAGAGCATTGTATTCATCCAACATGGCCGATTCCAATTTAGGTCATTAAGTGCACTCACTGTCTTTCGGGGAATAGGCAAAATTGAGGCAGTGGAATTGACACTTAAATTGTGATATTTTTTGTTAAGCTTAAAGACGTCGTGCTGACTTCGAGTGGTGACATGGGTATAAGATGTTTGAATATTGGAGCGGGCTCTGGGAGGAGCTGTGGTCGTAGATGGGCTTGTTGATGGAGGGGGATATAAGGTGGGCTCTTTAAAGGTTGGGTGGTTATGGTCTGCGAGTTAAGTCGGCTGTGAGGAGTGGCACATGGAGTAGACGAGAGAGATTCCAAGGAGATGGTAGAAGGGGTCATGTTCGGGGAAGGAGGCGTATGGGGATATGGATTATGCATGTGGTGAATAAGTAAGGGAGACAAACCATCATCTAAAAACGCATAAGAAGAAGGAGAAGGCATATGTAGCGTTGAGAATGGGAAACATAATTCATCAAAGATCACATGTCGAGATATAATGATCTTTCGATTAGATAGATCATAACATTTATAGCCTCGATGGTTTGGTGGATACCCAAGAAAGACACAAGGTGTGGGACGGGCTTGGAGTTTCTGTATTGTAGGAGCGGGAAGTAGAGGATAGCATAGATACCCAAATATAAAGAGATAAGAATACGTGGGATTTTTTGATAAAGAATTTGAGTGGGGAATTTGAAGCCTAAGACCTTGGTAGGTAGAATATTGATGAGATATATGGCCATAGAGAGCATGATGCCAAAAAGAGGGAGGTATGGAAGAGTGGCCAAGCAAAGTTTGTACCATATTGTTTATTATTTTAATTTTATGTTCCAATTTACCATCTTCAGGGTATGTGTATGGACATGAAAAACACAAACGCATCTCATATAAATCACAGTATTTTCAAAAATGGGCATTGTCATACTCACAACCATTATCACAATGAAATGTTTTGATGTCTTTTTCAAAAAAATGGAGTGAACTTGTGATTTGTGGGAGATGGAAAATGTCTACAAAAAATTACAGTAATTATCCAAAAACAAAACATAGTAACGATGGCCAGACGAACTCAAGATTAGAGATGTCCATAAATCACTATGAATTATATCAAATGGCATGTTTGTAAAAGACAATGAATCATAAAATGATGACTTTAATTGCTTCCCGACAAAAGTTACAAAAAGAACTACGAGTTTTTATTACATTGAATGCAACTGCTACTACTACGAAGAAAATTAATGACAACATTTCCTGGGTAGCCTAATTGGGAATGCCACAAAGTAGTAGTAAAGGCAGTGAAGGTGGACGGAGTGGCGCATGGTTGAATAGATTGATTTGTGATAGTGAATGGAGAAAGATCCCCCGAGCTCGCACACCTTAGAATGCGCCTCCCCGTCTGTAAATCCTTTAAAGAAAATTCAAACGGATCAAACTCAACAGCAACATAATTATCATTAGTAAACTTATGAACATAAATCATGTTCTTAATGAGTTTAGGGCCATGTAACAAATTTGTAACGGTTAGGGGTGGGTGTGTTTGGCTAAGTGAGGTGCTACCATAACCACAAATAGGAATTGTATCACCATTACCAACAATAATACCATCAGAATTGCTCGAATAAAAATAAGATGAGAGTGTACCAGAATTTGCCATCATATTTGATGTCGCACCTGTGTCCATGTACCAATTCTCATTCGGCGGGTTCAAGGACAAAGAGTTTAAAGCGGACTCCACATTTGTCGGAGCATAACAAGTAGCAGAAGAAGTTGGGGTTGTGTAGTAAGCCTGTTGTGGACGAAGCACTCCCAGCTACCTCGCAGACTGGGCAAGTTGTGACCAAGGAAAAGAAGGGTAGGGACAAGACGGTGTCGACCAGGTCTCTGGCGTCCAAGATGCCCAAGGAGGATAGGCCCATGGTTGAGGAGGCCATGCTTGTTGTGAGACACGTGGGTGGCCGTTGTAATCTCCTTCACAACCATTGCGCTTGTTGTTTTTGTTGGTATTATGACCCCCTTGTTGTTCTTCTTGCGACTATTGTCACTCGACCCCCGAGATTGAGAAGTAGCGGCATGGGTAGGAGGGGATGGCAGGTGAGCACTCCTAGAGTGCATAAGAGGACTGAGTTTGCACCTGATTCCCTTGCGACTTGTTTGGCCATCCTTGTTTCTTCTAATGACAGCATGGATTAGCAAACGATGGCAATGAGTCGCTTTGTTGAATAAGAGTGGCAAAGCTACTATAAGCATCGGTGAGTCCAGCAATGAGGATAAGAACCATGCGAGAATTATCAACCATCCATGTTGGCTAGTTGATCAACCAGCATCTTCAAACGTTGACAACAGGTCGTCACGTTCGGGAAATCACGAAGATGTGTGTTATTAAACTCACTTTCGAGATAGACTGCCCTGGTGCTCTTGTTGTCTTGGAACAGCTCTGCTAGTCTGTTCTAAGCATCCATAGCAATATCATCGGGATGAAGAATGGTATGAAGGATATCATTTGATACAGTGCTATATATCCATTGTAATACAATGGCATCAAGACAAGACCAAAGCTCTGGATCAGTAAGAGACAAGTCTGGGATTTACGTAGCCGTGTCCGATGGTGATGGAATGATATGGTCAAGAACCAAATTAGCCCTAGCATGAATCTTGAAAAGGGCTACCCATGAATTTTATTGTCCATTCTCAAGGTCAAGAGTGCAGGGAGATTACATTCCTTATGTTTGTAACACAAGTGGCTGGGTGAATTTTGAAATCTGCCATTGATGAAAGAGAAATGAGAGAGAGAAAGTGGAGAGAATGCAGTTTATAATGGAAGAAAAAAATTATTTGAAAAATTTAGGCGACTAATACCATAATAGATATTGAAGAAACTTTCCCTAACTTCATTTCTCATTAGAATAATATTTATATAGTGTACATAATAGGAGTTTAGGGTTAGTAAAGCTAATAAAGTAATTAATTACATTGATATTTACAAATAAATATATATATATATATTATCTGTCAATTTTCTTACAGAAATATTTGAATATATATATATATATATATATATTACCTAAATATATTTGGACACGTCTTTGCACAACCCGTTGTAGGTTTCTGGGCATGTTTGTACACGGTTGTGGATTGGGGATCAACCCAATCCACAATAAAATCAATCATACCCCGCTGACCTCACCCTCTGCAAGACTGTCCTCTTCCCTGCTCTCTCCCTACTCTATCTCTCTTTCTCTCTCTCTCTCTCTCTCACGTGCTGCTCCTTTTCGTACTCTCTCTCTCTCTCTTCTTTCACGTGCTGCTCCTTTCCCTACTCTCTCTCTCTCACGTGCTCTCCTCCCTACTTTTTTTTCCTCTCTCTCTCTCACGTGGTTATGTTTGTTGCCCTTTCCAATGACTCTATCGATATCTGAGATCGATATTACTGCTATTACTATTCCAGTTAATCAATTTTTCTATCACTGCACCATCCAAATTAATTACTTACTGCCACTTTCCAGCCTACCCCCTTTCCTTTATTTTCAGCATTATTCACTCTTTCTCCAAGACCTCTTTTCACGGAACTTCCTTCTTGCTTCTCATTTCTCTCTATTACCTCTTTCTATTGTTTCTCTCTTTTGCTTCCCATTTTTCTCTCTTTCCTCTTCCTGTCATTTCTCTATTCATCTTCAGGGCTTTCACCTTTTCATTTTTTCTCTTTCCTCTCCAACCAAGCTTCTTCTTTTTTTCTTTTTTCTCCGATTTTATAGTTTTTGGTTAATGTCCCACTTTTCTGGTTCACTTATTGCTTATGCGATCTTCTTTAATGTTCGACTTTTGTATTTATATTTATTTATTATTGAGATTCTGCAATTTTGACTGCATACCTTTGAAATTTTGGGGTCTTCCTCTAATTAAGGCATGGCTAAAGTGTTGCTCTAGTTTTCTTGCAACTTTACACTATTTACAGGTCAGAAATGGCAAGATTTTGGCAAAGAATATATTCCCTGTGAAAGTTGCTCTCCTTCGCCATATTTGACGGATATCTACTTCTTTATTTTTATTCATTATAGATAGCTGTAATTCGTCATTTCATTACCTTTTCTGTAATTTATTCTTTTCGGTCTTCATATTTATGACCATTGTCCGCAGTATTTATATAGTGGGTGCGATGGTTAAAATTTCACACACTCCTCACACACTTCTATATCAAAGTATAAACCTCGTCCATTGAGTTTCAAGTGTGGTTGTGGCTGTCGTTTCATCATTGAATCGGTTGGGAGCTCCAACTCTCCTGTGTTCTGCGAAAAAAGGTAACATGTTTCGTGTGGTACATTGTTTGTTTCTTGCTGAACATTTTTCTGGTGATTTTTTTCTTGTTTATTTGTTACAACTAGGAAGGCATGTTAGTTGATTTCAAGTAATCTTGTTTGTGTTACAACTATGAAGGCATGTTAATTGTTTGTTTCTGCAACTATGAAGGTATCTTGGTTTTCATTTCTTGTAATTTTCCTATATTCCTCAATGATTATTCTAAATTATGTCTTTATCATGCATGGATTTCTATCTTGGTTTCTTGAAATTTTAATTTCGTATGTCATGTGTGAGATTTTAATTGTGTATTATGTCTATATTATGCCTAATTTTGGTATTCTCATTTCCTGAAATTTTATTTGTGTTATGTCTGCAGTATTGTGCCTCTCCTATGTTATATGCTTTCCTGTTTTTGTGGTTCATGGTCCCCTTTTTATTTTACAGAGTGTAGTTTTAAATGAATTAAAAAATTATCTATGATCACAAGCTAGCAAGCCCTTTAGTTTTTTTTCTTTTTCTCTTTTTGTTTTTTATGTGTATTTAACATTAGTTTTGGAGATATGCATGTTTTTAATTATTTGCTTAAACTGATTATTTGTTTTTAGGATATCTTTTTAATAAGGGTTTTGCTTATTGTGATTGCTTATATCAATGGATTTGTTCTTTCATACTTATGAAGCTTTTTCATAATTTCATAGATTAATGAACAATCCAACATTTTTTTTGGGAAATCATCACATTTATATCTATGCCTTGTAAAAAGTGGAAAAGTTTGGTGTATATTGTAATTTTATTTATTTATAAGTATATTTCAATGTAATAAATATTGGTTATATTAGTCCATGACTCAACTTTGAATAAATTTTGGATAATTTTTATTACTTATGTGATGATGTGGACCCGATTATTTATGTATTGACATAATAGATATACCATATTACAAAAACAAAAAACAAAAAATCGAAAAAACAAAAAAGTCATAATTCGAATATAGATTGCAATAAATAATTGAACTTCGTAAATAATTTTTATTTTATTATAATTAACGTAATTTTCCATCACTTTCCTGACTTCAGAAATTAAAAGTCTGCCTAATATGCTTGTATGTAATAATACTGCTACAATGAAATCATTCACATGTTAACTCATACACAGACTTTTATTTTTATGCAATTGTATGAATTTGTTAGGTAAAAAAAATTCTTGAATGAAAATAGTTTCTTTAATTAGTTGGTTATTATGAAGTTCTTAAATAAATACTATTATTTCTTCTACACTTAATAATTAATAATTATCTCTATAATAATAATTATTAATTTTTTTCTTAGATGGCTAGGAGTATTATAGCCGAAAAAGTGAGTTGGACTCAAGAAAATGAGTCTCAGTTTATCGTATTCTACCACCAAGAGTACCTCATCGGTAATCTCATTTTCTTGTCCTTCTCTAACCCCGTGCTGCAATCCATTTGTGACAAGTTGAATGTTGTCACAAATGATTGTTCTTGCTACACTCTACAACAGTGTCGTAACGAATTGAAAAATCTAAAACAAGCATGGAGATTATCGTACGATCTGAGGTACAAGCAGGGGTCGGGCTTACAATGGTGTTATGAGAGAGAGATGAGAATCGGGCCTAAGGATATTTTGGTACAAATATACAAAGTAATTCCTATTACCTTTTTTTCTTACAAAAATAACAACTTGACATAAAATAAAATCAAATATATTTACTTCGTTAAAAACTTATAGGAGCATCGTGACAACAAAGACTTTCTTAATCGGGGATTGCTGCACTTCGACTTGTGTACCAATTTGTTCGGTAACAACACAACTACTGGTGATGAGACGCGGTCTAGTGCTCAACTCCCTACCGAGGATGAAGTAGAAGATGAAATCTCCACTCCTAGAGCCGTTCCCACCCAGACTGGTGGTACCACATTGAGTCCGGAGTTGGACCCTCAAGATGGCCCAAGTGGGGTCCAACAATATGGTCGAAGGCGTTCCTCTGTGTCGGCTGAAAGGATGAGGTGCTTGTTCGAACGCTAAACCATTTTGATGAGTACCTAACCAAAAAAATGGCTCAACGAGTGGCTAATGATAATGAATTCCAGCAGTGTTATGTTGCAGTGCATGTAATGGAGGAAGTCCCACTTCGCATCCAGATGAAGGCATGCGAAAAGTTACGCAACCGTGCGACGCGCCGTATGTTCCTCTCTTTCACCGATGATGACAAGCGCGCTTGGGTGGGAACTTTAGCTTGAGATGGGGTGGGGTGTATTATCTATATAATATTATATATGTTATTAGTTGTGTTTGTTATCAGTTGTGTTTGTTAACAGTTGTGTTTGTTAGTTATGACTTTTATTTAGGGGGGTGTGTCCCCTATTTCGAACATCATTATATGAACTATTTCATAATTATTATATGATTGTGATGTTCACGAAATTTTCCAATCATATATTAATATATGTGTGACTATGAAATTTGCTCATTTTATGGCCGAAAACTAGTTTTTTTTTTGTTTTTTTATTATTTTTAATGCATGCTGACTTATTTGAATTTCTTGTTTCATATTATTTACTTTTATAGGGTTAATTCAATTATGGCAAACTCCGATGATGATAACGTATCTGACGCCCCCTGCTGGTCTGGTGATTCAGACTCTTCAGATGAAGAAGTCATTATGCATTTCATGGCTCAAGTAGTACTTCCGAACCTACAACGTCAAGAACCAGTTCCAAAAAATAACTCTCGGTTGCGTGGTAGCGATTGGGTGGGAGAGATATTAATGGGCACTGACAATCGATTTTATAGAAATGTTCGGATGACAGGGCCTTGTTTCCACGTCCTTGTTGATTTGTTGACCACAAGAGGTTTGTTACATCATTGCCAGCAAACTCGGGTTTTCGATATTGAGTCTGTAATGATTTTTCTCCGAACAGTATCCATGCACTTGCGACAACGAGATACTATGGAACATTTCCAACACTCGCTCGAGACTGTTAATCGCCATGTTCATCGTGTGATGAATGCATTGGTCTCACTAGCTCCGGAGTTTATTGGTCCACCTAATTTCAATCATATCCACCCAAACATTCTATACAATCTGAGTTTCTACCCTTATTTTGAGGTGAATTCATAATTATAATCAAATTTTTGTTTCATACATTTATTTTGTTATTATCATCATCATATAAATGTACAAAAATAGGGTGCCTTTGGAGCTTTGGACGGCACACTAATTCCTACATGGGTACCAACCAACCGTGCAAATGTCCACCGATCACGCAAGCACTCAATATCTCAAAACGTGCTTGCAATTTGTGATTTTAATTTGATGTTCACCTATGTGTATACTGGATGGGAGGGGAGTGCATGTGATGCACCTGTCCTGATGGATGCTGTTAGACGTGACCCAAATTTTTGTGGCCCCCGGATGGTAATATTTCACACAAAATCTATATAATTTGAAAAAGGACTTCTATAATTCATTGTGTATCTAACTCTTATAACGATTTTAGGGAGATACTACCTCGTGGATGCTGGATACACGAACTACGCTTGTTTTCTTGCTCCATATAGGAACACACGTTACCACTTGAATGAGTTCAATGTTTCTGGCACCCAAGCGCGAAATCCGGCTGAGCTGTTCAATCATCGTCATTTTCATCTTAGAAATGCAATAGAACGTTCTTTTGGTGTGCTTAAGAGCAGGTTTCCTATTTTGAGATGGGGTATGCCTAGTTATAGAATCTCAAATAAAACTAACATGGTGATTGCGTGTTGTGTGGTGCACAACTTCATTCAGAGAATGGGCTTGGAGGATCCCTTGTTTGATGGGACTTGTCCACACTATGAAGATGATGAGATGATATTCTCGCAAAGAACTTTTCCGAGCCAGCCACAGATTCAAGCACTAGGGCAATTCAGAGATGACATAGCGAATGCTATGTGGGATGTTAGAGGGAACTAATAGGTGATTGTCGATCTTGTTTGATTTGGTATCGAATTAAAAGAATATTATTATTAATTATGTATCTTTATTAGGACTTATCATATTTTCACTATTTTATTTGAACAATGTTTATCTGAGTTTCTATGTTTGAGTTTGACAATTTATAATTTATTGTGGTATAGTACAGTACGTGCTTATATTGATATTCCCAATTTTTATCTTTAATTGTCGTTTTGATTAAAATGTTGTTTCTCGAGCATCTTGTTATTTTATTTGTGATGTTATATAATGTACCGAAATTAAAATATGTAGACCTCTTATTTTGTTCAACTAAAAATGTAATGAATTTAATTACTATTTGAAAATTTGAAGACCGTCCTATTATATTTTTTAAAATTTTATGGTAAATAGCTATGAATTTATAACAATCATTGATTTTTTTTATACTTATTTGTATCACGCTAAATAAATATCTATATGATATTATAATTTACTTATTAATATTTATGCAAAATAGATATTTTTATTATATACTGCAAATATTTACACTAATATATATATATATATATATTTTGCATATACTATTTATATAGTTTAGATATATATATATATATATATTATTTATATAACTTACATTTTTATATTATATAGGCATTATATAAAACAGTTTATTATAGTATTTATATGTAATATATATAAATAAATTAATATATTCACATAATTTATATATTTAGATTTATTACATTAGGAATATATATATATATATATATATATATTTCACAAATCATCCATCACCAATCATAAATTCATAAATTTTAATTATATATTTAATCATTAACCAATCATCTAATCATTACACATATCACTTCCCACAATATAATAATACTAAAACACACCACTAAAATCTACTGATTTGACATCTACAGTAACAATCTAACCTATCACAACACAAAACAAACACTATTTTTACTATGCATTTAGATGTACACAGCAGATTGTACTACGAAGGCCTCCAGCCTAATCCAAATATCCCCTTGCTGAATTGGCCACACCAAGTCATGGAAATTTGATTCTCCCAAGAGGGTTTGGCCACTTTTGTATAATGGGCTGCATGTGCAATGTACAAATAAATATGTTTTGGGTAAATTTATTTATTTATATTAATATATATATATATATACATTATTTATTTACTGATGATGTTATTTAATATTAACAAAATTTTAAATATGTAATAAAATATAAAATAAAATAAATAATATTGTGTGGCAACATATAAGCTTTGAAATATTAATACATACATACATATATATATGCCACTTATGTTGTAAGTATTTATAGGCGAACAATTAGAAATAGTGCAGGATTTTTTGCAACAATTAGACAAAAGACATAAATAATTTATTTCAAGAAGAGCCTTTGCAAACAATTTATCTAGTCCAATATACATGAAACACGTGGCTAGGACGGAATGGAGCATTTGGCAGTTTGGTTTAGTTAAAAAAACAATTTATTGCATGTTCATTGTGCATAGGTATATTCAGAATATATTGCTGGAATATTCTTTTATCCAATTTATCATAAAATAAGAATTATGCTTCTAAACTATAATTTTATTTTTAAGTTAAAGCCCCATTTGTGACTAATCAAAATTATACTTGAAATATCAATTTGTACAAATAAGTTAAATATAATTAAACAAGTGAATCGATAAAGAAAGAAAATTGTATAAATGAATGGTTCTCAATTTATTTCCTCAACTAAATATTATTTTTAAAAATGTAAAATAGATTAAGTAGTGACATATTATTTATTTATTAATATTTTAACTAAAGATATTATATGATTTAGCCAGTAATATTGAATTTACAAAAGATTTGGCATGTTTTCAAATCAATATTCAGATTCTTAAAAAAAATTAATATTCAAATTTAGAGCAGATTTAGTACATTTAAAACTAAACAATGAAAAACAAAAATAATTTCACTTTATTTTGAATTTTTTGTTACAATTTAATCTTCAAATATGTTATGAAAGTGCGTAGATATCTTCATATAAATGTAAACTTTATTTTAGCATAAATTTTAATTATTTTTGTTATATTACATTTCATATATTAATTTCTTTATATGAAACAATTTAGATATATAATTATTTGATTTTTAAATTATGATATTTAACTTGAAATTTTTAAATAAATTCATAATCAAATATGAAAACTTTTAACTTATATTACATATAGTTATTATTTTCTTTTACTAATATTTTAGTAATAGATAACATATTTTTTTAATAATAAAAACGTACAAAAATAATTTTCGTGCATCGCACGGGGTCTCATACTAGTATAATTTAAGAATGAGTCTTTTGAACATTAGGTGCACGTACAACACGATTTAAAGTATTACTTGTTTAACTATAAAATATCACTATTTTTTAAGGTAACTAATAAGAAGTAATACATTTAAAGGTAACAAGTAATACTTTATAGTTAAACAATTAATACTTTAAATCGTGTTGCACGTGCACCCAATGCACATAAGTTTTTGCGATAATTTAAATGTTTAGCAAACTAACAAACTAAAATAAAAGATTTCGGAAACAAAAATTTAAATTTATGTCTGTTAAGTTTAGCTCTAACTTTCTATTTGGTCAAATTTTGTTGGAATTTCAAAAAATTCATTAAAAATTGATGATGTGGCAATCGAAATATCTAAGTATTTAATAATATTTTATAGCAAGTTTTTGAAATTCTTGTGAATCAAATATAAATTAAACAACATTAAAAATTAAAAATTATTATCAATAACTCATGAAATTAAAGATAATATATATTGAAGATGGTAAAAATTACATGCGAATAAAATAAAAAAATTCCAAAATAAACTTTCTCAAAAAGTAAATGTATTATGACTTAATAATAAAGTAAAACTATAAAATAAAGGATGATGTCTATGTTTTATGAGGCAGATTGACCTAAAATGGAGGGCTGCCATTGTTCATTAAATGAATAATTACATCACCTTTGTTCCCAAAACCTTGGGAAAATGCAGTAAATGACCCCACACTATTTAATGCAATAGCGGTAACATGGATATTGCATTATATTTGGAAAGACTAGGGTTAGGGGGATGCGTATAATAGGTCTTGGATCTGTATGTTTTTATATAAATTAAAATTAAATTAATTAAGATTTGTGCTTATTTGTTATTTTTTACTAAAATTATATCCAAAGATCCATGCATGTGGTGTATATATAATTCTTGGCCAAATTGTATTTATAATCATAATTCCAAGTCACTGAAATAGTTTGTAAATTTACTCCTAATTAAATTTTAATTATGCACTACACTACATTTTCCATATTTTAAATCAAATATTTGAAATAGTTTGTAAATTCCCTCCAATTAAATTAAATGGCAAAGCTTACCACAAATTAGTTATTAAATATTCTAAGTATTTACTTCTTATAACATTGTGCCACAGTTAGGCATAAGTATAAAGAATGAATATAATACTATACATTTTTAAAACTGAAAATTCTATTTATAAAATTTTAAAGTAGGTATGAAGGATGTGTTGGATGAGAATTATTAAATTTGTTTCGGTTATTGTTACATATTTGTCATTGTAATGAAATATTTCGGTGTTTCACTTTAAATTGTTTCATATTTTTAATAAATGTATATCTAACAATGGTTTTAATAGATTGTATATCTTATAAAATAAAATATTATAGTCATTTATCCTTCCTATTTGAATGAATGTTAAGATTAGATCTTGATTAAAGAAAAAATAAAGGAAGAATGTAATTCTTTATGTTTTCTATTTTCAAATCTTTGTAATTTTTATATCGAGTTTTCTTTATTATTTCGTTAATCTTGATCTTGTAGTTATTTTAATATTATTTTGATTGACTGAAATTTTAGCCAACTGAATGAAAGTTAATTTATTTTAATATTTTTAATCAAACAAAATATTTCAATCATATCAAAAAGAACTAGCGAAATTGATAATTGTATTTGGATTGCAAACTTATTTAATTGTGAAGGATATATAGCAATCTCCTAACTTGCTAATAACTTGCGCACACACACAAATACATACTTTTAAACACACATTCTCACACCCTCCACACACATTTGCACTCAAACTGCGTGTATAGTCTGTGTGTTTGGGTGTGAAATGTTTACCAATAAAGAGGTCATTAAGGCGTGAAGGTAGTGAGAAATCCACACACGTTTAGTATTCTTCCAAAATCACAACGCAGCAACGAAATTCACAAACATCTCTTTCTCACTCTCTTATGTTTTCTTGAAATAGAAACACCTCAACACCTTATGGCGTCACTCGGACAGGATACACACCCTCCACCGCCGTTTCGAATTAATTTAAATTAAATTATTGAAATTCACAAGTTTTTCGTCGAATTCCGCTGCAATTCCATCTGGGTTTTTCGTACTTTGTCTGTTTGATCCATTTTTTCTTGGATTTAACTCCCTTTTTCAGGGTGAAGTTTGGATTTTTATTGAGGTTTTTGATCTGGGCTGGTTCGAAGAATTATGGAGGAGAGTCTCTTGTGTCAGTGGAGTGTAATTCGATCCATACTGTCTATTTTTCAATGGTGGGGTTTCAATGTCACTGTTATAATCATGAACAAATGGATCTTTCAGGTTTGTTTCTTGAAATTCACTTACGGAAACTTTAATTATGAAATGAGAAATACCTGTACATGTATTAGCTTTGTGTTCCATTCTTTTCTGGATTAGTTTCTTTTTCGCATTTGAAATGTTTTTGAATTGGTGGATCTTCTGTTTTCTTTTTTCGCAAAATTATTGATTTTTTAGCTGGAATTATGGTTATTGTCATTCTGTTCTGTTTCAGAAATTGAGGAATGTGAATCATGCGATATTTAGATGGTGATATGAACACATAATTTGTTGTACGCCATTACTTTCGTTTTGTACATTTTGTCTCCTTGCGGAAATATTTGTCGAAAATAAGGAAGAAGTTCTTAAAATTTCTGATTTTATTCTCATCAACTGGGGCAATGGTTAAATTTTCTTGCATTCTCTGTTTTGTTTGCCTCTAAGAATTCAATGTTTTGGTACTCCACTCGTTTTGAGGCTCTGATTCTATTGCACTGGGAATATGATCTAATTGTTAAGCAATTCCTTAAATTTGTTAAGAGCTTTTCTGTCATCCATTTCTGTTTCAAGTCTATTAATGGCAGCTGATAAATGGTATAGAATTCATCCCCTAGATCTGTTTCATCGGTTGTATGTCCACCAATCAGTTTGCACACATTATCACTCGTTCACACTCTCCTGTGTGAATGTGTACTAATGAACTGTGGATATACACCCCAGTAAAGGATGTGTAGCAATGAATGTGATGGAATACATATGGTTACTTGTGTTTGATAAATTTAAGCTAAATTGATCGTTCTGCAATATGGTTCTGTTTGTTATTAAATTTAACTTTAATTGCTATCAAGTTATATAAATACCGAATATACTTGTTTCCAGTAACTTTTATTTATAACCAAATTTTCCCTTTATTCCTGACAGAAACTGGACTTTAAGTTTCCATTGTCTGTGTCGTGTGTTCACTTTATATCCTCGTCAATCGGTGCCTACGTGGTAATTAAAGTGCTAAAACTTAAGCCACTTATAGTCGTCGATACCGAAGATCGATGGAGGAGGATCTTTCCCATGTCATTTATATTTTGTATAAACATAGTTCTGGGAAATGTGAGCCTTCGATACATTCCTGTTTCCTTCATGCAAACTATCAAATCCTTTACCCCTGCAACAACAGGTGAGTTTTCCGAGTAAAATTATGTTTTTAAGTATAATAAACTGGTATAATAACTAGTTATCAAATTTGAGATAATCTCATTTGTAAAGCCATTTGATAAAAATAACGATTTAGTGCATTTTATTCTGAGGATTAATTGGTCACTGATCTCACTTCCCGTTTTGTGTCCAAGAATGTAATCCATTTCTTGTTCTTTTTTTTTTTTTTTTTTTTTTTTAACAGTGATCTTGCAGTGGCTAATCTGGAAGAAATACTTTGACTGGAGAATTTGGGCCTCTTTGATTCCAATTGTCGGAGGGATTCTACTTACTTCTGTCACAGAGCTCAGTTTTAACATGTTCGGCTTTTGTGCCGCTTTATTTGGCTGTATTGCCACTTCTACAAAAACCATTCTTGCAGAGTCTCTGCTGCACGGATACAAATTTGACAGGTTATTGCCTCTTCCCTTCCATTTTCCCCACCTCTCAATCTTAATCAATATGTGATCCTGAGAATAACTTCAAACAATTACAGTAATAATAGAAACTCATTTATGTTTGATATTCTTATACTAGATGGCCAGAGCTCAGACAACAGTGGTATGATTGTAGTACCATAATGTGTCCAAACTGTTCGAGTAGTATGAAAATCTTGTTTGCCCCTATTTTTTACTCTGTTTCATCCCAAGCTCTCCTAACCGTTCTTTGTCAGGCTTTCCATGGGTTTTGTGTGTGTTGTGATGCCCCCCCCCCTGAATTGTATCAGTAAGAGAATAAACTATTTGTTATGGTTTAACCAAACATGTAACTAAAATGGTAGATGAAGAGCTTTTTATTTGCTTTACCCCACACATTGTGAAAAAGGACTTTCTCAAACTTCACTCACAAAATGGCAAGCATCGTAATTTGGAGTATGTGTTTCTTTACTAACACAGACATATCACCGTTACTTAACTTGATCGGTGTTGCTCGATTTTCCCTACTCTTTGACTATAAATTAGACGTATTAAAGAAGTAGGTGCTTTTTGTTTTCTTCTTTTTGCTTCTTCTTTGTCTTCTTATTTATCTTTCGCTGGTATCCTAATACCAAAATCTGTTTTGTGCTGAGTGCAGTATAAACACAGTATACTATATGGCGCCATTTGCAACTATGATATTGGCTTTGCCAGCATTGCTGCTCGAAGGATCAGGGGTTATTGAATGGCTTCATACATGCCCCTCACTCTTCTCGTCTCTTGTCATCATATTTGGGTCTGGCGTGTTGGCCTTCTGCCTCAACTTCTCCATCTTCTATGTCATCCACTCCACTACTGCTGTCACCTTCAATGTTGCTGGGAATCTCAAGGTGCTCGTCGTTCTCACAGTTCATTATTAATCCATCTCTGCATGATATTGAGATTTTTCTGTAAAAAAATTGTGCTTGGCAAAACTTGTTTATGTTGTGTGATTATATATACTTGAGTGAGAGAGATTGATTGGAAGATTTTGAAAACTATCCTTGAGGTTACGGAAAACCCTAGTATGTTTAAAATTACCGATACTCCCTTGAGGTTTCAATTTTTCTTACAGATGCCCCCTCAACAGGTTAGTTTTTATGTGATTAGGCTAAGCTTCAGGGGAGTTCTTGCAATATCCAAAGAACATTTATGAAATTACTATCAATACATAGTGTTAAAGGAAAGACAAGCACTTAACTCCAGATTCCGGCAATGGACTTCTCCTAGTATGTTTTATTTATCAATTTTACCAGCCATTTCTCAAGATGCAAGATTGGTGTTTTTAACCTTCCATTAGAGGATTTAGAGGCAAAAATGAAACAATTTTTGTAATATTGTTCTCTTGAAAATCTGATTTCTTATTTCCATGTTTAGGTTGCTGTTGCTGTTACGTGTTCGTGGCTGATCTTCCGGAACCCTATCTCCATGATGAACGCTGTTGGATGTGGTATAACGCTCATCGGATGCACCTTCTATGGCTACGTACGGCACATGCTCTCACAACAAACACCCGGTACCCCTCGTACTCCTCGCACCCCACGAACTCCCCGGGGAAAAATGGAGCTGATTCCATTAGTTAGTGAAAAAGAAAAATTAGAGGACAAAGTTTGATATTTGTGGATGAAATACAGTTTAATGTAGAAATGAATGAGGTTTTTCTTCTCTTTTTCTTTGAATTATAACCATTGATCAAACTGAAAACGAAGCAAGATTAGCCGATAGTTATTACGCATCAGTTTACTTAGTTCTGTGCAAGAAATTGGGGAGTGTTTGGAAGTGAATCCCAGATCACAACGGTCATGAAAAACAACTTAATGCAAACCCTCAAAGTTGGCCACTGATAAACGAACATGTATACGGAGAAATAGCATTGATATTGGTTGTCTGAAGGTTACATACCAATGCAGAACAATCACATTAGTCTACTACAGGTTATTTTCTACATTAGATTCATCTGTTAAACATTGTACTCTCCTAGGATTCAGACAAGGGGATTCGATTCTAAGCCAGGAGCCAGAAATTTTTGTGCCATCTGGTGCTGATAAGGTACCCTCCAACTCCTTTGCTCTGCTTCTTCACTCCTATTGTCAGGCACTCCAGATTGTTAATGCATTGTTCCACAACCTCCTCTGTGCTGCTCTTGAAACAGAGACTGGACCAAAAAAAACTTCAATATAAGGATTTCGTACAGCATTTACAGTAAATTTGAATCTTGAATCTTAGGCCATCTCCAATGGGTGACGGGATAATATGGTTTGAAATAAAACTGTAAAGTTTGGAGGGTTGGAAACCAAATGGATAAATATTCTGGGTGAGGCTTTGTTGGAGACGAGGAAAAACAGAACTGTAAATTTAAATGGAAAAGACCGTAAATTTGGGGATAACCTAAGAATTTCTTACAGGCTGTTTTCAATTTGATTCTGTATCTGTACTTTATTTGCAGATGTACATGTGGGTATGTGTGTGCGTAAATTGACTCACGTGCAACGTAGATCATATGAAGGTTCTAGATTCAAGAACTGTAACTAAATTGATGTACAGAAATTGGAGAAGACAATGGGATGATTACCAGTTGAGCAATGAGGAGGTATTCTTCTGGCCTAAAACCAGAACTGAAACTTCCAGCTTCTTAACTTGGGTTATTACTGTCGCCATCTTTGGTCCTTGGATTACTAGTGCTTCAACTTCAACCTGGTTTCAGACAACATCCCATGATTAACGTAGTTAAAGAAACACAAATTCCAACAAAATTAGTTCTGAGAAAGAGAGAGAAGAGGGGTCTGAAAATGTGTCTTTATTCTGAAACTCTGATAAAGAAAAGAAAGAAACGGAATCTGCAATCATACCTCCCTCTTTTGACTGGAAAAATGGGATGGCAAGAAACATTTTTCAAATAATGGAACAAGAGGAATCTATTGAACATCGTACGGACAAGTTCAAGAATGAGAGAGAGAGAGAGAGAGAGAGAGAGAGAGAGAGAGAGATTACCTCAGGCTTACAGGCCTTACAAAGAGATCCAAGTGAGGTAGCAAGGTGAGGAGAAGCAGCAGAAGAAGAGTAGGTGTCTGAATTCTTACAAGGAGAAACAATGTGAAGGAGTGTAAGAATATCACCCTTATTAGTAACATGAGTAAGAGCCCACATCATTGCGTGTTTAGAATGTGAAGACTGATCCACAACCACCATTACTCTCTTCTTCATCACAAACATCCCACCTTCAGCACCACCCCACCCCCCACCACCACCGCTGCCGCCCCACCTTTTGGATGTTGACTTCCATGCTTCTTTGCTACTTAACTGCCTGAAAAATGAATCTGAACTTGGCATTTTCTGGTTCTTGACTGTTTTTCCCTTACTCCCACCACCTGAACTTTCTTGAACAATATAACAAACAACAATGCATGTATATATACATATATGTGTGAGGTCTGTCTGTGTGGAGTGGGGTGGGATGGATTAATGAATAATTAATTAATTGATATTTTGGTGTAGGGATAGAAAGGGTCACGGGGATCAGTGGGACAAAAATAGTAAAGAAATGTAAGAGGGGGAGTCAGCTTTGATGATGAAAGGGTGAATCAATCAATATCAGTAATCTTTTGGTCATTTCTTCATTTCTTTCACCAGAGCACCTGCCTGTCCATTCACTACCATCACATGCACATAATATGACTTATTAATTGTGTGTGCCTCAGTTTTTATTTTATTTTTTCTAATATGAGAGAGAGAGAGAGAGAATTTTATTATTACCTTTTTTTTAAAATCAAATTTGTATGTGCAAAGTTGTGTATTCATATTTAAAAAATCTTTATATTGTACTGAATTTTCAAGATATACATTTTGAGTTTGTAAAAAGAAAGTTAAAATCAATTCTGTTTACATCTTAAATTACTTTTTTATTAATAAGAAAAATAATAGAGTCTTGTAGGTGTTAATAAATTTTAAGTTTAATTAAATCCTCAAATTTAATAACAAAATAAATAAGATATATTTTATCAGTACTTCAATTCAATATGGACTCGTTGCACAGATCTAACTTTGACAAACCTACTAATATATTCTCTGTCTGATATAGGTTTAATCATGCAATTTGACTGTGGATCTTTTACATTATTATTTATTTTATTTAAAAGTAATATTTGTTAATCTGTAAAATAGTATCTGTTACTCTTAATATTTATTACTTTATTAATTTATTTTAAAAAATATTATTTACTAAATTATACGAATGCAGGAGATTGAATGAACTCAAACACCAAAATTTATTAAATACCAACAATTGTTGTCTGAATCACCACCCTATAAGTGGCATTCTTTCTTAAAAGATATAAATCCAAACCTCCATAATTTAGTTAATAAGTCATTTCATAAATAAAAAAAATAAAAAATAAAAGTAATAACTAAACATATTTATGGATGAATGTGAAGAGCTCCCAGATTTTGAGGTGCTGTAAATAATGGTGTTTGCTTCTCTACTGCCACTCTACACCTATTAGATTACCCCACCCCACCCCACCCCACCCCACCCCACCCTTTAAGTTTTCACAAATCAGATCAGAGCTCATCAATTAGATTTTGTAGTTTTCGATGTTGTCCATCTCCACTAATCAAACCTTGTCACTATACGTAATACAATCTTGATTTTTGTGACAACTAAACGGTAAAAAGGAAAAAATATAATATATTTTTATTGGAGAAATTATATAATCTACCATTACTTTTTGTAGTTTGAGAATTTTATTATAAATTTGTATCCAAATTTGATCTGACGATGTTACTATGTTAATTAAAATAATAAAATTATTTTAAAATATTATATATATATATATATAGAATCGTAGAGATTTGTTACTATTTAAGTTTTATATTTTTCTTTTTTTAGAATAAAATATTGAGCGGAAGAAAGTTAATTCTTCTACTTATACTTTAATTTGACGACTTTTTATTTCAATTATTAGTAATTAATAGGGTTTTTTTCTTTAAAAAAGAAAGAAAAGCAAAGATCCAATATTTAGGATCATTAAAGCTTTAATTAATGATATTATTAGCGCAAAACCTGGTTTGTGTCCTTGTCTTTAACCTACTAGACACTTGTGTAATTATATTTCAAAAAAAAAAAAAAAAGATTATAGAATGAATACATCATTCTATTCTTTCAATGTAATTCTCAACAAAATTGTCTTTTTCACTCAATAATATACTAAATAAATCTCGCAATTCTCCCTTTCCCTAAATATATTTTCTAATTTATATGCATAATTTTAAATTGAGCCTACAATCTAATTCCTAACTTTTTTTTATTTTATTTTTTATAATATTGATGTCTATTCCATTGCAGGGAAGTTATTTTTAAGATTATCTTAGTTGCGTTTAATTGAAAATTGTATGTTTATTTTTTTACAATTATAATAAATTTAATATTAAAATTATATAATTTGAAATGTAGAGTCGTATCCTTTTATATTTGAAGAACAAATTGATATAATACTTGTAATTAATTCTACAAGAAATAATAATACTATAGTATTCTAATCTCTTAGTTGTACTCAAATAATTTATTTTTTATATATAAATTAAGTAATCTACGTACTAAGATCATTACTTCATATCAGTAATCTTATTTAGCATTATTAAATATTTTTCAAATATTATTTATAGATATATATATTCATAAAATTGGATCTTATATAATTATTATTATACATATTGATTCACGTTATCTATTACAAAATGGGCAGAATAGAAATAGATAAATCACCAAATTTGATGACAACTATATAATAATGATCTTAGAAATATGTGGAAGGTCTCAATAATATAAATATTTAATATAGAAAATAAATGCAAAAAATGAACAAAATTGTTACATAACTGTTATTTTATAAACCAAAGTAGTATATTTGTAAAATTGTCATACTATTTGATGGCGACCAATAATTATATGTTTTAATTAAGAAAGAAAATAGTATAAAAAGTTATATTTTTAGTATAAAATAATTATTTGAAAGTAAAAACATACTTTAAAAAATTATTTTAAATTAAAAATATTTTTAATAATTTTATTACATATAGGATATTGGATGACGAAAGATGGCTACATACAAATAAATAAAATTCTCAAAATAGATGGAATTCAAGAAAAGACAAAATGTAAACTCAAAACTGAAAAACAGTCAATAGGAATGATCATAGGTAAGAAGAAAGGAAGTGATAGAAAGGTGAAGGGCATCGATTGAAGCAACAAAATTTAAAGGAAATGTCAGAATGGGCCCTCTTTTTTTTGGGCTTCAAGTGGTGTGCCCAAATAATTACATGACATTCCCCCCCCCCCCCCCCCCCCCCCACCAATAACTATTTTTATTTTTATTTTCAATTCAAATTTTTTATAAAAGGCAACTTTTCATATCAAATTTCATGGCTATTGAAATTGCTTATTTTTCAAATAAGTTTTATACGGTTGGATAGTCAGATTAACAAATAAAAAAAAAATTATAACTTTTTTTTAAATTATACCTTCATTAAAATATTAAAAAAATTATATTCGTGTTGATATGACTCATTATAAATAGTAAATATTAATATAATTGAACTTTTTAGTAAAACCTCAAGTACAGGGATCTACTGTCAATTTTGTTTTGGAACAACTTTCCCTCATCTTTTCTACTTTAATCTTAGGACAGTCACTTAAAATTCGCAAAGTTACAGGAGAGCATCCAACTTAAGCTCTTATCCTACTAGAGCTTACAAATTCAGCTCGGTTCTAGTGAGATAGTTTGATTGGCTGACATTTTATGTTGGTCGGACGGTAGATTTTATGATTTGAAATACGATCAAACATATTTGACCCAATTCAATGTATCAATAGTCCACAAGTTGTGTGGGCCATGAATCGGCTCAAAAAATTCAAAAATATTTTAGAAAAGTTAAACTATATTGGACTAAAAATTTAATGTCATAATACAATTTCAAACTGGCCTGATTCCACCCACACTATATTGATGGTCTATAGATTTGGGCCAAATCGACCGAAATATTTGAATTACCAGCACTAGTCTGTGTGTTTTTTTTTATGTTTTTTTTTTTTGAATCTAAATTTGGTTAGTGTTTATGTTTTATTATGAAAACTAAATGACAAGTCTAAAAATTGTCGTAACGAGTTGCAGAAGATAAGAGCAAATACAAATTAATGTGCTTTTGTTTAAGCACATTGTTGAACATTGAGGATTGCTAAAAGACATTATGAGCGATTGAGACTCCTTGTTCATTCGTAACTCTTGGAGCGAGCTTTTCAAACTACTTAACTCCAAATTCAAACTGAGTATCAGCTACAATCCATATTCCGAGGGGCAGACAGAGCACTTCAACTCGATGCTGGAAGAATATCTTCGACACTTCATGAGCACTAATCAGAAGGACTAGATGAAGCCTTTTGGTGCTATTGAGTTGTGTTTTTACTCTCGTAGGCGCTCTACAACTTATTGGAGCCCTTTTGAGAGTTGTATCGGACAGTAGTTGCTACTCCCACATATAATTGACACCCCACATGGTGCTAGAACTTCTCTTGTGCAGAGCTTCTCTCTGGAGTGAAAGCAAAATCTGGATCTCGCCCATGTTTTTCTAGAGAAAGCTTAGAAGTGGATAAAAAAGTATGATATTTGAAATGTATCTTCGTTGAGTATCACGTTGGCGATGAGGTAATGGTTAAGGTCCTGGATCAAAGTCTTTCTAAATCATCTCAAGCTAGAAATCGACGACTAATGTAAAGATATACTGGACCCGTACATATCTCTTAAAGAATTGGGAGGTAGCCTAAAGGCAAGAGTTGCATCCCTAGTGGCAAATTTATATTGTTCTACATGTTACCCATCTCAAATCATATAAGGCCGTCAGGAAATATGTCAACCACAATCTCCCATGCCGCCCACAAATGAAACTTTCATGAAGGACGGAGAAAAAGGTAGAAATGTAAATCTCAATCACCTAGACACGGTTAAGAAAAAACTACACAAGGAGTATTTTGTGAAAAAAATGGCTTGGTTGTAGCACAAACGAGAACACTTGGGAGTGAACCATAACCCTTAAGGTGTTCCAACATCTCATTGATTTTTTATCATGCTTCACTAGGGTTGAGGACGTTGTTATCTTAGGTGGTGAAAAGTTGTTATTTGTTACGGGAAGTCACCCTCGCATATTTTGGATCCTCGGGATAGCTCAAGCATTCGTGATTAGCTACCACACTTTGGGCAGCTGGACGAGCCACCCAACAACCTTCGCCAACGGATGTCAGATTTCAAAGGAAGCTCACTAGCGCCCACTGCTTACCCACATTCTTTTGAAGTCCAAATCTTTAGGTGTAGGGCTTTTTGTGACATGTAAATAACTTAATCCCTTTGTTAGGATTGTCACAATCCTCGACTTTTTAATTTCTAGTTTTTGTTATTAGCGTTTACATCTTTACACCTATTATAGGAGGAACAAGGTATTCGAAGAGTCATGAGAATTGAGCATTGTTGGAGGTCTCCATCTCCACCAACGACAAACATTATAATATGTTTTTGTTGTAATCGTTGCATGCATTGATACAATTTAAGCTTTCTACTTGCAATTCAATTATTCACCATGTCACTATAGCCCTGGGTGTGATTACATCTTAATTTCATAAGCTCTCGAGTGAATACATGTTGGAAAAGACAAATGTAGTCAAATATGTCAACCACTAGTTGCATGGTGCGCTATTTTTTTCGTTCGCTAAAAGCTCCTTATGATACTTGGATAGAGCTAGATTTCTAGCGATGGTAATCGTAGAATTCACGTTAGGCATAGACCACAACACAATGATTTATTAGGATGGACAAAAATCTTTATTTGTATGACACCTTTTGAAGAAGCCCAAAGACACATTTGTATGGTCTTGACTCAAAACAAACAATATCATAACAGTGTGGTAATTGTAATTCATCATGAAGCGGAGGTTAACTATTGTACTACTTTCCAATTTATTGTACTATAGTATATAATATAAATATATATATGTAGTATGTAGATCTATAATGAATACATGATTAGTATTTGTTGATGTGGTTATGATATAACATATAAAATACTATATTTTATTTTAAATAAATATTTTTTTTAAAAATATAATTCTTTTTTAGAATCAACAGACTATAAGGTAAAGAACCAAACTATTATTAAGTAAAGAAGCGAACTCTTGCTTATTTAAAGTCTAAATAAAAATATTAAATCATTTATGTATAAAAATAATTTTTTTATAAAATTCAAGAAGACAACAAATTCATAGCCCTCGCCTAAATCCACCCCTATATATTGCGGTAACATTTTTATGCTTGTAATCATGTAGGGCTCATTTGGCACAGTGGATGGGGTAGTATGAGATTGGGGATATTTGAGGTAAATAACATCCTTTCTTATATCATATTTGATAAGATATAATATGTGCGCTTAGTTATAAATAATTAGATAAATACTACTATGGAATAGGTCATAAAATACATTTTAACCTATGCCTAATATTTTACAGAAATATATATATATATATATATATATATTTTATTATCTATACGTGCTAATAATAAAGCGCAAATGTTCTACAAAAAAAAAAAAAAAAAAAAAGACATATGTTTTAAGAAATATTATTTATCACACCAATTTGAAGGAATATTTTGTATGTGTGTACAATGAAGACTGAGATGGTCGTTGCTTTGAAAAATTGTATATTTTTTATAACTACTCAGGGATGAAAATGTATGGGGTAATGTAAAAATATGCCTAATTCGTACCCTTCCTGTATATAAAACACCTTGTTCATACCCTAGTCTATTATCTTTATTTAAATTTCGGATAGTTTACGACTATTATTTGCGGGTAGATGGATATTTATGCATAAATAAGTTACATGTTTATATGGATTAATCATGTACAAAAATTGTCTGACCTTATCTTACCCATTGTGATTCCGTAAAAATGTATTGTTTTTTTTTTTAAAATTAAAAATCAAATATGCTATAAAAATTTAATACTCTTTGTCCAACAAAGATAATCCGATATTCTTTTTTTTTTCTCCTAAAATATAGTAACTTTCCTTAGTATATAATTTCTCTAAAATATGGCTACTTAATATTTGTTGGGATCAACCATTTTCAGTTATTTTTTATGAAGCCCAATTAATTTGTGAGAGGAAATTTTTTGTAGTAAATATTCTTTGTAGGGTATAAAATGAATTTTGTGGATCAAATTTGCTCGTTCAAGTATATTATTGATGTTTTCTTAATCTATCTGAAAAATAAAATGAGACAATTTTTGTGGGATGGAGAGAATAATAATATCATCCACTAATAACGATAGGTTAAGATACATAGTATGCTATCTTAATAATATTACTTATAAATAAAAAAACATAATTACAGATTTGTATATGACTCTACCCATCATCTGCAACTCTGTTCCTCATCAACTCAATTTATTTACCTAATAATTCACAAATAACGTAAATTGACATTCCTATTAACTAGTACAAATTATAGTGCTGAATAGGATTAGATTTTCTCATACTATCAAACCAGTCTGCAATTTATTATATAAAGTTTTGACAAAAAAAAAAAGAAAAAGGAAAAAGAAAAAAAGAATTAGAGGAGAGCAGGCAGGCAGCTTCTTCACTGTATCTCATGATAAGTCCGTCCACCACACAATCTCAAATAGATACTCTCTCTCTCTCACACGGTACCCAGTACCCACCCACTGCCATTTTCAGGCATCGCTCAGTTTCAACATTGTCTTGGGAATATCATTTTTGCAGAGGGAGAGGGCTAAACCTTCAAACTAATTTCCGACCATCCAGGGCTTCCCCTTTTGAAATCTCGTATACAGACCCACGTGATATCTATACGTACTTTACATGCCCCTCTTCCATTCTCTCTCCTGCTCCTGCTCCTGCTCCTGGGATTTCAGTTTCATGAAATTTTTACTTTATGATATCATTGTAAATTATCACGCAGTCGAACTACATACAACTTGTCTGGATCACACTCCCTTCCCAAAATTTTAATTAGCAAAACTATACTAAAACAATTATCTATTTTTAATTTCTAATTTAACAAAAAAAAAAAAAAAAACGTATCAATTCTTAATTAATTGATTTTTTTAAGAATATTTTGTTAATTTATTAAAATAAAAAATATTCTCTCCTTTGTACTCCACTTTTATATATAATTTATTAAATTAATTATATTTAACAATCTTTAAGTTTACATCTATATAAAATATATTGTAATAAGATATTAGATGCAAAAAATATAATTATTTGTTGTTGATTATTTGAGATTAGCTTTTAATGTTTTGTGTATAGAATTATTTGTATTGAATTTAGATTACAAATAAATATTAATTAATATTTTGTATGATTAATATTTTATAATTAATAAACTTATCATAACAATAAGATTGTTTATTTTGGAATGAAGAAGATATACACTTTTATGCAAAATTATATATTTTTATACCTTTATTAGTAAAATAATAAAATATTTTGAATATTGTGAACATTGATTATTTAAAAATTATATTATAAATATATTTTATTTTATATGTTTAACTATATTAAAAATTGTGCGCATGGAAGCAATACAATTTTTTTGGTAAAAATTAGAAATTACATGAAATATAGTTTTTTTTATTAAAAATTAGATCATAAATGATAAGCAAGAGTGGAATTGAATCCAAAGTTTTGAATATTTTTGTAATGAAACGACAAATTCTCTAGTTTGGGCCCAATCAAATTCATGATCCAACACACATCCTGTACAACTTGAGCCGAAGTTATCAACCCGTATCAAGCTTCTAGAGCCCAATATGCAAAGAAAGAACCCAATTACTGGACTGGATCCGTGATGCTTAGCCAACCCGTATCCGACCCGTTCAGGCAATAGTGGGCCTGGAAGGTGGGCCCACTATGGATATGCCGATCAAGTTATTCTGGGGTTTTGTCGGGAAAGCAAGGATTTAAATGGTATTGTATATTACAGGCCCAAAACATGTGTATAAAAGAAGGTAGTGGGGTACACCTCATTTCCAGACGTTCTTTCACCTATCAAAAGCGATACATCTGAATTTACCATAGTACCCTTGGCCTCAAAATTAGTTTCTCCTTTAAAAACAAAACAAACAAAACAAATTTCCGTGGCAAAAGGAGTATTGGGAAGAACTGGGAGGAATAAATTTGAATGCCTTTATGATAAACATATTGAAGCGCTTTTATATATAATCGAATAAATTACATTATTAAATTTTAATAAATTATATTAATAAAATAAAATAAAATTTATTTGAAAAATACTATCATTTAATACACGTCACTTATGATAGTATAATCAGCCAGTATTCTTATTCTGAAATTAATGAATACAAAAAATTTGATAGATTTTTCTAATAGACTTTATTAAAAGTGCATATTAAATAAATTTTATTTTCATATTATAACCCACAAATCACACATAAGAGATATCAATCACATTGAATAAACGATATAACACGAACCCAATAATAAAATTTGCAAACTCCATTTATGTGCTATATGATTTCATAATTTTGTGTGAGATTTTTATTAATATATTTTTAAGTTAATTTAATTTTTTTATTTTTGTTATTTCACACCCTTATAGTTTTGATAATATTATCACTAATTTAAATTCACAAAAATTAAATTGTATGCATAATTTATGAAATCATATGAAAAATTTGGACATGTTAGATGGCATGGTGCTGTTTATTCTAATAAAATATAAACAAGAATTTAAACTATTATAATTTGCAGTGCAGGAAAAACACAAATAAAACTACCAAACCAGGTGCTAAAGGGCAAATTTGTAAAAATATAGTGGGTCTGGACACGAAGATCCAGAAAGCTGACCAGTGTCTGAATTCCGATATGTATACTCTCTCTTTCTCTCTCACACACACAGAGAAAAGCCTACTGTTTCGACCATATTTTTTGTCCCCTCCGCTTGTTCTAGTTTGGGTTTTTGCCCTACCTTCTCTACTCTTTCAAATAACTTTCCGTTCTCCGCTCATCCATTTCTGTCTCAAACACAGTGAGTGAGCAGGCAGGCGGAGCCAGCTCCATACCAGCAGCAGAAGAACCTCTGGGCAGTCATTTCTTGTTATCCTTACACTTAAGGACACACACTAACCTTCTTGAATCTCCAGCATTTCCCCAGTCTAGAAATGCCGGCGCTTCTCCCAGCTGGCCCCCTCCTTCTCCTCCTCACCATTGGCGCGTTCCTTCAACTCGCCACCGCGAAATCCACCATCGAACCATGCTCCAACTCTGACACCTGCTCCGCCCTGGTCGGCTACACCCTCTACACCGACCTTAAAGTCTCCGAAGTCGCGTCCCTCTTCTCCGTCGACCCCATCGCCCTCCTCTTAACTAACGCCATTGATATTGCCTACCCCGACGTCGAAAACCACATCCTCCCCTCCCAACTCTTCCTCAAAATCCCAATCCCCTGTTCCTGCGTCGACGGGATCCGCAAATCGAGCTCCGTTTCCTACAAAACCCGCCCATCCGACACGCTCGCCTCCATTTCCTCCGCCGTGTACGGCGCACTCGTGTCGGCTGATCAAATAAAGGACGCGAACCCCAAGGCCGAGCTTTCGGATCCTTCTGTGATTTCTGTCGGGACGCAGCTGAACATTCCGCTGCCTTGCACTTGCTTCAACAACAGCGACAACAATTTGCCGGCGGTTTACATGTCGTACGTTGTGAGGGATGTGGATACATTGTCGGGGATTGCGGCTAGGTATGTTACCACTGTGAGTGATTTGATGAATGTGAATGCTTTGGGGAGTGCGGATATTAAGGATGGCGACATTCTTGCAATTCCATTGTCTGGTTAGTGATTCTTCTTGTAATTTAATTCGATGCTGTTCTTGTGTATTCTGTTTTGGTTGCTTTGATTCTTGGCGCAAATGTTGTTTATGAAGATGAGATGATAATGTAAATTGACTGAGGAACTTCTTGTTCTGTACTAAGAACTTTATTGGTCTGATATCAATGATGTCTTAATTTACCCTGTTTGGAATTGGCATTAAAGCTATTAATGGTAATGATTAACTAATTCTTTTTATATGCTTTGTATTTGTAAAAAAATGCAGAATTTGACAAATGTTTTGCAGTCTACGTTCTCTATGTTTCAATCTCGTTTTTCATTTCATCAAGTATTATACAGTAAGACATTATTCTGATACTATATACTAACCAAGGAAACACGAGCGAGATTGAAACACAGTAGAAATAGAGGATCTCTTGAAGTGCTGGTTAAGAGAACTTAAAATTCTTTTTCTGTTTTTCACACCTTTTTCACTACATAATTACTTAATTGGTTCCCTCTGGATACTTATCTTGGGCTTGCACTCGACATATTCTTCTTACACTGTGTCTTGGGATCGACCAACTCTGTTTAGGGGGATTGGTACTCTTTCTTCCCCACCCTTACTTTTCCATTTGTAAGAACTGATGGAACTTAAAAAGATAAAGGGATCTTGTATTGGGGTTCACTGTGGACTGTCCTAAATGTTTCTTTTTTCAATTTTTGTGTGTTCCTTTATGGTTGTCAAATAAGTATACTTTATCAGTATTTATTGTATAAAATTTTGCAGTCTCTTGTGTGAAAGAAACTGCTTATGTAACATCAGATATTTTGTTTTACTGTATGTAGTACTGTCTCTGTTACACAGCTCACAAGTCTTTGATATATTCTTTTAACTAAAATCAGTGCATTGCGTTTTAGGCATTAACTTTTTCGAGTTTGAAGAGACTAATAAGTGATTCATGGAATCCTGTTATGCTTGTCTTGATAAGTAAATATATGCTGCTCGGTGCTCCATGTCTGGCCAAGACCATCTTCTTTGTTGCATTTTCATCAACATTTTCTGTAACTCACCAACTTTATTCAATTAACAGCTTGTGCATCAAACTTCCCAAAGTATGCTACAGACTACGGCTTGGTTGTCCCTAACGGGAGTTATGCTATCACTGCCAGTCACTGCGTGCAGTGCAGTTGTGGGCCAGGGAGTCGCAAGTGAGTAAGCATTTCTCTTACTTGTATGTTTATCCTAGATCAGCCTAGAAAGAGTTTCAACACCTATGTCAGAAAAATGTATTAACTAGGTTTTTGGGTTTTGTGGCAGTTTATATTGTATGCCAGCTTCATTGGCCGTTTCTTGCTCAAGCATGCAGTGTAGATACAGTAATCTCATGGTAGGAAATGTTACTGCACAACAATATGGTGGTGGATGCAATGTGACTTCTTGCAGCTACAGTGGCTATGTTAACGGAAGCATTGCTTCAACGTATGTTTTTCAACTGATTCTTCGCAACCCCCCCCCTCCCACCCCCCAAATAAAAAAAAAAAAAGAAAAGAAAAGAAAAAAAAAGATAGTTCATGGGACTAGCTATGTTTCACCTAGAAACGGTATATGATCGAGTTTTTGCATTTGCAGGTTGTACACGTCCCTTCAACCTAGATGCCCAGGTAAGTTGCTGAATCTAAAATTTTTGCTGACCTCATTTTTTGTTTGATTAAATTAAAGGCTTTTCAAATTATTTAAGTCGCTGTGTTTAGCCATTTTTGTTATTCCTTACATGATGTATGTATAGTGATAACTCAAATTTGACTACAAGAGGCAAATTATAATGATTTAGCAGTGGGTAAAATTGGCTCTTGTATGTTGGGCTGTTCATTTTCACCAAGGATGAACGCAGTGCTAGTGAAGCCTTATTGTATCATAATCTTGATTTGGGCACCCACTGCTATGTAAGGAACACTATAAGGACCTTGTGTGTCTAATGGATACCACGTTGGTTATGAGAGCAAATTAAAATGACTATTAAGGGGTACAATGGACTTCGTCAATATGTAACAGAGGATCGAAATTGGTTAAAAATTACTGCTCCGTTTCATTTCCTTTTGTTTCGTCTTTTATTTCAATTTTATCAATGCACTGAAACCATCAAATTCCAATTTTATCAATGCACTGACACCATCAGTGAACATGTGCATTTGTTCTTGGTGAAATTTTAGTATGTAATAAAACACAATGAAACAGAGGATATTATCTCCTAGGGTAGTTGAAGTACCACACAGCAATGAACAACTAAAACCTTTGTTCTCTATTGAGATGGGCATAGATTGTTATAATTCAAAAACTTATACAAGGCATCTCTTAACCGATTATTTTTCATATTTTCCTTTCGAAATCTCTATGCAGGACCACAACAATTTCCTCAACTTACGGTTCCACCTACAGTACTCCCAGATTCCTACTTTGCTCCAGCACCATCACCATCAGAATCGGGTGGCATTCCATCAACGAACCCTAGGTCTGTGGTGCCCTCATCTGGCGCAGTTTTCGGATTCCCCCCAGCAAGTGGACCAATAGGGAGTGCCTCTGGTTCCTCTGGTGCTTGCTCGTTGACGAACCACGTAATGAGCTTTCCCGTTGTGCTTATGTTCGGTTTCATTGTCAAGTTCTTATTGTCAGAATCGCTATAATCTTCCTCATTCATGTGACGGGACAAGATATTGGAGCTTGTTGTGCTTTTCTGTTGTCTATGGTCCTATGATTTTGTTGTATTTAGACAATCTGTAATTGGTTTTGGGAAAATTTTAGATGCAGATTTGCAATTATTCCTTATTTTCTTCAAACGTCTGCCCATGATTTTGATGTATTTGGTGTTTGATGCTGCTGAATTTGCTGGTGATGAAGAATTTAACTGCAATTTGCTCATTGTAAATATTTTAATGTATCATTTTCCTCTTTAAATTCTAGACATTGTAATATTTAAATAACAAAAAAATCACTTCAAAATTGAAAAAAATAAAAAATAAAAATTGTTAGTAGTTTTACTTTCTTCCTGGAGTGTTTGGTATAGAGAATTTTGGATGTAAAAATATTCAATTTCGATTTTTTATTTTATTTTATTTGTAAAATAACAAAGTATTAGTGTTTGGGTTTGGGTTTGGGGTTAACAATGGACAACTATTGATGACAAATGTTTATAATAATTTTAGTTCAATTTTGACATAAATAACTTTAATTTTGATATAAATATTCTTAAAAAATTTGAAATTATTTGTTCTGAATCAAATTGTTTATTAGATTGGTTGCATCCTAATTATTGTACCAAATTGTTCTGAGTTCAACTTTGATATTTAGAAATTTGGATTAAATTTGATTTCAATCCGAAGATAGAAGATTTTTGAGATGAGATGAAAACAAAATGGATGAGTGCTCACCCCTAAATTCTATAAATTCACACCAAACAAAACCCTAAAATTATTAGTCTAATTTTACATAGGGGGTTCTTTTATAATTTGGAAAAATATGTGGGTGGGATTTCGTATATTTTTCCACAATAATATTACTCAATTCATAAATTCAAATTTGCAGCGACCATCAATCATTTATCAGCTAAAGCGAGTTCCGTACGCTACCAACGTTTCTATACACAATAATCTCCATCTTTGGAAACCCTGAGGTTGAGAGAGAAAATTCAGATAAACATCAAAATGGTGGGCCGCGTACCGATGGAGGTGGCGAAGACGGTGTTGGAGGTCGCTGACGTAGCGTGGACTGCTGTCGAGAGCTGCCACCACCACCGCCATCACGATTCGACGCCATCACCGCCGGCCGTCAAAGATAGAGGAGATCTGGATATTGAATCCGTACGCTTGGAAAACGAACGGCTACGCCAATTGCTCGAAAATAATCTCAATCTTCTGCAAGATATATCGAATTCACCTGCCTTGTTGCGTAATTGCCCATCCGATGTATGTAATTCTTATTATTTGAGTTAACCTACCGAGTTGAAGTTTGGGAAATTTGATGGTGATTATTGAGTGCTTTTATTTCTTAAATTAATTGCAGCTTCATGATCGGCTTTTGGGTGCTGTTAATTCTCAAAGCTTCCTTAATGAGCTTGAATCACTCCACAAAACGTCTGCCTGCACTTTCCCTTTCAATGAGCCATCAGGTTTTAACTATTTTCTTGATTCTAATTTTTGCGTGTGTGTGCGTGTGTGTGTGTGTGTGTGTTTTTTTTTTTTTTTTTTTTTCCACCCCTCTCTTTTATTAGGGTATTTATTAAAGTTGAAGCTGGAGCAAGGTTTGATCTTGGTAATAAAATGAATAGCTAATGCAACTTATATCTTTATTCAGAACTTTGCCAATCTTTTATGCATTCATTTTTGTTGAACTATGTTGTTTCTGGTTCCATATGATAAAATTGTCCATTGATAATATTTAGTAAGACAGATGAAAAGAGTTGCTATTTCTCCCCTAGACTTTATGAGTACATGAAAATATTGATTCTTGCTCTTCTCAAAAAATGTAACCAGGTGAAGATATGGAGAAAGTAGAGGTTTTGATTAATGTTGATCATGAGGAACCAAGCTGGTGGGTGTGGGTCTCTGAGGATATGGTCCCTAGTAATATTGAAGCGAAGAGTGGAATTGACAATGAAAATTATGTAATTGTTTCAGAGGAGCATGTGGTTGATGGAGTGGCGAACTTTATGGCTCGATGCATTTTGGCGAACCCAAAATCTCTGGTACATGACCTCCCAGTCATCTGCATTTTTTGCTTTGTATAAAATTTTAATGACTGTTCGCATATTTCAACCTCACAATGTTGCTATTTCCTGGCAATGCAGAATTTGACCCCTTCGGAGTTACAGAAAGGTAGGATTTGCAGTTGTTTCCCTGACTCCCTTTGTAGTTTGATGCTCTATGAACAGCAAAAATGCAATTATATATGCTTAAGAATACTGCATAACAATATGTTAACCTGAACCTTACTTGGGGCTCCATTGGCGGAAGTTGGCAATTTCCTCCCCCATCTCTCTCTCTCTCTCTCTCTCTCTCAGTAGCATGTGCCATATATGGTGGAATCTCAATTATATTTTATCTATTGCAGCCTTGTTGAAAGCACTGAATGGCATGAATAAAGTAGAGAAAATGCTAAACATTTGGCATGCTGGGAGGTTGTTTTACACCCTAGCTACATGGAGTCTTGCTCTGGCGAGGTAAGTTCCGAGTATACTAGAGTAGTTTTTTTTGTTGAAGAGAATGAGTAAACTTTATATCAACCTTCCTCTGTTGCTTTATATTTTATAACCCTTAGAACTTGTAGCTCTGAGCTCTCAGTCTGTTATGGCATGCTGCTTGCATTAATCTGTAGCTGTACACTTTAGCACCATTGACCTATAAGCTATTCTAACTTGCTACACAGTTTTGAAATATCTAGCCTCAAACAAGTGTTTGTACACAAATGTTTATGAACCTCCAAATGCATGCAGAAAGGCTGAGGCAGTTGTATGGGAAAATATTATTTCCATTAGAATAATAATATAGCAGATTCAATGAACTTACTCTGTGAAGAAGTAAAATTCTATCTAGATGTTCACTCCTCATGATAATCATAACCATCAATGGTAAATTTCCAGTAGGTTAATATTCATGGTTGGATCATTTTGATGTGGTGAGGATTTCTCCTGTATGACCTATGTATTTGGTAAATTGGCCATATGATCATAAAAGGATGGGACCTATAAGGATTGGGCACAATATAGCAGATTCAATAAACTTACTCTCTGTGAAGAAAGTAAAATTACATCTAGATGTTCACTCATGATAATAATAACCATCAATGGTAAATTTCAAGTAGGTTGATATTCATGGTTGGATCATTTTGATGTGGTGAGGATTTCTCCTGTATGACCCATGTATTTGGTAAATTTGCCATATTATCATAAAAGGATGGGCCCTATAAGGATTGGGCATAATGCATTTAATTTTGCTTTAGCTGAACACATGAAAGAGCTATGCATTTGTCAACATCTAAATGAATTTTAAGCTGGATAAACCAAATAGCTGCTGAATGGAGAACGGAATTGGGGATATGATTGAATGTGAGAGAGAAAAGAGCAGATATAATAGTTGTGGTATAATTATCTATAGATGAAAGAGTACATCTTCACCGGGATAAAATTCCCAACAGACCATGCTGCCTAGCTCTAGGCAGATTCAAAGTTGATTTTTCCTCCCGTTCACTATTCCCCAGCCCCCCATATTTATTTTATACTATCCCTAACTTATCACTCCTAAATTGAGACTACTAATATGGTAATAAATCAGCCTAATTTTCATTATCTTGATTTCTTTCCTCCCCCCCCCCCCCCACCACGAGTGTGAACTCAATATGGAAAGGATTTGATTGACTGTATCAGAATGTCTCATTGTCTATGGCATGATTGAGTGAGTAAAAGAGATTCTTTTGTTATATATGCTTTGTCGTTGCTACTGTACCCAGAAACTAGCCACTTATAGTGATCTGTTGCTGCTGAAGCTCGCAGATTTTGAATATATTTTTCTTATAGAAGGAACTAAACTAGACCAAGTTTGCCACTTCAAGTTCTAGTTCACATATTGTAAAATGACCTGATAAGTTGTGCTCTACGGTGCTTGTATTTTGCAGTTTGTACCAAGGGCGTGCTATTCTGAAACTTGCTACACTTGGGGTCCATCACACGAGCAAAGCAGCTCTTAAGGTCCTGTGAGGATTGGGTTTGTTCCCATATATATTCCAATGATTTGACTTTCGTGATGTTTTATCGTGTAAATAATGAACAGAAACTACTCATTTCTTTTATTAGTTGTCAAATGTACATACGTGCAAATCTGGGTTGATCGTGCTATTCTGTAACATAGAGATTGATACAATTGCTGCATATTGTGATGAAATTTCACGCTTTCCCCTATCATAATCTTCTAAGCTACCATGTTTGTTTGTGCTTTCTGCCATACAGATTTACCAAGTTTTATTGATGAATTCGTTACAAGTTTTATTTTATTGAGATGGAAGGAGTAGGATACTTTAAAAATGTTTTTTCACAATTCAATAATGAACTCATACATTCAACAAAATAAACTTAATTAGCAAGATTTGTGACATCAAATGTTGAAAGTAATTAATTATATAGCTTCAGAACTTCAATAACGGGCACCATGACTCGTAAAATGAGTGAAAGAGTTGGTACAAATATTAGTTTTAAATAATAATTTTAAGAATTTCTGGTTTTTCAAATGTTATTAAACAGGCAATTCCCCTTGTAATAACAGAATGCGCCTAACTTCATTGGCCAGGTCAGTCACATGCTTGTCTTCACATCCTACAAGTCAGAATTATGAAATTAAGTAAAAGTAAATAAATTAAAAAATTTGAATTTTAATAAACAACATGTAACTTATTTTTTAAATTGAAATTTTAATTTTTTTTACTTTGACTCATAAAACGAGACAATAAGATTTGAAACAGGATTCAGTTTTGGAAAAAAAAAATAAGACTCATTTTGGGACAAGTATGTCGTGATTTGATGAAAATGACAGAAATGGAAATACCAAAATGTGTTTTTTTTACTTGGAAATGAAAAGTAATCCAATCTTACCTATTTGAGCAAGGGCATTTTCCAACTTGAAGAGGTACTCTCTGTTAGGTCCTGAGGGGCCTTTTGCCTTAACTATTTGACTGCAGAATGAAGATTTTGAGAAAGATAAAGCTAAAATTTGATTTTCAGATTGGATGTAACGACAAAAACTAGATCAAAAATCGAAAAATTTACTAATACATAAGCTGGAAAGGAAATTCCAGATTATTACATGGCAATTTCTTCAAGAGAGGCAGCTCCCAGATAGTTCTGGTTCAGCTTCTTGTCTGCAGATGCTATGTATCTGAAACAAGTTAAAACTGTGAGTTTTTGGGACAAAAAAAATGTTGGTTGTAAGAACACATTAGAGATGGAAGTGGTTGAACTTACACCATGACATTGGAAACAAATGGGGTTGAAGCAGTTGAATCCTGTAACAAATTTCAGAAGAAATACAGACACCTCTGTATCTTCATCAGAACTTTCGTAACTGGAATGAAGATATGACGAAAAGTTCTTGAAAGTTACGTACAGTGAAGAAATCAACATAAGCCTTCTTGTCATACTGCTTCTCCCTCACTTCAAGATGCTACACCCAGCAAATTTGAATCGTGTTAGAAAAGACAATGGTGAAGAAATCATGTAAAGATTTCTGACTGCAATCTGTAAGGTCAAATTAGGTTGTGATAATTTGGAGGGGAAGAAAATAAATGAATCAGATAGTCGGGAGGACCCTATTCTATAGTAAAGTTCTAGACTCGTAAATTTGAATCATTAAGCATAAGCCAACATTCTAAAAACAGACGGGCAACAAACAAGAAAACAAAAAGTTAGAGACGAAACTGAAAAGAAAATGGGGTTCGATATGGTATTCATTTGGCAAAATGAGGAAACCTACCTCCAAAGCAGTCAGTTGATCTTCCTTATGGGTTATCTTGTATGCAGCACCCCACTGTCTTGCATGTCAAGAACAACTTATCAAGTTCATATAATTCACAACGCATTTCAAGATTTGGTCACATATATAAGCATATATATAAGCAAGAGCAAGAGGTGAAACCAGTCCATTCTAGACAAAGAGGATCTGGTATACAAGCACAAGCCTGATTCGTGTTCATATTTAGCTATGCATAGAAGCAATCCAAACAGGATTAAGTATAGATTCAATTCAACTCAAATCATAAAACCAAACTTCAAGATTGCATCTGGTTTTGTACAATAAAGGATTAAAAACATGTAGATATAATAAAATGCGACATAACTACTCAGCCAAACAATCAACTCCAGTTGTGGTTAGAGTCAGCACATTCCTACGTGTTCTTTTCGCTTGTAGGCAGTACTCGAATACTCAAGAGTTCCAACTTGGAAACTCTTTCCGTGGGCACCAATACTCATTGGCTTTTTTCTTTGAATCGTTCCTCTCCCGTGCCTCCCAAGGATAAATCTCAGTATTATACGAAAAGGAATAGTTGTTAGCTCATATCTCAAATAACGGTGTCTTCTTCAGATCACTCCTGTGCTCGGAATGTGATTTAGTTATCGATTTCCTCCGAGAGAACCTCCACAGTACCATTTAAATATAGCATTTCATCAGAAGAAAAAAGGCGTGCATAAACAAATAACATAAATATAAACACTGCCCTTAAACCACATGTTGTACTATACCAGAATTGCATTAACATCACTTTCTGACAAATTCAACTGGCAAAAAAGCAGAACCAAAGCTTTGGATGTGTGTGTGTGTGTGTGAAGAAACTTACGCATACTTCCCCCTTTGCAGGCTCCAATGTGACAGTTCGTCCAGGAAACTCCGGAGTCCCTCTATGATCTGTGCTTCCTGCAAATGAACAAAGAAGAATGGTTGGAGTAAATATAATCAAAAATCAACATCTAACAATCATTCAATCATTCCACACCAAGTCAAAAATACGTTAAAGCTGATTGTCCAAAAAGCTATACCATATAAGAAAAAACCCAGGTCATCAATTGATTAAGTCGCATGAACGAAAGATTTTCAATTAGAAACAAGAAAAAAAAAAGTAGTAAGGACAACAAAAACAAAATATGCAAATCGAAACCTTGGTAGAAGACACGGCGGTAGTCTTTGATGAAACCCTCGTGGCGTTCATCGTAATGGAAGCCCGTTTTCCATATGAGGGACCCGTACCCGAATACCCACATCGCCATGTCTCTCAATACTCTGTTACCCGAAATGTTCCGACTCAATATTTTTCAGGGCTTTTCTTCAACCTTCTTTCTCTCACTCAATCTGAAGCAGAAATTACAGCCCAGATGAGTGAGAGAGCAGAATCTATATATTCAAGCAGAAATCGAAGTGGCGAATCTTTATTACCATTCTCCGGGTGAAGAAATCGTTGGATCATTATAAAGAATGTAACTTTACCCAATCAGGAGGTGACATTTCATCCGTTGGTATTTCAGTTGATGATGAAGAAGAGTCCGACCTCGAAAAAATACAACAATCTGCAGAAACTTAAGGCCCACTTTTTAATTTGGACTTGGAAATTGTTTCAAATTTGGACGGTCCGGCCCAAATATAGGACTATCCTCATGACTTAGGGCATCAGACAAATGTCCCAAAAAGTTTGTGAGGTTGGAAAAACTATTTGGATTGTTGGTCCTGAATCCAACACATTTAAAATACACTATATTGTTAAGTGTGTAAATTGTTTAATGTCCCACATTGGTTGTGGATGAGAAAATCTTGTAATCTAAGCCTTATATAAAGGGCTTATGTTTAATGTCCCACATTGGTTGTGGATGAGAAAATCTTGTATTCTAAGCCTTATATAAAGGGCTTATGTTTTGTTGTTTTAGACAGAAGGATGATCACAACTACTTAGTAAAATCTCCTGGCTTGGTAGTGCCCTGAACTGGGTAACCAAATATTGTGTTATTTGGTATTGCTATTGTTTTTTTTATTTCCTAACAACTGGTATCAGAGCCTGGTTGGAGGTGCAAAGACAATGGCGGAAGGAAAAACGCCGGTGGAGATGTTCGATGGCTCAGATTACGGTTTCTGGCGGATTCAGATCGAGGATTACCTCTACGGCAAAGATCTCTACCAGCCGCTGGGCGAGAAACCGGTGGAGATGAAGGATGGCGAGTGGAAACTGCTGGACAGAAAGGCGATGAGCGTGGTTCGTTTGTCGTTGTCCAAAGATGTTGCTTACCACACCACCGATGCAAAGACCACGAAGGAGATGCTGGATATCCTGTCAGAGATGTACGAAAAGCCGTCTGCAGCAAATAAGGTTTACCTTATGAGGCGTCTATTCAATCTGAAGATGTCAGAAGGGACTCTGGTTGCTGAACACCTGAATGAGTTCAACTTAATTACGGCTCAATTACGTTCAGTTGGGATTGATTTTGACGATGAAGTTCGAGCCTTAATTCTTTTATCCTCTTTGTCGGAGAGTTGGAGCGGAACAGTCACTGCTGTTAGTGCCTCGGCGGGTAAAGATAAGATGAAGTTTGATGAAGTAAGAGATCTGATTATCAGCGAGGAGATTCGCAGAAGGGAATCAGGCATTACTTCTGGATCGGCTTTAAATATAGAGAATAGAGGGCGAACGAAAGGGAAGTCAAAGTCGAGATCTGATAGATCTATGTCGAGAGGAAAGAGTCGTGGAAGGACGAACGGGTCTTCAGTAAAGTGCTGGAACTGTGATGAGTATGGCCATGTAAAGAGAGAGTGCAAGGCACCGAAGAAGGATCAGACCAATAAAAGATCAGCGAATGCATCTACAGACGAGGTTGATGATGCTTTGATCCTTAGCGTGAGTAGTCCACTGGATTCATGGGTGTTGGATTCTGGAGCTTCGTTTCATTCATGTAGCAGTTCTGAGATGATGGAGAGCTATAGTTCTGGAGATTTTGGAGAGGTGTATCTAGTAGATGACGAGCCTCTCAAAATTGTAGGAAAGGGAAACGTGAGAATTGCTGCTCCAAATGGTTCTACTCTGAGACTGCACGGTGTTAGGCATATTCCTGGATTGAAGAGAAATCTTCTTTCAATTGGTCAGTTGGATGATGAAGGCTACGTGACGACATTTGGAGATAGTAGCTGGAAGATCACAAAGGGAGCTATGGTAATAGCTCGAGGCAGAAAAGATGGAACTCTATACATGACTACGAATTCTAAGAATTGTGTCACTGCCATAGAAGAGAAGAATGACGCAAAGTTATGGCATTGTCGGTTAGGCCACATGAGTGAGAAGGGGATGCGAGAGTTATGCACCAAAGGAAGACTGCCCGGACTCAAATCAGTTGAGATCGGTCTTTGTGAAGATTGTATATTCGGGAAACAGAAAAAAGTAAGCTTCTCGAAAGGTGGCAGATCATTGAAGAAGGAGAAGTTGGAGCTAGTACACAGCGACTTATGGGGTCCAGCACCCGTGACTTCTCTTGGTGGAGCATCCTACTATATGACCTTCATTGACGATTCCACAAGAAAGGTATGGGTTTATTTTCTCAAAAATAAATCTGATGCGTTTGCTGCATTTCGACAGTGGAAAGCGTTGGTTGAGAATGAGACAGGTTTGAGGGTCAAGAGCCTACGATCCGACAACGGTGGTGAGTACGATCACCACGAGTTCAAGAAGTTTTGTAAAGACAATGGAATTCGCATGGAGAGGACGGTGAGAGGAACACCACAGCAAAATGGAGTTGCTGAGCAAATGAACAGAATATTGAACGAGCGTGCGAGATGCATGAGACTCAAGTGCGGGTTACCAAAGATGCACTGGGCTGATGCAGTCAACACTGCTGCATTCCTGATTAACAGAGGTCCATCAACGCCCTTGGAGAACGGCATACCGAAGGAGGCTTGGAGTGGAAAAAAGGTAAACTTATCATTCCTTCGTATCTTTGATTGTATTGCTTACGTTTTAGTTGACTCTGCTGCTAGAAGTAAGCTTGATGCAAAGTCTGTCAAATGCACGTTCATCGGCTATGGAGGTGATGAGTTTGGGTATAGATTCTGGGATGAGCAGAATCGGAAGATCATCCGAAGTCGAGATGTAGTGTTCAATGAACAAGTGTTATACAAGGATAGACAGACAGTTGATTCACCAAATTGTAGCAGTCAGATTGTGGAGTTGGATATTACCAACTCGGGTGGGAGTAGGGGAGCTCAAGTCGAGGAGATGATTGATGTTGAGCCAAGTACTCCACAACGGATTCCGCTGCAAAGATCAATTAGAGAACGAAGGGCACCAGATAGGTATTCGCCCTCTAATTATTATCTTTTACTGACTGACAATGGAGAATCGGAATCTTATGCAGAGGCTAAGAATGTTCCAGATGTGAACAAATGGATACTTGCTGAGAATGACGAGTTGAGCTCGTGTTTGGCTAATGAAACATGGGAAGATGTCAAACTCCCTAAGGGCAAGAGAGCTCTTGACAGCAAATGGGTGTACCGAATTAAGACCGAGGCCGATGGAAGTAAGCGGTATAAGGCACGGTTGGTAGTAAAGGGTTTTCAACAAAAATATGGTATTGACTATACAGACATATTTACTCCTGTTGTGAAATTAACTACCATTCGACTTGTGCTGAGTATGGTTGCTGTAGAAAATTTGCTTTTGGAGCAAATGGATGTGAAGACAGCATTCCTTCATGGGGACTTGAAGGATGAGATCTACATGAAGCAACCAGAAGGATACGTGTCAAAAGGAGGCTCCGGACTTGTGTGTAAATTGAAGAAGAGCTTATATGGGTTGAAGCAAGCTCCAAAACAATGGTACAAGAAGTTCGACGGTTTTATGCTTGAGATCGGATTCATCAGATGCAATGCCGATCACTGTTGCTACTTCAAGAGATTTGAGAGTAGTTATATCATTTTGTTGCTTTATGTTGATGATATGTTGATTGCAGGCTCCAGTGCTAGAGAAATAAGCAAGTTGAAGAAGCAATTATCCGAACGGTTTGCAATGAAAGATCTTGGTGAAGCAAAACAGATCTTGGGGATGCAAATCAGAAGAGATAGAGCTGCTAGAAAAGTCTATCTGTCGCAAGCACAATACATCGAGAAGGTGCTCGAGAGATTTAGCATGCAAGATGCTAAACCGGTGAGTGTTCCGTTGGGCAGCCAATTCAAGTTGTCTAAGAAGGAATGTCCGAGCACTAAAGAGGAGCGTGCTGAGATGCAGAAAATACCGTATGCTTCGGCTGTTGGAAGTATTATGTATGCAATGGTGTGTACGAGACCAGACATTGCACATGCGGTGGGAGTTGTGAGCAGATTCATGAGCAACCCCGGTAAACAACATTGGGAAGCAGTGAAGTGGATTCTGAGATATCTGCGAGGTACGACTGACATGACACTGTGTTTTGGTGGGAGTGATCTTATTCTAAAAGGATATGTCGATGCTGACTTGGCATCAAATGATTTTGATGGAAGAAGGAGTACTACGGGATATGTGAATACATTTGGTGGTACGACGATTTCTTGGGCATCGAAACTGCAGAAGGTAGTAGCATTATCTACTGCGGAGGCTGAGTATGTGGCAATTACTGAAGCAAGCAAAGAGATGGTGTGGCTTCAGAATTTCTTGTGTGAACTCGGGATGGAGAAGAGTACGAGTACTCTCCATAGTGACAGCCAGAGTGCAATATTCTTGGCAAAGAATCCGGCGTTTCACTCCAAAACAAAACATATTCAGTTGAAGTATCATTACATTCGTCACTTGTTGGAGACGATGGTGTTGCAGTTGGAGAAAATTGAAGGAAGTAAGAATCCCGCTGATATGTTGACAAAGATTGTTACCTTTGATAAGTTGAAGTTGTGCATGACTTCAACTTGCCTCGAAGCTTGAAGACGAGGACGTGGCACTACCATGAGTTGAGATGACTGAAGAAAACAAGTCACACTTTGTGAACAATTTCCAGGTGGGAGATTGTTAAGTGTGTAAATTGTTTAATGTCCCACATTGGTTGTGGATGAGAAAATCTTGTAATCTAAGCCTTATATAAAGGGCTTATGTTTAATGTCCCACATTGGTTGTGGATGAGAAAATCTTGTAATCTAAGCCTTATATAAAGGGCTTATGTTTTGTTGTTTTAGACAGAAGGATGATCACAACTACTTAGTAAAATCTCCTGGCTTGGTAGTGCCCCCAGACGTAGCCATTATTGGTGAACTGGGTAACCAAATATTGTGTTATTTGGTATTGCTATTGTTTTTTCATTTCCTAACATATAACTGTTTGAATCGGCCCATGGTTTATTGAGACATCAACCCGTTGCACAAGATCAAATGGATCATATTACATTTCAAATCTAAAAAAACGTAGCCTAACCGGTAATAAGTCCTTGGTTTAACTTTGGCGGGCTTAGTTTTTCCTTCCCACAAAAATAATGTTATCGCCACTAAATAATTTAGAAAAAAAATTAAACACGAGCCCACCTTCTATCATACATAGATGGATGGATAAATAGACTAGATGGCATTGAGATAAGAGTATTCCATGACTTATCTATTCAAAGAAGACATGGAGTTTCATTAGAAAGGGATTCGATGGAGAGACAAATTCAATTTCCTCAGCCAGATTAATCTGATTTTTGTGAGAACTACTTTCATGATTACAAAATTAGATCCTCTTTTATTAAAAAAGTTCAACTGTTACAACAAGTGAGAGAGTGTGTGTGAGAGAGAGAGATGACTTTTAGTACACGAGATGGAACACAATTATACAAGAAAGATGAAAGGGTACAAATAATGGTTCATGGTCATGGCTCTTCTGGCAAGGAATTCTTGTTAAGAATCTTCGATTTCACATTAGTTTCATTGATGCCTGAAGAAACCTTGCCCTTAATGTTGTTGTCCACTACAGGCAATTCCTGGGTTTTCCCATCTTCGTATGTAACTGTCTTTGAACCTGTATTCTCTTTGGCTTTTCCCCACACCACACTGTAAAGCCCAAATACTATGATCACTGCTCCAATCAAGCTGCATTTTCAAATTCATTAGTTAGTTAGTTCGAACATTTGAATCGCGATGCGGTCGTGCATAGTCGCACACCCGATTTTAGTTTACCTTCCAAGATGAAGTTCCTCAGCCAAAATGATGGCACCCAAGATCGCTGTGATGATCATGCTGAGAGGGCTAAATGCTGTCACAAACACTGGACCTCGTACCTTGTTCACTACACTTTGCAGGTAATATGCAATTCCTGAGCAAACAACTCCCTGCAAATCAACCAACAATATCACTTTCTTACATATATAGTTGTCCAGAATAACCACCAAGTAATATGGTATTCTCAACTTTTTGATTCGGTTCTGAAGATTAATTATTCAAATATTCAAAGTTCAGTGTGGATCGCGAGATTTTCAAATCTCGGAAACTCAAATACTGTTCGTGCACACCTCTACCATCTAGCCAAGAACCAAGGCAAGGCACTGATCTTTTTGTCGAAATTGAATTCATTTCACATGAAGTCTAAAATTATAACTCACTTGTCTTACCAACATTTGTCACTGGTATATGCCTCAATGCACTAATTAGCAGTATTAATTGTTTGAACAAATGCACAATCAAGAATCTGACACTATCTCAACTAGACATATCATATTATTCCATTGAGCAACTTCTTCATGTGTATTACAACGTTATATCTAACTTGCATTGATGAAACAAAACATGATACGCCCCAAATGTATAACATTCAAAGTAACATTATAATGCAGACTCTTCTAAAACGCCACGGGTTTCAACATGGACCCATTATGATCTACTCCGTTTCACTATATACATACTATTATAATTTATGGTAAAATAAAGACCTAAAAATAATAAAATTTAACATTAAAAAAAAAAAAAAATTGAGACAAAGAATTGGAAGGACTCACGGAATAGGCAGCAGCAACAAGCCTAGAATCAAAGCCAATAACCCAAGCACTCCTACGCCTCTCAATTATTGCAGCCACTATTCCCCCTTCCACCGTTCCCATAAAACAAATTAAGGCTGTCAAAGAAAGCTCTGCAGGGTACTCTTTTAATGTATTGTTCTGTCCAAGTATACCGAAAATTAGTATAATTAATATATAATAATAAATTTAACAAAATCAATTCATTAAATAAGAAAAAGGAAATTGGATGGATTAATTACTTGCAAGATAAAGAAGGCAGCCCAGCCCACAATACAACCGAGCAACATAATAGTGCCGGAGACCCAGTGCTGATCGGCGGCACCGCTGGCGGCGCTGTGGTGGCTGCTGCCGTGCCACAAGCTATTGACGGCGGGGCCTTTGTACAGTGTCATCAGCATGGCACCTGACACTGTTACTACTGTGCCGATCACTTTGGCCAAACTGGGCACTTTTTTCAGGTTGATCTTTTCCAACCTGTCGGACTATTTTGTTAAACTTTTCGAAATAAATGTCTTCTTTTTTTGGGGGAGGAACTTTTGAATTAATTCAATTCTTGCTTTTGTCTTAAAGTATTAACTTTTTTATTTTTTTCTTTAAAAGTCATAAATTTAAATTTATAATTTATTTTTTATTAATTTAACTTATTCAATTATATAGAACTTATTTATGAAATAAAATATTTTAATTATTTACTTTCACCAATAGAAAAAGATCTTAACTCTTAAAAAATAACATTTTTTTCAATAATCTTTTTAAAACATAACTTTCTTTTGATTGCTATCCCAAAAGAATTAATTAATTAGAATGGTTTTATTTCTGTAAAAAATATGAATAATATATTTAAAAAATATCAATTTCTGGACTGTGACATGTTAGAGTATATTACTTTGATAGTAGTTGCTTCAGAATCAGCCTCTCTATCTTGTATTAAAATAAAGATGAAGAAATATGAATGAATATACCTGAAAATGACAGCCATGATGAAGGTGACGGCGGGGAGAATATTGACGGTGGCGGCGGCAAACGTCGCAGATGTATATTGGATTCCGACGCCGTACAAGTTCTGGTCCAGCACTGGCCTGATTATTTCATTATTTTTTCACCGTATAAGTATATTGAATAGGTATTGATCACAATTATATATTATTATATATACATACAATTAATATTTAGATCAACAGAGAAGAAGAAAAAGAATATTCAATTCTGAAACCCCACCGTTCGATGGAAAAATCAGTGACGCTGTGTTATAATTTTGTTCTCGTATTTTCGTATTTTATTTATTAATAGGCATACATACATATATATATATATATATATATATATATATTTATATGACAAACTAGATGCATGAATTTCAAGGACGATGCCATGCACACAAGGATTGACGATGCAAGAATTTCAAATGATGAAAGAAAAACTCAAAAAATTAAAATATATAGAAATTTCTTGATAAATAATAAAATTCGAGGACTAAATAAGAAAAATATATTATAAATCACTGCAGTTGGAGACAAGAATAAAAATATGAAATACATTGGAAAAAAATTAAAATTTGAAAGAAAAATTGACTCAATACTATCCTTTACTCTATATATATATATATATATCTATATATGTGTATATATATATGTGTGTGTGTGTGTTATTTTTTTGATTAATATATACAACGTGACTAAGTATATACTAGTTACACGCGTATATACACATAATATTTACTAATAAAATTAAAATAGCAGATAAACACAATTAATTAATTCGAAAAATATGAGGTGTTGAAGGCCATTACTCCAAGAAAGCAAGGACCATGATCTTGAAGAATATTGATTTTGTCATCTTAGGCCTTATTTTCCTGCAAAAAAAAAATTATATATATATAATTATTAATAAAAATATCAACACACCATTAATCAATTCCAAATAAATTTAAAATAAATAAATAAATAAATAAAACTTACTTTTCGAAGAAAAATGCAAAAGGAGCAAAAACGAGTGCGGCAACTGCATGCCGATACACAACGAAAACCCAATGACTAAAGCCTCGTTTGAAAGAGAGAAGAATAACAATGTGCATTCCAGCATACCCAAACTGAAGGGATATCATAGCCAAATAAGGCTTCATTTTGTTGAATAATTCACCCATCCTCTCTCTCTTTCTCTCTCTCTCTCTAAACACTCTCAGGTACTTCTTTCATATAATGCACAAAAATGGAGTGTGCCCTTTTATACACACAAAAGCAAAGCATAAAAGTTTGGGGAAACTACATTATTTTGAATTTGTACCACCTTTGCATGCTGCCACTAACTTTTTTATTCACCTTTAAGATTCCTTATCCATCAACCCTAGCTAAAACCTCACACCCCATTACTACTTAAGATGATCCATACTGCACTTACGTCTCTCTAACCAGTCCTTATTCATACACGTAACGGATTAGGGGTGGATGTCGCGCTCGGTGTACGTAGGCTGAGTGCAGCGTCGTGAGGATCATTGGACTTGCACTTGACGTATATTAAAAATAAAAGTTTACGATGAAAATATTTCATGATTTAACTCATAATTATATATTGTTGAGTTATTTAAAAAGTGGGTTAAATTTATTTTGGACCATGAAAATGTTGGGGTTTGGGTAGTGGTATATGTGATTGCAATATAGGGATGGGGTTTCTTTTCTTTTCTTTTCTTTTTTTGTGGATGAGGAGTGGACACTTTTCTTGAAAATGGCTTGTAGAATTGAATCATTCTTATTGGAGATTTTGTTTTTACCAAAATTGTTTATTTGTCACATATTCTTGATTAGGAATATGATTACTATACCTTTTATTTTCATTAATCATAATTACTTTCTTTATATCTATATATATATATAGACCTTAAATAGCAAATTGAAACCAACTCTATTATTATATGAGTGCATATATATCACCATCAGTATAATATCACCATCAGTACGTACGTTTGTGTGTACATATTATATGTGTTTAAAATTTAAAAAAAATTATTTATAATAGAGGGTCCAATAAAAATCATTGGACACACATATATTACCATCTCTTTCCAATATTTATATGATTAAACTATAACTTATATATTAGTCACCAATTGTTGTAAAGGCTAATTTAGATGCTCGATGTGCTTTCTTTTTCTAGATATATTATATAGAATTATTTTTTGTTGTTGTTGTTGTTGTTGTTATATTTAATTAATAATTTAGAGAAGTGTATGCATGGCTTTTTCATTCTTATCCTTTTCACTAAAAACAGACGAAGAAAGTGGTGAATACATTTTGAATAATTGATTCAAAGATGCTGAAATAAATAATAAAAAGATGTGACAAAAGTTGGAGCTATTTATTTATTTATTTATTTTATTTTTTGGCAACATTTATGTCTATTTTCATGCATGAGATAGTATGCGTTTTGAGTTGTTATATGAATATGCAGATAGGGATTTTTCCTCTTTTTTCTAAATGTTTTTCTTGCGTGTTGAAATCTTCTTATCATATATATGTGTACTATGTTACTCTCTCCCTCCCATTTTATAAATACTTTCTATTAAAATAAATAAATTATATTTTTTAAGATTGCAATTTTTTATGACTTAAATGGAGGTGCAACGTTATAAAATGAACATATTTTTATTTGTGCAATTTTCTTAATTTGTTTGTTCAACTTATTCAAACTACTTATAATTTATTTATGAAATTATATCTCTTAAATTTTACTTTAATTAATAAAGTAAGACATTAAATTAAAAAAAAAAAAAACTCTTATTGATATTTTAAAATTATTTCTTGTGGCGGTTTGAAATGTACACGTGTGCGTGCTTTGGTCTATATTATTAAAGCAATTTTGGAAATGGGCCACTTTAAGAACACTAGATAGTAATTCTTATTTGTTACAATTTAGACGACCCACAAATGTCAAGGGGCCCACCTTTCTTTTAGTTAATACAATTTTAAATTAATAGAAGACAATTTTATAAATGAAAGATTTTTTCTTTTTAATTATTAAGGCAAAGTTGACTACTTACCCTCTTACTAGTGACTCCACAACTTGGTGTGCATTATGGATGCGTATACAACAGTATATATATTTTTATAATAATGTATATAAATAATATATTACATATTTTATATAAATAACATAATATATATATATATATATTATAAATAAATATAAATATAGTATGCAAAAAATATTTATTATATAAAAAAGTCATGTCTTGGATACAATATATTGATATATAATATATAAGATATTATTTTTGTATAATATTTAATAGTAAATGTTGATAATATATATATATATATGTATAATTCATATGTGATACATTTTTATATATTAATTTACAGTATATATTTCAAAATATATATTATGTATATATAAAATGTAAAATATTTATTATCTATTGCAGAATATTAATAGATTATGGCTACATTGCATAAGATATATTTTGATATAAATCTTCATTAATTTAAAATATGTTAATTGCAACAACAACCTAGCTAATACAATACTTTTCATTAATATTAACATTGGATACTAATATATTTGAATTGTTTCAGATCCGTGTACGTACATGGTGGATAAAGGAATATTGGGACCAATGAACTGATCTTAATTAGTGGCTAATTACCACATTTATATTATCATTATAAATAAAATATTTTTAATATAACTCTATAAGCAATAATTTTTGTATAGAATATTTACATAATTCATTATTGAATAAATTAAATACGCCCGTGCAATATATATACCCCCATTGTTTCCACTTAGAGCTTCCATTTTATCGATACAGACATTGTGATCATTATTTAAAATCGTATGGTATATACTCTCAGTTTTTTTTTTTTTTTTTTTTTTTTTTTTTTTTTTTAATAAAAGAATATGTCACATGGGAAAAGAATTCGTATTTTTGGCAATTTCAATTACAAATAAAAGAAATAAAACATTATAAGTGACAATTTGTGCTTACTTCATATATATATATAATATATATATATGTTTACTTTGCTTTCTTTTTTCAAATATATATATAACCTATATATATGTTTACTTTGCTTTCTTTCTTCAAATATTTCAAATACAAATATTTCTTTCGTTTTTTATAAAAACAATTCATATAATATATCAAATTAATTATTTCATCAAGATTTTTAATTTGATATTCATATTATAGATTTTAAAATAAGATATTAGATTTCAAAAAATACAATTTTTTTATTGATTATTTGGGTTAGGTTTATGTATATAATAGGAAGAGAATTTGTATTAGATTTGAGTTACAATTAAATAAATAAATACTTTTATTAAAAATATTAAATAGTTTTTAAATATTCAATTTATTTTAATTTTTAGTCTTAATTCCATTCTATAAATAAATCCATCAAGTTCAAAGATATTACTTGCAATATTTTGAGGGAATAAAATTTGCGGGTAAACAAGACGTGCTTGAGTAACTTATAATGCATACTGAATCTAATTTATTTATTCATGTATATTTAATATTATTTTTTTAAATTCTTTGCATGTGAATATACTGCACGTTTGCTCATTATGCGGTGATTGCATTACAAGTTTTATAACTTTGCTACAAACTTAATTGACACCCATAATCTAAAGTTTCAATACACAATTAAAAAAACGAATGGAAGGGTAGATGATCAATAGTAGGTCAGGGCAGTTGGGAGACAAAACAAAACTGGGTGCTTTCTTGCTAAGATTCCATTTCTAAATTATGTGGATTTCCACCTCAATTTGGAAAGCTAAAAAATGAAAGCCTTTCATATCCGCATTCATCATATCTTCTACTATACTTATCGACAACACACACATTATTTTAACAAAATAATACTATATTTTAAATCGAGGTATTTTGTTTTTCCAATTTTTAATATTTATATACTGTGAGCGTGTGTTGATGTGTTCATTAATTAATATATTATTTTTTATTTCTTTTGTAGAAAATTAACATAGCAAAATATATTTACGATGGTTTGTTGAACATTGTGTTTAAATATAATAAGTTTATGTGGCGAAAAAAACGAGAGTCAAAAGTGGTCAAAGCTTTTAATTCCCATAAGCAAACTTAATTACAACATAAATTATGTGTAAAGGTAGAAACAATTTCTTGTTTTCGCATTTACTTACTTTATTTGCATTCTCATCATATCCACATATAATGTGCTGAGTCTGCCACTCATTTTTGTCCGCCCCACTCTCTTTACAGGCGTTGCTGGAAAATTCTTCCGAGCACTTCAATATTGTGAAGTCCAGGATTTAATATTTTATGATTTAATCTTACAAAGATTCTTATTTCCATGTTTTTTCTGTGAAAGATTATCGAAAATGATTCGAGTTAAATTGTTCTTTAACTTATTTATTTGCAGTGTAGGATGAACTTAAGATAACTAAATTAGCGAAACATAAAAGTCGAACCAAAAGTTAGATTCTTTCTTCTTACAATAAAATTGTTCCGTATTCACTGTCCGTCCTTTAGAATAATTGTTCAAAAGATATAATGACTTTGAACTTAAGATGATTACACAATAAAATAAAAAATTATTTGGCCTAGATCGAAGCGGTTCAGTGCGGAGTGAGTCCTTTCATCCTTAATTGCATGGTTTGGCATTGGTTCGGCCTTTTCACACTGATCCATGAGATAGACTGACCATACTCATCAGGTTGTGTGCCGAATGCTTGATCTGTGTCATTTATCGCCCCATGAGTATGATCTGACTCGACCACCAAATATTATTAAATTGTACCATAAAAAAAATGCAATTGATTATTTCTGATCAAAGTGTTCCCATTAATGAAGTAAACAAAATGTTCCTATTTTTCTTATGCATATTTAAATTGTTAAATTTATACATTAATTTATCATTTACCTGAAAATTTTATTTTAAAATATAAATACTTTAAATCATCTACTCGAAACCTAAATTTCAAATTTGTAACTTAAATTTGATTTTCTCAAATAAAACATAACTTTATATTGCTCAGCCTTTATAATTCAATTTCCAACCATTTATAGTCACTTTTAATATTATATTTGATTACTGAGTAAGTCAAGCTTAAACTGACTTTAGTCAAGCCGAACACAAAATCCAACTTGAATAATTTGATATTTAACATTAAAATTTTTCTCTTTAAGGGTGCCCCGAGTTTTAAAGTTTATCGGGTATTAAAATATATTCAATCTTATATAATATTTTTATCAAATAAAATTTAAATAAACTTTTTGAACGAATATTTTGAATTGAGTATTAGAAAACTTAATTTGATTGCGAGCGGTGTTGTTTTGGTAATTTTACCCAAGATTATGTCTTAATTGACATGTGATTGTATTGTTAATGAAACATTGTCTGCCAATAGAGCAATGATGATGTATTATATGACCTTCTTACTAAAATTAAGTCTTAATTTCTTCTTATGTTCCTAAATTTAGTAGCATCACCACAATTGAACCAAAAAAAAAACCTAAATTCTTAATTTCTTCCTATATATATATATATATATATATATATATATATATATATATATGGAAATGAAGCCTCGATATACATAAAGATTATTTTGTTATCAAAAGATGAGAGAGTAGAGTTGTTTTAGTTTAGTTTAACAAGAAACATAATTTATTGCATTTTGTAAAGTTCGTAAAAGAATCAATCATTTAATTTTGTTTTGTTTTGTATGCATCTACCAAAATTGTATTCGTATCTGCTCATACTTTACGTCTTTTCACTCAAAAAAGCTTGCATGCATCATAATGCAAATACACTTTTGCTTTCAAACTTATTTAATTTAATCTACACAAAAAAGATTAAATTGAAATTAAGTATAATATAATGAATATAAAGGAGAGTGAAAAAGGAAAGCTGTAAAGAAATAATGTAATTGAATTTGGTCAAAGCATTAGGCCACCAACCAACCCTACTTCTTTAGTGGGTTTACAGTTGATAGAGTATGTCTGAGGCTTTCAGCTATTTTTATAAAACTTAGATTATTATCATTATTCCATGAAAATGATATCTCAATTATGTTTTTAAAGTCCATGCTTTTTAGGTTTTTCTAATTCTACTTTTCCAATCAATTCATAAATTAATGCAATTAACTTTAATAATTTTGTATTCTGTTCATAATCATGCCCAAACTCTCTAATTATTTGAAGAAACACTATAATTACCTCAACAAAAACATTCCTCCTATCCAACAAAAATATAATTTTCAAAAGAATTATTTGGTCCGATTCTATTGGGCGAAAATGAATTTGACGGGAGTCGGAAGTGAAGATCTTTTATATCATTTTTGAAGCTGATGATCATAACTATTATTTTTTGTGTGGATTTGAGTTGAGTTTTTACATCATCTCTAAAATTATTTTCTTTTTCTATTGTACCCACTTCCAAAAATAAACACATATATAAATTATAGTGTGCGGTCTAATCTGAAATTCACAAACATGAACCATACTATAAGTGTAGCAACCAAACCTCAAAAAATAAAGGTAGATGACCAGACTTGGAAAAACTGAAGACTTTTCAACGTTTTCCCAAACGAGGAGCAGCGATCGCTTGGCTATGCTACATCTTTATGATAATTTTATAATGAAATATCTATATACGTAAAAGAAATAATTTCAAACCTTTAAAAAAATATAATTTTTGGATATGAGGCAATGAAGTAAAGAAAGGTCCTGCCCTAATCACTGATATAATTCCTTAAAAAATGCTGAAGAGGTAGATGTTCCAATGCTATTGGGCTGCGTTTACTTTGGAAGAAAATGATAATAGATGATAGGATTAAGGTGTATTAAAATGAAGGATTTAATAAATTATGAATGTTGTGTTTATTTTGGAGGAGAGGATATGTTATCATGTCCTTCATTTGCTGTATTGGTATTCATTTGGTATGGTAGTAAAAATTACTTTAATACCCTTACAAAAAATAA